>OY856409.1:1980419758-1981019758 GCA_963693085.1 Alisma plantago-aquatica
ACCCAGTTTAGCTTCCACTCATTAATGTTCCTAACTTCAATATTCGAACACAATGGATCCAAATCATGCAAGGCATCTCGTTCTCTGGAAACACTGGAGATGATTGAATGGACCGTCTAAAGCGATTCAAGGCACTCTGTTGATTGGTACCACAAGCTGGAGCTACGCTCGATGCAATCATGCTCTGACTTTTCAACTTCACTCTGGCTGGAAAGGCACTAAACTGGTATAACTATTTAGATGGAGAGCCAATCTCCACTTGGTATCCCTTGGAAGAAAATTTTCTAGAAAGGTTCTTTCCTCCCTCATTGACTTACCAGATTAGGGGACAGATCAACCAATTCCACCAACTTCTTGGAGAATCACTAGCAGAATCATGGGAAAGATTTAAGGAACTTCTGAGAAAATGCCCACATCACGGAATCTCACAAAACCAGCTCATAGAAACATTCTATAGAGGAGTAAGTGATGAAATAAAGAAGGTTTTGGATTCCTCATCTGGAGGAAATTTCATCATAAAGAATTATGAGGATGCCTAGAAGATTGTTACGCTCGAAGCCGAGAACCAATCTAATTGGGGAAGGTCATCTATAGGAGGAGTCTTAAAAGTCTGCAAAGCTAAAGAATTGGTAGAAATGAAAGCTTTTGTTGAAGCTCTTAAAAACATAGTTCATAAGCAGCAAGCCCTTGAAACAGTGTTTGGCGAATATGATAGGAAGAACTCCCAAGTTCAGCAAGTTAAAGCATCTACTAAGACTTGTGAAGCTTGTCATGCATCAGATCATCCCACATTATCATGTGGCCTCTTATATGATGTGATGATAAATTTGCAGACACCTCAACCACAATATGAACCAATCATTGAACAACCCAAGGATCAGCTACCAGAGCAGGTTAACTCTATCCACACCATACCAGGACAAGCATACTATAATCTGGATCAACCAAGAAACCACCCTAGATTTCAGTATGGGAACCCCACAGGAACTACCAATCTGCAGCACCAAACACAAGGTGGGTCTTCTAATAGACCACCACATGGATTACAGAGCAATTATAACTGAAACCAAGGAAACTATAGAGGTGGGTTTCAAAGATCTGTCTACCCCAAAAATTCTTCTTCATACTATCAATACACTCACCCTTCGTTGCACCCACAATTGCACAAACCTCAGTCACAACAGTCGCAAATTCAACAACTTCAGTTGACAGCTCCTCAACAACAGCAAACTCAAGGACAGCAACAAATTACACAGCATCAACAAAAGAATGCTCAACCTCCATCAATAGATGAGTTGTCTCTGATAAGGCAAATGTTGCAATCTCAACAAACCATGCTTGCCAACCAGCAGGCTCAACAGAAAGCTGTAGAGACCCAATTGGCACAAATTGTAGCTCAGTTGAAACCTCCAGTGGGCACTTTCACCGGTCAGCCGGAAATAAATCCGAGACATGATCAACAAAGACTAGAACAACTGAATGCAGTTACCACAAGATCTGGTCATGTTCTTACTGAATCTACCAAAGTCATTTAGGAAGACGAAGATACCGCTAAAATCATTCCAAATATGAATATAAATCAAGAAACTAAAAAATGTAGAGGTCGAGAAGGAGAAAGATAAAGAACTAGTTTACAAAGAACCAGAAGTCCCACCATACAAGCCCAGGATACCCTATCTAGGCAAATTGAGAGAGACTAAACTGGATTCTAGATTCCAAAAGTTCAAGGAAGTAATGAAGAAGCTATATGTTGATATTCTGTTCCTTGACGCTCTCTCCAAAATTCCAGCTTGGTCTAAATATCTGAAGACTTTTCTATCAAAGAAATACATGACCGAAGAACATGAAATAGTAAAATTAGCTCAGACTACTTTTGACATCATTCTCAACAAAATGCCAAAAAAACAAAAGGACCCTGGCTCCTTCGGCATCCAATGTTCTATAGGAAACACCTCTTGCAATAAAGGATTAGCTGATTTGGGAGCCAGCATATCTATCATGCCCTTTTCTATGAGTAAATGATTGGGCTTTACTGACTTGTTACCTACAACAATGACAATCCAGCTGGATGATTCTACCATTACCGCACCTTTGGGAATTATTGAATATATCCCAGTAAGAGTAGGAAGAGACTCCTATGTCCCTTATGATTTTGTTGTCATGGACATAAAAGAAGATTTTAGGTATCCAATAATATTTGGAAAACCTTTCCTCGTGACAGCCAGAGCACTAATTGATGTCGAAACTGGCACAATTACGTTAAGGATGGGGAAAGAAATTGTTCAATTCAGAGTCTTTGATAGCCTTAAAAGTCCTAGCATCCATGAAGAAGTCTTTCTTCTTGAGGCAATAGATAAAATGACCCAGCTGAAGCAAGAAACTCTTGAACCATCTGATGCTCTAGAAGACGTCTTAATGAATCTAGAAGCCAAATTTTCAACCAACAAACTAGTTCAACAAAGTCTTCAATACCTAGAAAAAGCCAAAGAAGTTCCAGAAGCTACTTTTGAGGAGTTGTAATATGTCACCACTCTAGAGACCACTGAAGTGCTCAAGGCACCTGAGATGAAAGTCCTACTAGCTGGACTCAAACACATCTTTCTAGATGAAGAAAAACTATGTCCGATCATTATCAGTTCCACTTTGATAGATGACCAGGAAGAAAGACTCCTTGTTGAGTTAAGTAAGCACAAGAAAGTCATTGGATATAAGATGACCGACCTAACTGGGATAAATCTAGCTTTGTGCATGCATAGATTACCCATGGTGGAAGAATTTAAACCATCATGGGAGCACCAGAGGAAGCTAAACCCAAATCTCAAAGAGGTAGTTCACCTTGAGGTTCTAAAACTACTAAAAGCTGGTATTATCTATGCAATTTCTGACTCTCAATGGGTAAGTCCGGTTCAAGTGGTCCCTAAAAAGAGGGGAACCACTATTGTTTTGAATGATAAAAATGAACTGGTACCCACTCGGACTATTATTGGGTGGAGGATGTGCATCGACTATAGGAAATTGAACAAGGCAACAAGGAAAGATCACTTTCCTTTACCTTTTCTTGACGAAGTTCTTGAACGTCTAGCTCACCAGAAATTCTTTTGCTATCTCGATGGCTACTCAGGGTTTTATCAAATTCCAATACACCCTGAAGATTAAGAAAACATGACTTCTACCTGCCCTTTCAGAACTTACACCTTCAGGAGGATGCCCTTTGGGTTATGTAATGCACCTGCTATATTCCAGAGGTGTATGTCTGCCATATTTGTAGGATTAACTGAATCTATCATGGAAGTATTCATGGATGACTTCTCACTCTATGGAGATTCCTTCGATAATTGTTTGCTTAATCGTAGTAAGGTACTACAAAGATGTGAGGAAACAAATTTGATCCTTAATTGGGAAAAATGTCACTTTATGGTGACAGAATGTGTTGTCCTCAGGCATCGAGTGAGTGAACGAGGGATTGAAGTAGACAGAGCAAAAATAGATTTCATTTCAAAGTTGTCACCACCAAAAGACATTAGAGGAGTACGAGCCTTCTTGGGCCATGCCAGATTTTACCGAATATTCATTCAAGTCTTTTCAAAAATAGCAAAGCCCATGACTCATATGTTAACTAAAGATGTGGATTTCAATTTTGATCAAGAATGTTCACACAGCTTCACGACTCTAAAGAATGCCTTAGTCTCTGCGCCTATACTAAGAGCTCATGATTGGTCATAGCCCTTTGAAATAATGTGTGACGCTAGTGACTACGCTATAGGAGCAGTACTAGGGCAGAGGATAGATAAGAAGCCCTACGTGATATATTACGCATAAAAAATGCTTGATGAGGCCCAAAAGAACTATACAACTACAGAAAAAAGATTCTTGCCAGTCATCTATACTTTTGAGAAATTCCGTTCATACCTGATCGGATCAAAGGTTACAGTTTACATAGATCATTCAGTAATAAAATGTTTGATTCAGAAACAAGATGCCAAACCTAGACTTATTCACTGGGTGTTGATGCTTCATGAGTTTGACCTGGAAATACAGGACAAAAGTGGGGTGGAAAATGTTGTCGCCGATTACTTAAGTCACATTTAAGCTTAAGATGAAGATAATATACCTATCCATGACTCTCTACCCGACGACCACCTCATGAAGGTCACCACTGGATTCCCCTAGTACATTGACATAGTAAACTATCTGGCTATGGGAGTTGTCCATCCTTCTGCTTCCTATCATGACAGGAAGAAATTTTTCCATGATGTCAAGCAATACTTCTGGGATGAACCATACCTCTTCCGCTTATGTGAAAACAAATTATTCTGTCGTTACCTTCCTGAAGAAGAAATCACCCCAGTCTTGGAACATTGTCATTCTGGTCCCACTAGGGGGCACATGAGTTCAAAGAAGACTGCTCTTAAAGTCGTATAGTCTGGTTTCTTCTGGCCGACAATAGTAAAAGATGCAGATGAATTTGTACAATCATGTGGTAAATGTCAGCTCTCTGGTGGGATATCCAAGCAGAACGAAATGCCACTAACTCTGTGGTAGGAAATTGAACTCTTCGATGTATGGGGAGTGGACTATATGGGTCCATTTCCCTCATCATATGGATTCTCCTATATATTGGTTGTTGTGGATTACGTATCCAAATGGGTAGAAGCTATACCTATTGTATCTTGTGACTCTAAGCCGGATATTAAGTTGTTCAAGGATATTATTTTCTTTAGATTCAGAGTTCCTAGAACAGTCATATCCGACGGAGGGTCACATTTCTTGGAATGTAGTTTTGAAGCACTTCTGCAAAAATATGGAGTAAAACACAAGGTCGCCATGCCTTATCACCCATAGACAAGCAGTCAAGTTGAAGTCTCAAACAGACAACCGAAAGCCATTTTAGAGAAGACTATCAACAGAAACTGTATAGACTAGTCCACCAAGCTTCCTGATGCTCTTTGGGCATATCGTACTGCTTACAAGACACCAATAGGAACAACTCTGTTCCGTTTGGTGTATGGAAAGTCATGCCATATTCCAGTCAAACTATAACACAAGGCTTGGTGGGCTATTAAACAATTGAATTTCGATTTCAAAAGTACTCGCGAATACAAACAGCTTCAATTACAAGAATTTGAAGAACTAAGAATGTCTGCTTACCAGAACTCCAGGATTTACAAAGAGAAAACTAAGATGTGGCATGATGGCCACCTTAAAAGAAAAGATATCATCGTCGGAGACAAGGTCCTTCTTTTCAATTCCAGACTCAAAATGTTTCCCGAGAAACTCTGTACAAAGTGGTCAGAACCCTTCACTATCAAACACATCTACCCAACTGGAGCTGTCATCATTCTTGATGAAAATGGAGGAGAAAGGATCATTAATGGCCACAGACTGAATAGATACTATACTCTAGCCGATAAAACTCCAAGACAAACCATTGACATTCATGACCCCACTGCATCAACCTGATCAAGCCAGAATCTCGTTGAGCCAGCAACGTAAAACCAAAGCACTACTTGGGAGGCAACCCAAGAAATGAGTATCACCTTTCTTTTTCATTTCAGAAAATATAAAAATTAATATAACCAACCAAAATAGATATAAAAATATAAATTAATAACCCAAATAATTTTACCCAAATGGTCTTGAAACCGTTTGGTCCTCTCGGTCTTAAAACCATTTGGACCCAAACGGTCTTGAAACTATTTGGTCCTCTCGATCTTGAAACCATTTGGACCCAAATGGTCTTGAAACTGTTTGGTACTCTGGATCTTGGAACTGTTTGGACCCAAATGGTCTTGAAACTATTTGGACCCAAACAGACTCAAAACCGTTTGGCCTAAAAAAATTATGAGCAGCACCCCCCTATCTATAAATATAAGCCTAAACCCTCTCTTTCACTTCTTTGATTATCAAAACTCTCTCGTGTGACCCTATTTCATTCCTTCCACTCTCTTCTCCCTCGCGTGAGCCCGCTCTTACTTCTTTGCTCTCGTGCGACCCGAGCTCTGCCACTACCTCCGACCGCCGACTCCGCAGCAACCATCACCGCAACCATTATAGTTAGGTTGAAGGCGCTCACAATCATCATCATTGTCACTGCTATCACCACTGCCAATGCTTTCGTTGTTGCCACCGCTTCACCTTCATCACCATTGATGCATTCATTGCCGCCGCCGTTTCACCTTTTTCGCGGTTTCGGCACCTGTAGGTTCCTAGCGGTTTTGACACCAAGCTAGCCCTCGTAGTTTTGCAAACCGCATAGACCCTAATAGTTTTGCAAACCCATGGACTCTCGCGGTCTTGCAAATCACATGGACCCTATCAGCTTTCATCCTTGTAGTTTCACCCTCGCGGTTTTCATCCTGCGGTTTCACCTCGCAGTTTTCATCCTCACGGTTTCACTCTTAATGGTCTTCATCCTCGCGGTTTCACCCTCACAGTTTTCATCCTTGCGGTTTCACGCTCACGGTTCCACCCTCACGGTCTTGAAAACTGCATGGACTCTTGCGGTCTTGAAAACCGTTTGATCTCTTCACAATTTCATTCTTAACATTTTTATTCTCAGAATTATAATGTTTTCCATCTTGTTAAATCCTTAACAAGACTGTTGTCTCATGGATTTGACCCTCAATTGTACTACAATAAGACTTCCACGTGCCTTAGTGTATGTGGGTGGAGACCTTATTCTAGCACACGTAAGGCTAAAATTAGAGACTTACTATCTCTAGGATTTTAGTAGTGCACGCAACCCCATGCAAGTGGAAGCTCCATCAATAGCACTAGCTAGATCGATCATTCTAGTCCTTGTCTTATTCTCTGCAACATCCTTTTAGCTTGTTTATGAAAAACAAGATGCCCTCAACTAATGCTTTTGGAGTCTATTTATAGGGTTTGACTGACCACTTCTCGACCTGTGGTTGGTCCATGTGGTGATTACCCTTGCACTTCCTGCCATCAACCTAGGAGGTCAATGGTTCTTTCTATTAATTGATTCTTTGTCAACCTCAAGAAAGATTTATTAAGGAGGTGGATTGGTTGATATTGATAAAGATTGATAAGGAGGTCGATTGGAGGTCTAGAAAACAACTAACTCGATGGGTTCATTATCAAACTTCTTAGATCTTTTTGCTTTGTTTCAAGCTTGTGGTGTGTTGGGCTCTATCAGCTTGGGATTGATAGTTTTCTCAGTGTAGTAGCTCAATATGGTGATGATCGAGCTCTTTGAGTTTTAGTCATTAGTTGACCTATTAGGTCAATTGATGGTGTTTTCTTTTCTTTGCTCGAGATCCTCTATGTGGATATTGATCAACCTTTGAGGTCAATAGGAAGTCTATCGAGCTTTTTGGTTTTGGGTCCAATTTTTGCATTTTCCAAGGAAACTTAGTCATAATATAGTATATGGTGACTAAATTTAAAGTGAAGGATTTTTTTATATTTATTAGCTTATCTGAATGATTCTATACTATTAAAGAGTTATGAAATAGTTATGAAAATTGATATTATCAATATCCCAAGCCCATGAATATTTACATAAATGGGTGGACATCTAAGGGGAGACATAACAGTATTGTGAGACAAGTTTTCTAACATATCTTCCACTTGGAGAGCAAAAAATTCATTCCAAGAACAACAATGCTCAATAGGAGGAGAAGGTGAGTGAGCAATTCTAGAATGTTGAGAACTTTGTGTAAGGCCCCTAAACTTTCTTAAAGAGTTGAATAAGCTTAATAATGATAATTGAATTCGTATAACCCTAATATAACCTTTTTATATGCTTTTAAATCATAAGACAAGCATAATTTTCAAATTTGGTCCAATTTGGACACTGTTTGAGCAAGTTATGCAATTTTAGGCACATTTTGGACTTTTCTGCAATTTACCCAATTGAGAGGTTTTTTTTTGCAATTTATCACTTTCATTATGTTCCTTGGATATTCTATCATCATTCTTGAGCTTTTTTATCCATGGGGAGCCTATTTAAACCGTAATTTGAAGGTGTTTTCTCCAAGGGTATTTTAGGGTTTACCCCTTCATGGATGAGCTACCTGTAGTAGCTATCAAATAATGAGTTATTTATTTTTCTTGGAAATTCAAGAAATGAGGGATAAGCATGTCTCTATGGATGGTGGGGGATCTTCTTGAGTGTGAACTTGTATATTCTTAATATTTTAAGGCTATGGACACTTGGGAAGATACTAGAACTTCAACTTTTTCTTTTTCTTTATCTTAAAGCTTCATATACTTATCCCTAAGCACCAAAACGATCCATTTTCTCTCCACCACTTCCCTCCTTTTATAAACGTCATCCTCCCTCTGTGTTGCTATTAATTTCTTGTCCAAGGAAGAAGAAACAGGGGACCTTCTTGGAAAAAAGAATCTAGGGATGTAATTCACTTCCTTTTAGGGTTTAAAAAGTTTTTTTCTAGTGATTTTGACCTAAAAGAGTAATAATCCCCTTCTTTCCTCTGTTTATTTCTTTGTTATACTTCCTCCTACCTTTATCTAGGTTCTAACCTTGCTGTTCCATGGTATAAATTGCTCTAAAGCTCTAAAACCCTACCTTTCTTGCTCCTTATACTTAGGGTTTGCTCATTTGATGAAGAAAGGTGCTAGATGGACAAGTTCATAGCTTATGCTTGGATTTTCTACCCTACCTGCTCGAGTTTTCTTATATGTGGGGTTTCATATTCTAATTATAGGCAATTTTTATATCTTTCTCCATGTTTATTGTTTACCATAAGCTTGCTAGCTCGTGTTCTTGTTTGAAAATGATAATCCATGCACTAAAAAGCTATGCTTGACTTGGATTTCAATTTTTAAAATGTTCCCTATTCTGATTTTAGTTCTATATGAACCTGTGATAATGTTTAATTTATTCCTAAAATATAATATGACTTGTATTAGGTTGGTTTGACAACCTATGGTGTTAAGCACCTATCAACCAATGGTCATTTTTAGGGTTTAAAATTGATTTCTCCTATAAACCCATGACCCGATGATGGTACCATTGCAACAACCCTATGGTGTTGTCTTCATTACAACTGTTGGTTGGGATCAAAGGTGTCCGGTTATGGTGACACCTATTTTCACCCACTTAGGTCAGGTTTTGGATCAATTAGAAGTTTAATGATCAACCATTAAGTACCCTAATAATGTTATCAATCAATGATGACATTAGCTTAATATTTGATGATGATTAATAAATATAGTGTTGATCTAACAACCTATGGTGACTTAATGGTTACTAATTATGGTGGATCAGATCTCCAAAACCATTGGTGAGTTAATCATATAGTTGTAGCATCAATTAAGCTGTATACCAATGGTTTCTTGGGTCACTTGATGCAATAGTTGGACCTATACTGTAATTGATGGTTTTAACATATGAACTTGACCCAATGGTCAAGATCTAATGTTTATTAATACAATAAATTGGAATTATGGCTAATGTAATATGTTGGTCCTAATAATGTGATTTATATAGTTTCCTTTATATTATCAACTGAAGGAGCTTACTTGTTGACAATGGATGGCTTGTTTTAACTAAACAGTCAATTGTGGGTTTTACCCTACTCTTAATGGAACTTTTTTGTGTTGTTAATCAAGGGATATCTAGGGATAGATGGTGAATCTTTATAGAGAACAAATCAAGTACTTCATATGTGGTTTGTCCAAGGTGTTTACTTATGTAAACAACCAATGGTCTTACCTTTTAAACATCCAATGGTTCTGGGTCACATTGTGGTATGGTGATATTGGTTGTTGATGATGGAACAAATGGAGGGTTACCCTTAATATGGCAGTCGTACCTATTCACTCATATGAATAGAAGGGATGATAACCATATTGTGTTGATATGTAACCCTAATGAGGTATATCTTGTTATACCTAGCTTTAATATAACTAAATGATGGTAATTGGGTATGAATAGTCCTTGAATGACTAGTACAATCTTGGAGTACTCTATTACTATTTTTGAAACCCTAGTAGGCTATAACTCGATGGTTACACCTTGATTTATGTGTGGATTCATACCTGATAATGGCATGGAATGTGATGGTGATGCTTCACCTTATGCATCCATGATCTAATGGGGATGCCATGAGTTCGGGTTTGGGTATAAGTGTTGATTAGTAACATTAATATAATTTATCTTGTTGAACTTAACTCTAATGCAAATAGATAAAGATGAGTATTAATGTTTAACATTCTTATATGATGGAATGATGGTGGAATAACCTCCTTAATATGATCATAACCTTAATATGTTAATTGATGGTTATCATAGCCACATGGTTGATACTTTCTTATGCTAAACATGTGCATCATGAATATGATGATGGTTAATCATATCTAGATTCCTTACGTGTTGATGTAATAAAGGAATATTCTTAATGTTAATATAACCCTACTATGATTGTTTATGAATATCTCCTAGCTCATTAATACAATATTGTGTTGATCAAATGTATTATATGTAAGTGATGTTGTTGAGCCTTGTTATAAGGCATGCAAAGATAATGATGATCTTTAAGGGAATAATATGATGGTCTTAATGACCTTTGGGCATGGTTGAGCCCTGAATGAGGTGTAATCCTCTTGTGTTGATAAGGGTTGATACCCTGTGATATTGTGATAAGGATTTATAGCATGTGATAGTATGATGGTCTCAATGACCTTTGGGCATGGTTGATCCCTAAATGAGGTGTAATCCTCTTATGTTGATAAGGGTTGATACCCTGTGATATTGTGAAAAGGATTTATATCTTGTGATAGTATGATGACTAGTGTGGTCTCATGAATGGCAAGGGAATAGTACCATGTGATGATGAGATGAGAAATTATGTTTCACATGTTTTATATCTTTTAAAAGTTGTGATATTTATATGCTTGCTAGAAGTGAATTAGGGTTTTCATGTCCACTTGTTTGATGTAGCCTTAATTCACCCAATTGACATAACTAATCAAGTGCAACTCTAATCATGTAGTGCCCTATGTCGTAGAGCCATCTTTAGTGTCAAAATTTGTTGGATGGTAAAATGAGTACCCCTAAGGGAAACTCAGAGTGCATATTGTTGAGTATGTGGGGGTGGTAGGTTGAGGATATACCCTTATCATCCACAGTGCAGATTGTAGAGGATGGCTATGGTCATGCCTCATACATCTGATGTGATTGAGAATGGTTGTGGTCATGTCTTGGTGATTATAACATGATGTGATTAGAGGACAATTGCGGTTGCACCTCAGTGATTGGGTTTGAATACCCTAGATGCTAGCATCGTGACCTGTACCAAGGTGGTCTAGTTACAAGACTATATGTCATTGTGGTGGTAGTTTTGACCGATATGTCACTGCCTTTTTACTCATACTGATCGAGGGGAAGATATCTTAGGATATTGGTACTCCTAGATCTTGTACGGAACCGAATAGCCCTTCACAGGGGTTAGTTGGACTTTGAATGGTACGATTCAAATTCCCCAGGGTGTAATAAAAGATGTAATACATTCGTGCAACATATTTGTTTAGGGTTATACACAATGTTTCACATTGGATGATAACCCTTATTTGTTATCTTTACTTAAATATGATTCTTAGTCCAATTAAGAGATAGTAGATATACTGAAGTTTTGTATATGCTTAAGATTGTAGATGCATACATATAGTAGCTATACTTGTGTTGATAAATATATTGATATTGTTGATTATAATCATGATGCTATCTATCTCATGTTGTTAGTTATGTTTAGCATGCTAGCCATGCCTTTGTAACTAGAGATGCATATAATGCTAATCATGCTTATCCAGATAGTTGTGCTTATGTTGTTAGCTCTTCTTATGATGTTGATATGTTCAACCAATTAGACATGCTCATGTTGTGATCTATGCTTATGTGGTTAGACGTATTCATAGTGATAGAGATTCTATGTTATTATACTTACTCATGATGCTAGATATGCATATGTTACTGAATTGCTTATACTGTCAACAAGATAAAGGATGATGGTCTGGCTAATGATGATAGTTATTATATGATCCTTTATGTATTTTGTTAATCACCATTACTGTTGAGCTTATTTGTTATATCTAATTAAACTGCTTAACTATTTAATTACTTAAAAATGTTGTAATCAATAAACATTGCTGGAGGTTATATCTCTTGTTGGGACATGGGCCTCACCCTTGTGGTCCGCCACATTTTTTTAGGTAATCAAAAGTGATGAAAACAAACTTGTGGAAGCAAGAATAGGATCTATAATAATGAATCTTTAAGAAAGTGGATTAGATGTCTAATGTGTCCTAGAGTCAGGTATGGGTATGAATAGTTTGTATATGGTGTTTCAAACAAATTGAACTTTTATTAGCATGTTAATGCTTGTTTGTGTGGCATATATGAATATTGTTGTAACGTCGGGGCCCACTGCCCAAGGCTCTAGTAGAGTTTCAAGAATGACGACTGGCCCCACAAACCACCACTACCCTTAACTGCGCACTTTGTCCTCCCTCATGCGCATGCTAAGATCAACTTCCTGAAAGGTCACCCATCCCAGTACTACTCCAAGATGAGCACACTTAACTATGGAGTTCTTAGTGATGGGCTCTCGGAAAAGGAGGTGCACCTTGGTGATATGGGTAGTCCAAGCATTCCTTTTAAGAGTGTTTTATCTGAGGCCTCAAATCCTAGGATGTTACAATATCCCCCACTTAGACTCTTGACGTCCTCGTCAAGGCTCAACTATAAGGCCTCATAATCTCTTCCCCATTTCAGTGCAGACCCACAATGTCCCATGGACACCCAGCTCCCGATCATGGAATACCAGCGCAAGGGTGGCTACGTCAACCATGGACATCCCTTTCCTACATGCCTGGACCGCACGACTCAAGACTGGCATGTCATTTCCATGTGGGCCCCACCTACCGGAGGGGAATTGTCTCTGATACCATTTGTAATGCCCGGGCCCACTTCCCTAGGGCTCTAGTAGAGTTTCAGGAATGACGACTAGCCCCACAAACCACCACTAGCCTTAACTGTGCACTTTGTCCTCACTCATGCGCATGCCAGGATCAACTTCTCGACAGGTCACCCATCCTAGTACTACTCCAAGCTGAGCACACCTAACTATGGAGTTCTTAGTGATGGGCTCCCAGAAAAGGAGGTGCACCTTGGTGATATGGGTAGTCCAATCATTCCTTTTGAGAGTGTTTTATCTGAGGCCTCAAATCCTAGGATGTTACAATTGTTCTCCTGTGTATATATGTTGTGGCTAAGGCAATAGAAAAATTGTATCAAATTCTTGGCATAGTATGGATATAAGAAAGATGTTGGAATCTTATGCAAATGTTTCAGAGCGAGTTCTGACGTTGAAATCGATTTTAATTTACCCATATTTTTGGGTATGTGATTAATTAGTGATTGATTGTGCTCTATTCTTTGAGTAATCTCATTTAGTGTAATGAGTTCTCACAAGTTGGTATTAGAGATTTAGGTTCACTGAGTCTAAAAGGACACTAGGACTTAAGACTAGAATGATATCTAAGTTAGGAATGTGACACAAAAACATGGTGCATACTGCCTAATCTCAGTACTTGGATGCCCTGGCCAGGTATTCAATTATTGAAGAAAGGTAAGTATGGAACTCTTAGATTGTTATCTTTCTGATTACTCTGATAAAGTAGTCATTTTGAGACAATCTAAAGATCATAACCAATAAGATATCATGGTGTGAATATCTCAATACTACCTTAAAGAAGATGAGATTTGCATCATAATCTATCAAAAATTGAATGTTTAGTAACTATAAGAGAATGATACAACACCATGAAATCTAAATCTGAATACAAATAAGAAAAGGAGTTCTTGAAGCTGTGATTCAAGAACATAATAAAGTAAAAGATAGATAAGTCTATGCTTATAAAGTGATTCAAGGTATGAATTCCACATAAGATGGAGAGAACTCCAATGATAAGTATAAAATGAGAAGATAAATGAGAACAATGACAAAGAAATACGGTGGAACCTGAGTTAATCTCAGACCAACCTATGTGTGTAAGAAAGTATTAATGTAAAATAAGCATGGCGCTTGAAAAATATTAAGGCAGATGATCCATGTTTAATGAAGAAAATGTGGAATATGATGTTTTACTTATTGATAAGTGGTTGAAAAAATAATAAAATAAGAGAACATACCCAAGTGTGATAAATAGTCATCATGGAAGGAGTAATGAGATATGTTAATCATGATTATTCCTATGCTAATGGCAAGGAACCCGAAATGAAAAAGGTAAAATGATACATAAAAAACTATAACTTGCATAATGAAAATAGAATTGGTTACCATTTTGCTAGTGACCCTTGAAAAATACTACTATGGTATGGGAAGTGTGTTTCCCTCTGTGTCTTTCCTTTCTAGGGCACTACTTTCAAGTGGATCATTGCCACTTGGTACATGGATTCACTGCAAACATGAAGGTGGATAGCTTATTATATCATAAGGTTGCTTGGACTATGGTTCTAAGATCATAAAGTTTGTGATGAGCTTGCTTTTGAGCCTTCCAATAATTAGGAGGACTCCTCTTATATGTCTTGAGATTTGTTATGTTGGTAAAAGTAGATGAGATAAGGATGTGAGTTCCTTATAGCACATGAGGTTGATACCAAGGTAATGAATCCTAGTATCCAAGATGTGTCTATAGTATGGGAAGTATGTGAAGGTTGGAGATGTTTATTAAATGAACATTCCAAGTATTCCTCTCCCTTAGAGAGAGAGAGAGAGAGTTTATGATGACCCTCTAAATGTTGTTTGAAAAAAAAGTGATTCTATAATGTTATGTATGGTTCAGTAATAGCTGGGCAAGACCACTATCAATGATAGATGGTTTGTTAGTCAATATATATGTGATACTATGTTCCTTTAAGATAAACCTATGAACAAATATCAATGCATAAGAGTTAGGTTGGATGACATAATTCACATGACCATGATGAGTTTAGAGTTATTTCCTTTAGACTAACCAATGTACCAATAGAATTTATGAATAGGAAGAACAGAGTGTTCAAGTAATATCTTACAAGTTCTATCAAGTTTTGAATGATGACATGTCAAAGTATTTCAAATATGGTCAAAATTATGATAAATATTTCTTCAAAAACCTTAGGGTTGCCAAAGCAGTAATAGCTATGAGACAAGTTGAACAAGATTGAGTCAGGGGTTTACTAGAGTATCCTCTAGGAGTTATGATACCTCTGTTAAGTATGTTATGTGAATCATGATAAGATGAAGACAATTTCGTTGCTCCACCCCTAACAAGGTCAATCAAGAAGTTATATTTGTTAATAGTTATATACAAGTGTATGATTCTTCAACCAAATAGATTGTCAGTCCATCATAGAGATGATTGGAGAATCCTCTAAAAATATATTATTTATAAGTTCTTGAAAATAGGGGGTGCCTACATGGTTGATTGAGTTGTTGATTACAACAACCATTAAAGGAGCATAGAGATGAAACATTGTAAAGTTGCATATGATAATAGATACCTGATTTTCTATGTTTAGTAAGATCCAGTGAGTGTGGCCTCTAAGTGATGCATGATACAACATAGAAAATAGTTCAAGAAGACAATTGAGTGCCAAAGTTGAAATTTACTATTAAATTTGTACATGTGGCACAACAAGTTTCTATGTTCCATATTTACAAATGTCTTCTTATGTGGGGGTTTTTGTGTTGAAGCAAGATGAGATATGTATGAATGATGTGACATCACCATGATATGCAAGTAACCATGTAAAGGTAATAGTATGAGGTGTATCAAAAGTACCCATCTTTGTTTACCTTAGATTTCGGGGGCGAAATCCATGTTAGGGGTTTATAGTTGTAAGGCCCCTAAACTTGTTAAATGAGTTAAATAAGATTAATTATCATAATTGAATTCTTATAACCCTAATCTAACCTTGTCATATTCTTTTAAATCATAATACAGGCTTAATTTTCAAATTTGGTCCAATTTGGACATTGTTTGAGCAAGTTATGCAATTTTATGCACATTTTGGACTTTTCTACAATTTACCCAATTGAGAGGTTTTCTTTGCAATTTATCACTTGCATTATGTTCTTTGGATATTCTCTCATCATTCTTGAGCTTTTTGAGCTATGGGGAGCCTATTTAAACCTTGTTTTGAAGGTATTTTCTCCAAGGGTATTTTAGGGTTTACCCCTTCATGGATGAGCTACCTTTACTAGCTATCAACTAATGAGTTACTTGTTTTTCTTAGAAATTTAAGAAACGAGGGATAAACATATCTCTACATATGGTGGGGGAGATTATTGTGTGTGCTTGTATATTCTTAATATTTTAAGGCTATGGACACTTGGGAAGATACAAGAACTTCAACTTTTTCTTTTTCTTTATCTTAAAGCTTCATATAGTTATCCATAAGCACCAAAACGAGCCATTTTCTCTCCACCACTTCCCTCCTTCTACAAACCTCTTCCTCCCTCGGTGCTGCTGCAAATTTCCTATCCAAGGAAGAAGAAAGAGGGGACCTTCTTGGAAAAAAGAATCTAGGGTTGCAATTGACTTCCTTTTAGGGTTTAAAAAGCTTTCTTCTAGTGATCTTGACCTAAAAGAGTAAGAATCCTCTTCTTTCCTCCGTTTATTTCTTTGTTATCCTTCCTCCTACCTTTGTACAGGTCGGAACCTTTCTGTTCCATGGTAGAAATTGCTCTAAATCTCTAAAACCCTACCTTTCTTGCTCCTTATGCTTAGGGTTTGCTCATTTGTTGAAGAAAGGTGCTAGATGGACGAGTTCATAGCTTATGCTTGGATTTTCTACCCTACCTTCTCAAGTTTTCTTCTGTGTGGGGTTTCATATTCTCATTAGAGGCAAGTTTTATAACTTGCTCCACGTTTATTGTTTACCATAAGCTTGCTAGCTCATGTTCTTGCTTGAAAATGATAATCCATGCACTAAAAAGCTATGCTTGACTTGGATTTCAATTTTTATAATGTTCCCTATTCTGATTTTAGTTCTATATGAACCTGTGATCATGTGTAATTTATTCCTAAGGTATAATATGAATTGTATCAGGTTGGTTTGACAACCTATGGTGCTAAGCACCTATCAACCAATGGTCAATTTTAGGGTTTAAAGCTGATTTGTCCTATAAACCCATGACCCAATGATGGTACCATTGCAAGAACCCTATGGTGTTGTCTTCATGACAACTGTTGGTCGGGATCAAAGGTGTCATATGATGGTGACAACCTATGGTCATCCCCTTAGGTCAGGTTTTGGATCAATTAGAAGTTTAATGATTAGTCATTAAGTATCCTAATAATGTTATCAATCAATGATGACATTAGATTAATATTTGATGTTGATTAATGAATATAGTGTTGATCTAATAACCTATGGTGACTTAATGGTCACTAATGATGGTGGATCAGATCTTCAAAACCTAAGGTGAGTTAATCATATAGTTGTAGCATCAATTAAGCCTTATACAAATGGTTTCTTGGGTCATGTGATGCAATGGTCGGACCTATACTATAATTGATGGTTTTAACATATGAACTTGACCCAATAGTAAGTGGAATGATGGCTAATGTAATATGTTGGTCCTAATAATGTGATTTAGATGGTTTCCTTTATATGATCAACTTAATGAGCTTACTTGTTGGCAATGGATGGCTTGTTTTAAATGAACATTCGATTGTGGGTTTTACCCTACTCTCACTCGAACATTTTGTGTTGTTAATCAAAGGATTTCTAGGGTTATATGGTGACTCTTTATAGAGTAAAAATCAAGGAATTCATAGTTGGTTTATCCAAGGTGTTTACTTATGTAAACAACCAATGGTCTTACCTTTTAAACATCCAATGGTTCTGGGTGACATTGTGGTATGGTGATATTGATTGAATGATGATGGAATAAATGGAGGGTTACCCTTAGTAAGGTAGTATTACCTATTCACTCATATGAATAGAAGGGATGATAACCATATTGTGTCGATATGTAACCCTAATAAGGTATAGCTTGTTATACCTAGATTTAATATAACTAAATGATGGTAATTGGGTATCAATAGTCCTTGAATGACTAATACAATCTTAAGTACTCTATTACTATTGTTGAAACCCTAGTATGCTATAACTCGATGGTTAAACCTTGATTTATGTGTGGATTCATACTTGATAATGGTATGGAATGTGATGGTGATTCTTCACCTTATGCATCCTTGATCCAATGGGGATGTCGTGAGTTAGGGTTTGGGTATAAGTGTTGATTATTAACATTAATATAATTTATATTGTTGATCCTAACTCTAATGCAAATAGATAAAGATGAGTATTAATGTTTAACATTCTTATATGATGGAATTATGGTGGAATAACCTCCTTAATATGATCATAACCTTAATATGTGAATTGGTGGTTATCATAGCCACATGGTTGATACTTTCTTATGCTAAACATGTGTATTATGAATATGATGAGGGTTAATCATATCTAGATTCCTTGCATTTTGATGTAATAAAGGAATGTTCTTAATGTTAATATAACCATGCTATGATTGTTTATGAATATCTCCTAGCTCATTAATGCAATATTGTGTTGATCAGATGTATTATATGCAAGTGATGTTGTTGATCCTTGTTGTAAGGCATGCAAAGATAATGATGATCGTGCAGGGAATAATATGATGGTCTTAATGACCTTTGGGCATGGTTGAGCCCTGAATGAGGTGTAATCCTCTAGTGTTGATAAGAGTTGATACCCTGTGATATTGTGAAAAGGATTTATAACCTGTGATAGTATGATGGTCTTAATGACCTTTGGTCATGGTTGAGCCCTGAATGAGGTGTAATTGTCTTATGTTGATAAGGGTTAATACCCTGTGATATTGTGAAAAGGATTTATATCTTGTGATAGTATGATGACTAGTGTGGTCTCGTGAATGGCAAGTGAATACATGTGATGAAGGGATGAGAAATTATGTTTCACACATTTTATATCTTTTAAATTTTGTGCTATTTATATGCTTGCTAGAAGTTAATTAGGGTTTGTATGTCCACTTATTTGATGCAGCCTTAATTCACCCAATTGGCATAACTAATCAAGTGCAACTCTAATCATGTAGTGCCATGTGCCGTAGAGCCATCTTCAATGTCAGAACTTGCTAGATGGTGAAATGAGTATTCCTTAGGGAAACTCGGAGTGCATACTGTTGAGTATGTTGGGGTGGTAGGTTGAGGATATATCCTTGTCATCTACAATGCATATTGTGGATGATGGCTATGGTCATGCCTCATACATATGCTGTGATTGAGAACGGTTGTGGTCGTGTCTCGGTGATTATAACATGATGTGATTAGAGGACAACTGAGGTTGTACCTCAGTGATTGGGTTTGAATACCCTAGATGCTAGCATCATGACCTGTACCAAGGTGGGATGATTACATGACTATATGTCATTGTGGTGGCAGCTTTGACTGATATGTCACAGCCTTTTTACTCGTACTGACTGAGGGGAAGATATCTAAGGATACCGACACTCCTAGATCTCGTACATAACTGAATATCCCTTTGTAGGGGTCACTTGGACTTTGAATGGTATGATTCAAACTCCCCATGGCATAATAAAAGATGTAATACAATCGTGTAGCATATTTGTTTAGGGTTATACACAACATTTCACATTGGATGATAACCCTTGTTTGTTATCTTTACATAAAAATGATGCTTAGTGCAATTAAGAGGTAGTAGATATACTTAGGTTGTGGATATGCTTAAGATTTTAGATGTGTACATACAGTAGCTATGCTTGTGTTGATAACTATACTTCTACTGCTGATTATAGTCATGATGCTAGCTATCTCATGTTGTTAGTTATGTTTAGCATGCTAGCCATGTTTGTAACTAGAGATGCATATACAACTAATCATTCTTATCCAGATAGTTGTGCTTATGTTGTTAGCTCTTCTTATGATGTTGATATGTTCAACCAACTAGACATTCTCATGTTGTTAGCTATGCTTATGTGGCTAGACTTATTCATAATGATAGAGATTCTATGTTACTAGACTTACTCATGATGCTAGATACACATATGCTACTGAATTCCTTATATTGTCAACAAGACAAAGTATGATAGTCTGACTAATGATGATAGTTATTATATGCTCCTTTATCTATTTTGTTAATCATCAGTACTACTAAGCTTATTTGTTATATCTGATTAAACTGCTTAACTGTTTAATTACTTTAAAATATTGTAATCAATAAACGTTGTTGGAGGCTATATCACTTGCTGGGACATGGGTCTCACCCTTGTGGTCCACCACATTTTTTTAGGTAATTGAATGTGATGAAAACAAACCTGTGGCAGCAAGAAGAGGAGCTACAATAATGAATCTTTTAGAAAGTGGAATAGATGTCTAGTGTGTCCTAGAGTCATCCCTGTACTCTCAGGTTTGGGCAAGAATAGTTTGTATATGGTGTTCCAAACAAATTGAACTTTTGTTAGCATGTTAATGCTTGTTTCTGTGGCATATATGAATATTGTTCTCCTATGTATATATGGCGTGGCAAAGGCAATAGAACAATTTTATTAAATTCTTGGCATAGTATGGACATAAGAAAGATGTTGGGCTCTTATGCAAATGTTTCAGAGCGAGTGCTGACATTGAAATTGGTTTTAATTTACCCATATTTTTGGGTATGTGATTAATTAGTGATTGGTTGTGCTCTATATTTTGAGTAATCTCATTTAGAGTAACGGGTTCTCACACTCTGACTCCCACTTCCTCTTGGTGACTGAGGTGGTCCACCAAGAGTTCCTGCATACACATTGAAAGCATAGAGGTTTAGGCCCTTGGGCGGAATCTTGAGAACAAGCAACTTTTTCAAGTAGAAAACAAGGTATTTCTATAATGGTAAGGTGGAAACAACAACAAACCCTTGATCTGGATCTAGAAATGTAAGTTCTACACTGATATAAGATGTGTCTAGTTGATGGGAAACTAGTATGTGCTGAGGTGTATTCTTCCCTTCTATGTATTTAATATACCAACATTTTGTGGCAAAAACGGACATGTTGGATAGTAGTTTTGTTGAGAAAAATTGTGTTTTTGTTGTGATCCTTCCCACCAAAACCCTACAGGTCTCTTGCTCAAAGCCTTTTGACCAAAATGAAGATAATTCATAAGGAATGAACAAGCCTACAAGGATAAATGGAGACACTTATCCGGTTTTTTGTAGTGACTAATTAGGTAACAAATGGTCAGTATATTTGTTATTGGGATCGTAACTGCAATTGTGCAATCCATTCAATTTAGAAATTGAATATCCCACATCATTTAATTATACTAAGTTGGCATATTGTGGGCTAGATCATCTTGTCCTTTTGTAATTAATAGACATGTTTCTTCTCTATAAGTGTAGACCTATGAGAAAAGTTGTAAAATACTATGGGCATGTAGTGTATAACTAAATTAATTACATATGTTATCCATTCATCTGAGTTTGCTAACATTACTTATAATCTTAAATCAGAATATTTCTAATTATGATACTTCAGATCTTTTTATCTATCTATAATATTATATTTATGTATTCCAAATTGTAGTAGAGATTCTAATTCATGATGAATGATGTATAGTAAGTGTAAAATTAGGTTCTTTAAAATTCATTACACTTCAATAAGGAAAAACTACAAGTCCCAAATTTGTCATTTTGGAAAAAAAATCATCAATGAAAAAATTCATCTTATTGTAATTAAAAAATTTACTCATGAATTTAGTATCGGTTCTCCTATTATGATCTCTCATAGTACGAATATCACTTAGGACTTATTTTTATCGACAAAAATGTACATATCATTATTAAGGAAGAGTTGTAATTTACTTTTAATATATAAAAGTTAATTCGTCTCATTGAATTCTCCAATACATTATTGTAGAATAAGGAATATTCTCCAATACATTATTATAGAATAAGGAATCTACCCATATGTATCGATATGTACATGTCAAGTTGAAGAAACTGAATTGATTCACTTTTGATGGTATTAGAGGAAGAATTGGAATGAGGTATCTGAATATGGTAATTTATCATTGGGGAAAAACTCTGAATGAGAGATAGCAGAAAACAACTAGACCTATGAGTTTAGAATCAAATTATCAGAGTTATCAAGAAGAATTTTTCTTCTTATCCATCAAAATAGCCTCGAGTTTCCTCTTCTCTGATTGTAGGTTGTCATCTATATATTTTGTGGTGTATGTGTGCTGAGACAAATTTGGCCATTTCAAATAATCCAAAACTTGAATAATTCCTCAAGTAGTCTTAAATCTTTTTTATTTTATGTATGTTATAGACATGTTGATCATTCTTAGACACCATGGACCAATGGGTTTCACACATCCACCTTACCCTAGGGTAAATTGATCAGTGTGATGTGTATATTTATCAATGAGCTTCCTAAGTTTACAATTTGTGGATTTTATTTTGTTTCTAATAATTGTTCTACTTTATACAGATTGAAAGTTTTGAAACTTGAGACTAATAATTAAATCGTAGTTCTACATTGATCAGAATTAATCATTCATATTCTAAAAGCCTATTTCTTACTCTAAAAATGAAAAATGTAGGTTAGCATAGGATTTCATGTAATATACTATTCTTATTACTAGTTAAATCTAACTTAAACTTGCATGAATTGATTTACTTAGAATCAAGGTTTTTTTTATCATTAAGCGTGCTTCTATTCCATTATCTCAAAAAATAGCATATACAAGTGTTTGGAAAAAAAGAAAGGGAAAATAACAGAAATTGTCTATACATTTTATCCCTATAAGTTATGCAAATAAATTCCAGTCCTCCGTAGTCTTCTTCCAAACTACAGAGGGGAGGATCTTTTTGTCATCGAAAATAGTTTTATTTCTAGCCTCCCATATGTGGTATAGGAGACATAGTGCCAGAGACCTGGTATTTTTACTCTGAATAGAAAGCAGGGTATCCAATCCATCAGGAATCACACTGAGAATGGAGTGAGCTCTATCCCAAACTTCACAGATGAATTGGCATTCCCAGAAAATATGTTTCATGTCCTCCTTTTCCAGCTTGCACAAAGAGCATCTAGAGGCAAGCGAGTACCCTTTGGTTTGTAGGTAATTTTCTGTCACCAGATTTTAATGAAACAATTTCCATTCGAAGAGCTTCGTCCTTTTTGGTATTTTTAGTTTCCAGCACCAATGAGCCCAGGGGACCTCATCAGTTCTAGTTCTGATAATGTTCCATGCTCCTTTGAGAGAAGAGGTATCAAGACCTGCAAAGCAACATAAATCTTTTTGCCCGAAATCAATCTTCTCGCATTCATTCTTTACGTTTTGCAGACCTCTGATCTGAGGGAAACACCAAGTGGTGTTCTTAATCAGGGCGTTCAGCTTGTTGTGTGGACCGAAGCCATTTCTTAGTTTCAAACAAGGTCCCATGTGGGAGCAAAGGAAAGAACCCAGCACCCAAGGGTCGTTCCATAGGGAAATAGTAGAGCCATCACCTATCTTGAAATGGACCAAGGAACTCATAAGTGTTCTATGCTTCAAAAGGGCCTTCCACATCCAGCTATCACTATATTTGGGTGTGCAGGACCAGACGGAATCAATGGTTAAGTATCTACTATAAATGAATTTCACCCATAGATTGTCTTTGTTGTTAGATATGTCCCACAAGAGTCTAGTCATACCTGCCAGGCTCCAGTCTTCAACCTTTCTAATACCTAGGCCACCTTCAAGTTTGGGCCTGCATACATTCTGCCACGAGATAGTGTGAAAGGTCCTTTGATCTTATTTATCTCCCCCAAAGGAAAGATCTACAGATCCTGTCTATCTCGTCCAAAGTACCCTTTGGTAATGGAAAAGTACCCATCCAGTACAAGTGATAAGCAGATAGTGTGGATATTATTAACTCCAATCTGCCTGCCATTGACAGGAGACGAGTTTTCCATGAATCAAGCTTAGTCTTAAACTTGTCAATCAGTGGGGCACACATGCTTTTGGTAAGCCTACCCGAGAATAGGGGAAGTCCCAGATATCTAACAGGAAGACCACATTCTTCAATTTGCAGTGCTTGAATAATGTTTTTGGGTGCTAAATTGCTGAGGAACAACTGACTTTTAGCCTGGTTTAGATGTAAGCCAGAAAGCCTGTTGAACTCATCAAGGAGGCTTCTAATATTCATTGCATTTTCATCTATAGCCTGGGCCATGATCAACATATCATCTGTGAACAGAATATGCGATACATTTACATCATTTTCTTTGAGTGGGATAATTTTCTTCTCATTCACAGCCTTATTAAGAATAGAAGTTAAACCCTCCATTCCAATCACAAAAAGATACAGTGCCACAGGATCTCCTTGCCTAATCCCTCTCGTAGCATGGATCATATCAGTGGGGCTCCCATTGACCATAACCTAAAAGGATGCAGTAGACATGCATTCATTTATCCAGCTCAGCCAACAGGGGGAAAGTCCATTCCCTACATCACATTTAGAATATACTTTCTATCAATGGTATCATAGGCCTTACTTAGATCAGCCTTTATACACATCTTAGGATTATTGCAGCTTTTCAAATTTGCCAAAAGTTCATTTTCCAGTAATATAGCATCTGAGATATGCCTACCCTTCACAATGGCAGACTGATTCTTACTAATGATATCAGGCATAACATCCCTAATACGATTAGCAAGAATTTTAGGTATCAACTTGTAAACAACGTTGCATAAGGATATAGGTCTCCAATCGCTAATCTTTTCAGGGTTTTTCACCTTTGGGATCAGAGTTATATAGGTTTTATTTGCTTCTTTTAGGAGCTTGCCCTTGACAAAGAAATCCTTTATTACACGACAAACATCATTACCTATCACACCCCAACACTTCTTGAAAAAATGTGAGTTCATCCCATCGGGACCAGGTGATTTATCGTCATTGAAACTCGTTAGAGTATTATATATCTCCTCATCTGTGACGAGCTGGCACATTTGTATCTTCTAAGAATCAGAGATACGAGGCAATTTTGCTAGATTGTTACCAATCCCCGTGGGAGGAGCATTGAATAGCCTGTTGTAGTGTGTGTGAAAGCACACTTTAATGTGGTCATTGCCTTTGATTTTCTCATCATTATATTCAATCACTTTGATCTGGTTTCTCATTCTTCTAGTCTTTAAGGAAGCATAGAAAAACTTTGAGTTCGAGTCCCCAAGCCTAAGCCATTGGACTCTTGACTTTTGGCGAATCAAGGATTCTTTAATGTTCTTTGCAATAAGAGCCTGTTCTTTTTTATCTTTAGTGATTTCCCACAATAACTCATTAGATGGATCACTGTCAGAGTTGGATATAGCAAGGAGGGCTTCCTTCTCTTTATTTCTGGCAGAATCAGTAATGTCACCCTGCTTTTCGCAATTCTAGGATTGAAGATATCTTTTTGTATTTCTAATCTTCTAACACAATCGATACATAGGATTGCCTCTTGCTTCCATCTGCCAAGCCTTTTCCACGGTTTTGAAGAAACCTGGCAAATCAGCCCAAGCATTGAAATATCTAGTAGGGTATTTTTGTACTCCAATACTATCGTCAAGGTGCAGGACTTAGATGTGGTGGTCGCTGAATATAGTCGGCATAAGATCAAGCCACATGCGAGGAAATTCAGTGAAGACCTGCATTTGACAAAACGCCCAATCGATTTTATTTCTGGTATTGTTAACACCCTCCTGTTGGTTGTTCCATGTGAATGCAGCCCCCTTAGCAGGGATTTCAACCACATTTATGTCACTAATGGCTTGATTAAAGTCGAGCATAGATCGAGCAGAAGGAGCAGTTCTACCCAATATGTCACTGGTGTTTCTGACAGCATTGAAATCACCAAGAATAATCCAGTTAGATGTAATTTGGGATTTGATGTAGGCCAAATCCTCCCACAGTTTGCATCTTTTATTATCATCATTATCAGCATAGACAGAGGTGATCTCCAGCTCATTGTTATCAAATGACAATCTGAAGTGAATACACTGTCTCGACTGGTACAGGCATTTAACAGCAAAATCCAGGTTGTCCCAGATCACCATGATCCTTAATTTATTACAACTAGCAGTGTTTGCAATCCACTGACACACTACAAGGTTACTAATACCCTAGAATCAAGGTTAAATATTAAATGTTTACAATTGTCTAATTTGAGTCTAACCCATCAATCATATACATTAATCTTATGAATCTTAGAATTACAAAATGTTTGATTAGAATTCTACTAAGGTTACTAATACCCTAGATTACTTACTATTTGAAGAGTAATTTTAATAACATTTTCCTCATATAGAAGTTCCATTCAGAAGTTACTAAAGAGGCATGGATTGTTGTTATTCATCTTTTTGTGATCCTACACATGTGTTTCTCTTTTTTTCTCTTATATACTCATAAAGGTATGTTCATTTTTTAAGATTGATATATCCAAAGGGGATATAAGAAGAAGAACATTATATAGAGTATGTTTATCTCTCTATAAATGGTTGTCATAATATTTTTAAATGATCTCTAGACTTCAAAGGGGGTCAAGGATCTAGAGTAAAAAAAAGATTACTTTCCAACTAGAGATAGTAGAAAATGGAATGCACACCAAGTGATTATTCCTCCCGATTGCTTATTAATGTCCTCAAAATGAATGGTTACTGGCACTTTCTCTCTTGAAAGACCCCATAAATCTTGGTAAAAATTACATCATGGAGTGAGGGGCTTGGTGCATTCACCATTGTTGCAATGGATGATGCATCCAATAAAATTGGAACGATACAGAGAAGATTAGCATGGCCCTTGCGCACAGATGACACACACAAATCGAGAAATGGTCTAAATTAAAATGGAGGATGCATCCATGAATGATCATCATGGACTCGCATCTCAAACCATCACATGCGGTGAGACAGCCTAAATAGATCTTCCAAGAAGCTATATGTTTATGGAGTAGGGTTTCCAAAGCTCATCCAATCTGCTTAGCCTTTGTCTCTATGTAGGTCCCAAGTTTGTTTTAACTTGATCTTGGATATGCCATCAAGTTCATATACATGAATACATCTCTGACTCTTAACTCCCATATTACTTGCTCCACTTCATGATCTCTCCATAGAACTCAAACTAGCAGAATATCTCAATTTTAGAGGTTGTATTGTTCATCTCTAGTAGTTTCCAAAAAGAAAAAATCATCTCTAATATCAAAACCGGTCACTCAACAATTGTCGTAAAGTTAAATGAATTTCATATAAGTATCATCTTACTACTGTATATTAGCATGGATGTTTGGAAAACTACGTAAATTGGCCAACAAACATGTTGGTTTCGACGGCCTCTATCACACAGTCGCACAGTGGAATTCTGATCAGGACGTCTGGGGTTTAAGAAATACTGGAATTCTAATCAGGACTTCTGGAGTTCTGGGGCCGAAGAAACATGGGTCGGTGGATGGACGTCGTATTCAGCCGATCCCGTAAGTCCATAGCCGATATTGGTAGTTTGAGAGCAGATATCATATTACTCTACAATTCAAAATCCACGCCGGATGTCTATCCTAATGGGGTCAAGTAGACAACAGGCCAGATCCATTCTCCAATGTGAATGCTTCATAGCTCTCCCATCGCCATCAACCGAAACAAGTGAATTTACATACTTTCATGGAACGAAAAAAGTTGGCAAATGGGATCCGTGGCGCAATGGTAGCGCGTCTGACTCCAGATCAGAAGGTTGCGTGTTCGATTCACGTCGGGTTCAATTCCCTTAACAAGGTCCAAATATTTTTTAAAACTTCAGTTCTTGCTTGACTTGAAGAGTTGAAGGCATTGTTCAAACTAACCAACTTTTATGGAATTACGCTATTGATTCTACTCTACCAAAATTACAAAGCCATGTAGGATTGTTTTCCACCTTCAGACCCACCACTTTTGAAACACAAAAACACTTGCATCAGCATAACATGGCAACCATTCCTCTATTTGCATTTACTTTTTTTTTTCTTTTAAGACTAATTTGTTCAGGTGTAAAACCAACACCTACTGGAAAATAAAAACAGAAAATAGAAAGTCGTGAATTGCAACTCGGGACTAGTTTGGTTGCAGCCTTGCAGGTAAAATCAACCCGCACTAGCAGTCCGAAAACAGGAAACCAAAAGTGACGAGCTGTAACTCAAACAGTTTCGTTTGATTCAAAGTGTATCGAGCTGGTCGAGTTGATCTGCTTACGTTTGGTATGATGCAATTTCTCACAACAAAGTCGTTGATGCATGCACCACCTCCAGTTTTTTCATGGAATGAAAAAGACAACGTACATAGCATGGAATGGACCGCATCGATGAAAAGAAACCGTTCCTATTTCCTGTGCAGTCCACTTTTACAATTTTTCTAAAGAACCAACTATTACCGCGCAGTTGGTTTCCACAGCACCAGCTCCAAAAGCATCCAACCAAACTTGATTAGTTAGAAAACATAAACTGCTGGAAAACGTGTTTCATGGTTTTAATTTGGTTTGATGAAAATCGAGTCCATCTTTTGGTTTGCTGCTGTTCGGTGCGTAATTTCAGCTGGAGACTAGCGGTTATACATGCAAAGACTGTATTAATATTGCTCTGATTACCAAAATGAACTTACCGTGTTGTCTTTATGCCCCTCTTGACACCAACCGACCGTAGGAGACAAGTTTAGCATAGGACATATTACTGGTCGGCAGGGGTGGAATTAGAAATTTGCCACGTGGGGAGCTGAATTATTATGTTTAGTAATAAATCTTAACTATATATGTACAGAGATAAAATACTTATTTAGATAAAATTTGATAAAAATTACATCTAACATAATTTCTCATTAACTCCAACATAAAAAATAATCTACTTATAAAATATAAAAATCAAAACTCAAAAACATGATATAATTCACTAGTGTATTTTTTTTAGTTATGAGAGACATTTGTCTCTCCCTCCCTCAAACCTGTGATGGAGGCAGGATGCCCAGAGGGTGGTAAATGTCGAGGCCGCAGCTGTGAATCGAATATGGGTCCCTTTGTGAGGGGACGTCGTGCTTGACCACTTGAACCACTCCTCTCCCATAATTCACTAGTGTATTATTTATGACCTTAGACATCTAAATAAATTCAGTAGTATATTTATGTACATGTCTAAAGTTATAAATAATAAATTATTTCAGCGTGTCTTTCAAATTAAACAATTAAATACCTGTGATAGTCATTTTTTATCATCGCTTGATTATTTGATCATCGTATAATATTATTAAAACATAAGAAGAATATCAATTACATGAAAAATGAGAGCAAATTTACCTTTTGAGTGAAGGACATGTACCGAAATATGATATGACACGTTTAGTGGATGGTGTCATACCGAAATATCCAAACAATTTTATAGAAATATAATTAGGATATAAGTATAATATACTTGGTAATGTCAATGTATTTTAAGTTCTTGAGATAATGATTGCTATGAAAGAAACTTCTGAAAGAAAGAAGAATAAAAAATTTATCGAGTTTGTATAAATAACAAATGATGAAAAGGAAAGTTGAGGAATGGAAAGTGAAGAGAGTTGAAGAAAAAAGATCCATCTATCTGCTTGTTGGATTTTTATTTAAAAGTTGGAGAAAAGAGAACAAAAGAAGAAGAAGAAATATGTTTTTATTAACTTTGATTTTACATGTTATCTTTATTTTACTCTATCCATTTGATTAAAGTTATATATGCAAGATGGATGTTCCTACCTTTTATTCTCTTTCTTAACACATATTCAAAATGTTTTTCCTCCTTTTTTTACCTTATGTCAAAGATAAAATTTATTTGATATGATTTTTTCTCCCGCTTTTAGATATAAGCATTGAATTATCTTCTTAATTTCTTATAAAGTTATAATTGGTGCTATTTAGATTTAATTTCAAATATTTAGATACTATATAATTAAGAGTGTGTGAAGTACCAGGCAGTAACAAATATTGTTTGGGGTCGTTTTTATTTATAAATATAGATATTTTCTTATTTATAGAATGACTAGTAAAAAACTTAAAAAAATATTTAAATAAAAGGTGATTAGTTGTCCAAATATTATCATTACTTTTTTCATTTGTGTGTAATTATAACTTAGTGTACTAAATCATATTATTGTTAATTACATTCTAATCGGAACGTCAACATGTTGTATGATATCTTTTATAAACTTTATTTTTTAATATTAATTTTCCATATTGAATGGGTATGTGCCCTCTAATTCCTATAAAGTTCCACTTGCATATATGAGGGATAAGCTGATAAATTCTGACACAAATTAATACAAAATTATTAAGTAAAATTTAGTATGAAAGCAACAAAAGGTGAAACCTCTTAACCTCGCAATCAAAATAGTACTTTATGACGTATGTATTAGGTTTATAAATTTATTATTTGTGAGAGGATAAAAATATATGATCCTTAGATATATCTAATTTAATCCTTGTCTATTTTGTACAAAGAAGAATGATATGGTTAGTTTAATTTTTAACATTAAAAGTCACATTTATTGTACTGTAATAATATACTTTCACAATATCTTTCTACACATTGTACCATAGTAATACTAAAAATATTTTTTTAGAGAAGGGATTCGGTATGGACAGCCCCCACTCTAGCTCCGCCCCTTGTGGACCCGTGACTTTGTGTTGCAGCGGGTGCGGAAAGCAAACCACTCCTATTTCTGGCGCGGCCGCATTCCCCTAGTTTTATGCTTGTTCCGTTCGTGATTATGCAGTTCATTTTCTGACCTTGGGTTACACGTCCATCCAACCAAATGAAAGAAATGAAAAGCATTGTGTTTTTTAACTCATCAAGCTTGTTTTCACCAAACTGGCCCTTAAGTACGTTCAACAAGGCCCCTGTATGCTTTAACACTGGTTCAATCGTCGGCCAGAAATCGTACCAACTCAGTGGCGTATCACCCAGTCTGGATCCGTAGATGAATTGATGGTTGAACGTGATACGCCCTGCAGGTTGAACGTCTGACCCAACTTTGTCCGACTTCGGATATTGGGATCTGGAATGGACAACAGACAAACCGTTGGTTGCAATTGGTTTCACATGCGCAAACGACACTGCCAGTTGGTACCCATAATTTCAAGTTCAAGAGTTGAGCTTGCAACTTGCCAAACGGGCAGTAATGATTTGACTTCTCTACACTCTTTTCGAATTATTTGCCTCTGAATTTTTCTATTTTAAGTTTTTTATTTTGGTTCGTATATCGCAAAAATATGTTCTCCCTGTCTCAAACTTGTACAAAAGCTTATTTTATATTAGCTAGAGAGGAAAGATTATTACTTAGTGATGCAATAAAAAATGCAGCAGATTGTTCAATTATCTTTTGAAACGCAATGAAACTATATATTCTAAGACCAAATGTGGAAGTACGTCAAAGAGCGCGAGGTACCTTCAGATAAGTTAATATAGTGTAGGTAAGCATACCGTTAGGAAAACAACATGGTAAATAAACCAATGAAAAGATGACTAGGGGCAAGCAATGTTTGTCATTTGACCATTGATAGTGCTCGAAGTACCTGAGTCCGGTTCATATCAGCAACCGTCGGGCCCACCCTCGGTGTTAGAAAAGCACAAAAAGAAGTGTTAATGACCATAAGGATATCATGGTGTGCTTGTCGAGCATGGAGCCAACTAAGAGATCATGGTGTGTGATGACAAGCGTTAAACCAGTATGGGTAGTTCATATCAGCAAGGCCTTGGTCAGGGGGGTTGCTCGTTTTGGTTGGGTATTGGGTCAACTAGAAAAGGCAGGATACGGTTACCAAGAGAGGACATGGATCATGGATCTATAAAAATAAATGAGTTGACCATCCAGTTAGTCAGTGTCTACTTTAATTTGATTAATAAATACATAGGGAACTATGTGTGTGTTGTTAAATAATCTTTGATTCCTTTCTATCTAGATATTCCAGAGACAATGACATTAAATTATTGTGTTTGAGGTTCAATTTCTTTAAGGTAGTTGAAAAGAAGGTTACTTGAGAGATGATGATTATTGATACACATGTATGGATGTTGAAAGAATCATAGATAGATGTTGAAAAATGCAACTTATAAAGTTATTGAATAGGGATTCTGAGATGTTGCAATAGAGCATACAAGGGAAGGGGCCATGAATATTTTACCTTCGCAAATTTTAGTCAAGTAGGAGTTTATGGGCAAAATGGCTCCATTAAAATAGGGTAAAATTGGGTCTGATGCCTATAGCCTAGAGTTTCACGGTGAACGGGATGCAGAAGCCTCTAAAAGATAAAAATTTGTAGGTGTTTTAGTAGAGAAGGCCTCTCCTAAAATCTAGGTGAATCTCACATTTGGTTGAGGAAAGAAAATAAGCAGATCAAATTAATTATATGATGTGGTATGTTCTGGGCAAGTATTGTCCCAAAGAAATTATTTCTAGAACGAATGAAGTGTTGTGGCTTTTGTTAGGGAGGTGTGGGGGAGAGGTTGGTGAAGTTGAGGTGGAAGGTGAGTATACCCTTGGATTTAGGGTATGTAACAGACTGAATCTCAGGGTCCTTTCTACAATTTACCCACTTTTGAGATTTTATTTTCTTTCTAGTCCTTTTGGACCTTTTTCATAAATTTCCCATCCTTTTTGAGTCATCTTTGGCCTCAATATCAAAATTGAGCCTTTCTTGAGGATGTAATTCACAATCTACCCACATTTATGATAATGTAGGGGGTTTTGTACAAATAACCCACTTAATGGGATTATTGAGGACTAATTATGCAATATGGCCTTTTATGAGATATAATTAGTGGATAATGTTAATTTAGAGATTTTATATCTTTTTGGATAAAGATATGAGTAATAATGTGTATTTGAGTTAATGTATGAGAGTAATTAACCCTTTTCTTTCTCTCTCCTCCAAAAAGGGCAATAATGCATTAATAAGAGGATAATATGATGAGATATGACTCTTAATATTGATATGTCTAGAATTTCACTCACTTATGTCATCAAGAGACTCGCTATATATTAATCATTTATTTTATACATTAAAATATGCATTAATAGTCAATATAGCATTTAAGGGCCAAAATGTGTGTAAAAGGAGAAACTAAAGGCATTGCATTGTTCTAGGAGTCATAATTAACCTATGGTTCAAATTTGGTGGCTTTGGACTTTATTTGACCCTTCAAATGGATTTTAAAAGTCTTAATATAGTGTAACTATATAATACCAATCAATTTCTAATAATATCATTGATTTCATTTAAATTGATGTGTCACGCTAAGGTTTTATTGATTTCCCTATCACGCACGCCATCCGACAGTTTGGGTTCGGCGCCACTAAGATCAATGGCCCCGATTTAATCTTAGTCTGATCTGACGGCTGACAGCTCTTCTTCAACATCAGGTCGCGCGAACAGGCGTTGCCCCTTGACTTCAGCAACCCCATTCTCTCTCCCTCCTTCACCATTTCGCCTACTTGTTCTTGGGTTGAATTCGTCTCATTGAGACGCTTCGAATGAGCCCTGGCTCATTTCCCCTCTCGTCGTGTGCATGAAATGCCCAATCGGGCCTTCCCTGTCGCCTCCGTTGCGAGTTGCAGATGGATCGATAGTGCTCCTCGTGCCTATAAAAGGCAGTGAAAAGTCTCATCGGCCTTCATCCCTCCTTCCTCCTCACCCAATTGCACCTCTACCCCTCTCACGCTCCCTGACCTACTCCCTTCCCACTTCCGGCAACCTCAGCTGAGAGACGGCGCCCCTAACCACCTCACTCCAATTCCTTATGCGGTAAGCATCTATGAACTTGGCTCTTTCTCCCCCAACTCTCTGCTTGTCCTGAGATGACCCCAAGTGTCGGGTCCTATAGACTCTGGTCTGGCCACCACTGGCACTCGATGTTTCTGAGTTCTAGTGTACCTCTGACCATGTTCTTGCTTGCATTCGACGTGCCTATACTCTGTGAGTATTTTGGGGGTGTTGTCAGTGGGTTTCAATCCCCGTTTCAATGGTGTTCGATCGATCCTTTCCTCCACCTGCTCCGACCCTAATATGGGGTTCATGCGCACCTGAGCGCTTATTTGATAGCTCTCTGTGATCGCGTGACCATAATGAATCATCCTCTGGCCTTCAGTTGTGATGAGTGTGCCTCAGGGGCGATATGGGGGTGGCCTCCCCCGACCCTAGGTTGATGCTCGAGCCATGGCTCGAAGCAGCTACAATCCTGGGGGTGTTTTGACCCAAGAGTCCCCATGATTTCAATCAGTTGATTATTATGTGAAAAACCACTAGAGGGGGGTGAATAGGGTTTTATGGATATTTTATAAATAATTCAACCAAAGCAAGAAACCACAAAAATATTGGACAAGGGGACAAGGATTTAGAGTGGTTCCAACCTTAGCAAAGACTAAGGCAGTCAATCCACTACCCGGTTGCTTACCCAACTGGGATTTTTAAAGTATTTAATTTTATTACCTCGCAAAGATGTTACATAAAATTACAACACTTTCACCAAACCCTTCGGACAGCCTTCACCTAGAAGTAGTCTCACCAACCTCAAAGCAGCCTTCCTTGAAGTAACCTCAAGCTCCCCTTGAAGTAGCCTTCCTCCTGAAGTAGCTTCCTGTTGAGACATCCTTCTTGAAATAGTCCAAAGTCCACCTTCTCCACCGAGAAGACCCTTCTCCACCTGAGAAGTCAAACCCTCTCCAATCCACAGCCTCCAACCCTAGGAGTAGCAAGGAGAGTACAAAGGATAAAAAGGAACAAGAAGGAAAAATAGAAATTACAATACCACTTGTAGCACAAGGCTTGATTTCCTATATCAAGCATTTTGATCTCCTAACCAATGTATATGGAAGTGTAGGTGCAGTGGGTAGGAGATGCTAGCCTATAGGACACGAATTTGGAGCAATGGAAATGTATAGCCAATGTTGGAGTTGCTCAATTGCTCACTTAGAATGAATAGCCAATTGCAAGTATTATGCTCAAGTGTTGCGCAAGTGTATCTTGGGTGTCCTATGGCTTGTCCTATTTATAAGAATGGCCTATGGATGCCTAAGGACGTTCTAGACACTTTCTAGGGGGGTCTTAGTGCTTAACTAGTTGTTAGGTAACCATTAGTTGCTTTAACAACGACTAGTTAATTAACTCTGAAAAGTGCAGACAGAACTCATCTCGGTCGACAAATTGTCGATCGAGAGTCCTTCTCGGTCGAGGATTTGTCGACCGAGGGACGTCCTGGAGCAAGTATTTACAACATTCATTTCCAACTCCCAACCACCTTGTCTGTTGGGTCTAATGGCTACTTGGGTCAATCTCGATCAAGGAATTTGTCGACCGAGAGTGTCTCGGTCGAGGAGTTTGTCAACCGAGAATGACCATGTTTTAATATTTTGAACTAGATACTAAGTGTGTGTATGAGTGTGCAGATGTGACACTATTATAGGAAATGACCTATCTAAGTGTTGTGATTGGCTAGGGAAGATCTAAACGCTTTATTTACATGATATCTAAATACTTGTACATTATATAGTTGTACAAGTTTTTTACATTTGATTACAATCATGAATTAAAGAAATTTGAGCATATAGATCTTCCAAGTAGTTTGTCATCCACCTAATTCCTGCAACACTCAAGTAGCACGTTAGATCCACAAGAATGAAATGTTTGTCATCATCGAAACAAAGGGATTATAATAATGTCCAATTTAGCCAACAATATCCCCCTTTTTGAAGATGACAAACATTTCCTAAATATAAAATAAGGAAATATAAATATATGAGTTTCATACCTGAGATTTACCTTTTGTAGCCATTCTCTTGTTTTGCAAGTGTGTGCTGACCGAGATATTATGAAACTAATTTTTACTTTATATTTTCGGTTTATATTATTTCTCCCCCTTTGTCATTTCAAAAAGATATCCAGGAAAATCATTTTGTATGACTTTTATTTCTCCCCCTTAATTTTATGATATGCTCCCCCTAACTAAGATATTCAGTTTGAAAAAAAAATAGGGAATAATATAAATGTAAACCATTTATTGTCGAATTTAGCCATAATTTGTTTCTCAATCATTTGTAAAGGATGTTAAGCCTTGAAATGATATGAGATCCTGTTAGATCCATGGCATATGTATTTTGATTTCTCATCCGTTTTACACGGGATGTCAAGCCCTGAAAATGAAATGAGATCCATTGAATCTACTAATAGAATGTATCTCTGAACAAATACACGGGATGTTAAGCCCTTAATTTGTTTAGAGAATTTCGTTTAGAACAAGATATATGTCATATTCATGAATATTGTAGATTTCTTTGTTTTCAAAACCAAAACTATTTTTAAGTATACTAAGGTCATAACAAGCTTCAAATGATGTTTTACAAAGTTTTGTAAGCTTCTTAATCTTATAATCAAGATAGTTTGTGTGAGCTCCCCCTTAATCTTATAGTCAAGATAATTTAAGGATTCTAAAGTCACAATCAATATTAGATCATAGTAAATTGACCTTTTATGAGAGTTATGCAGTAACATTATGTTTTCAAAATGATAAACACATTTTGAATCAAGATACTAAGATTAAGTGTAGTAAAATGATGTAAAAATAAGCATTTTGTCAAGCTTATTTTAGGTCGACCTTGACTTCGACCATAGCGCCCCTTGGTCAAATTTGATTTCAACCAAGAGGCAATTTCTGCAGATTTCCAATTTGAAGTCTTATATGTGAAGTATAATTTCTGCAGATTTTAAATTTAAAATGCATTTGTGCCATGAATTTTTACTGTTTATGCAAAATGCCATCTTCATATGAGCTGAATCATAATGATCAAAAACAATATCCATTTATGGTTTGTATATATGGATCAAAGATTATTTTAGACAAACCAATGAAACACAATGATCATGACACAATAATTATGATAGAACAGTAGAAGTATATCCATAATACAATGATCAAGATAGAAGCATATAATTACAATAATTATGATCATTTAAACTAAATTTCAATACACATGGTTCCTATATAGATAAACCAAGAATTGCTTAGGAAAAACCATGTGGATAGAACAGTAATTTTCTTGATTAAACTAAACCATTTAGAGGATAAGCCAAAATAATATTATTCATGGTTCATAAATTTTAAATTTAAGACAAACCATGTAAATGAACATGCTTATTAAACTTTTTTAAAACAATGAAGAAAGTATGTTCAATGTCAGTTTTCATATATCACTTTTGCAATATGTTTAAGAATTTCATATTCATAAGGTTATACCTTCTTTCAACAATTCATGATTCAAAAGTGATATATGAAAACTGATATTTTGATTTTAATATGGTCTCTAAGATTCACTCTTGATGTGCATATTAAATCAATCATTAATAACAAATTGATAGCAAACTAGATTAATTAAAACATGTTCAGCAGAACTTGGTTCGGTCGAACTGTTTGTCGACCGAATTTATCTCGTTTGACATTTTTATCAATCGAGAATGCTATTGTTTGTACATGTTTGTATTACATTTGTTGCAAACTTGAAAACAGTAACCTGTTCGGTCGACTATTTCTCGACCGACAATGTTCTCGGTCGAATACTTGCTCGACCGAGATTGTTTCTGTACTGTTTTTCAGTAGTTGTTTACAAGTAAATCATAGGTTATTTTTAATTCAATTATGTAATTTGAAATTTTAGTTTAGTTGAGATAAAATATATGAAAATAACATTTTGATCAAATCTCAACTAATATTATTTAAATCTTTAGTTTTTAGGAACCCTAATTAAGACAAATTTTCAAAGATGTGTCTCTACAGGTTTGTATATTTAGAAAATTTAATTACTTGAATCAATTTGTTATCTCATTATGTTAAGTTGAGATAGACATAGAGATATACAAATAGAGTCTTTGGTCATATCTCAACTTAATTTTGTTCATTTAGTTTGGGGGTTTTGGAACCCATACTAACTCGACATCCTTTTTCTTGTAGGGACATGAGAAAGAATAATGTCCAAGACGCAAACAATAATGACAACATATAGAATCAACCTCATTTCTCTTTCTATGATTTTGTTCTAGGTTGTTCTTGGTTACATATGTATATTTGCCTTTAGATACATACATAGATTGATTTTCTAGCGCTTGTGTCTTTCTCCAACTAGGTTTTTGATAAGATTTTCCTTTAGACTTATGACCTAGTCCTTTCCTTCCAATTTGATGATAAGGATTATTTAAGATTTTATCAAGGATATCATTGTTACTCAAACTACTAATTTCTTTTTGCAACTTAACAATCTCATCTATTCTCTTCTTGATATCTAACTTTTCTTGATCTAGATTAGATGATAAAGAGTCTCTTTCTTTCACAATAATATCATAATCTAGATGTGTACACAAAACAGGTTGTTTTTTAAGATCATTTAACTTTGCAAGTAATCCAACCTTTTCTTGATATAGAAGATCGTAATTTGTTTCTAGAGTAAAAATCTTCACATTACAATCACTTAGAGATGATTTCAAAGTATGATTTTCATAAATAATGCTATCCTTTTCAAATCCAAGATCATTTAATTTTGCATACAAATCTTCATTTTCAGATGTGATAGCAAGAAGTTTAGCATTAACTCATCATTTGCTTTATTAGATTTCTTTAATTTCTTCTTGCAATCAATATACTTATTATGTGTTTCTTCAAGACTAGCAATTAGCTCTTCTTTTGATAAATCAAGAAGGCTTACCTCTTCTTCTTCTTCATTGGTTGTAGCAATGAGGCAATTTTTGTGCACCTCTTCCTTCTTTTCTCTCCATGGACAACTAAGTGTTGTGTGGCTTGTTCCTAAGCACCAACTGCAACTTGTGGAAGATTGGTCCATACTTTTCCTTTGCTTGCGGTTGTAGACACCATCACCCTTCATTCTTCAAGACTCGATTAGAGCTCCTTGAAGCCTGCTCTGATACCAATTGAAAAACCACTAGAGGGGGAGGGTGAATAGGGTTTTATGGATATTTTATAAATAATTCAAACAAAGCAAGCAACAACAAAAATATTGGACAAGGGGACAAGGATTTAGAGTGCTTCTAACCTTAGCAAATACTAAGGCAGTCAATCCACTACCCGGTTGCTTACCCAACCAGGATTTTGAAAGTATTTAATTTTATTACCTCACAAGGATGTTACATAAAATTACAACACTTTCACCAAACCCTTCGGAAAACCTTCACCTAGAAGTAGTCTCACCAACCTCAAAGCAGCCTTCCTTGAAGTAACCTCAAGCTCCCCTTGAAGTAGCCTTCCTCTTGAAGTAGCTTCCCATTGAGACAGCCTTCTTGAAGTAGTCCAAAGTCCACCTTCTCCACCAAGAAGACCCTTCTCCACCTGAGAAGTCAAACCCTCTCCAATCTGTAGCCTCTAACCCTAGGAGTAGCTAGGAGAGTACAAAGGATAAAAAGGAACAAGAAGGAAAAATAGAAATTACAATACCACTTGTAGTACAAGGCTTGATTTCCTATATCAAGCATTTTAATCTCCTAACCAATGTATATGGAAGTGTAGGTGCAGTGGGTAGGAGATTCTAGCCTATAGGACATGAATTTGGTGCAATGGAAATGTATAGCCAATGTTGGAGTTGCTCAATTGCTCACTTAGAATGAATAGCCAATTGCAAGTATTATTCTCAAGTGTTGTACAAGTGTATCTTGGGTGTCCTATGGCTTGTCTTATTTATAGGAAAGGCCTATTGATGCTTAAGGACATTCTAGACACTTTCTAGGGGGTTCTTAGTGCTTAACTAGCTGTTAGGTAACCATTAGTTTCTTTAACAATGGCTAGTTAATTAACTCTAAAAAGTACAGACAGAACTCATCTCGGTCGACAAATTGTCGATCGAGACTCCTTCTCGGTCGAGGATTTGTCGACCGAGGGACGTCCTGGAGCAAGTGTTTACAACGTTCATTTCCAACTCCCAACCACCTTGTCTGTTGGGTCTAACGACTACTTGGGTAAATCTCGGTCGAGGAATTTGTCGACCGAGAGTGTCTCGGTCGAGGAGTTTGTCGACCGAGAGTGTCTCGGTCGAGGAGTTTGTCGACCAAAAATGACCATGTTTCAATGTTTTGAACTAGATACTAAGTGTGTGTATGAGTGTGCAGATGTGACACTATTATAGGAAATAACCTATCTAAGTGTTGTGATCGGCTAGGGAAGATCTAAAAGCTTGATTTACATGATATCTAAGTACTTGTACATTATATACTTGTACAAGTTTTTTACATTTGATTACAATCATGAATTAAAGCAATTTGAGCATATAGATCTTCCAAGTAGTTTGTCATCCACCTAATTCCTGCAACACTCAAGTAGCACGTTAGATCCACAAGAATGAAATGTTTGTCATCATCGAAACAAAGGGATTATAATAATGTCCAATTTAGCCAACATTATGCCTTGGGCATTTCTATCCGTTCTCCATTTTTTATTATTCCTCGCCAATGATATGTTACATACAAATGACAATAGTGCCCTCATGATCTCATTCGATCTGATTTTCAACCCATGGGGATTTTGGTAATTTTAATATGTACTCAGTCGCCCTTGACTGAGACCACGTGGGCACGGACCAGTGACTGGGCCAAACTTGATTGACCCATGTTAGCGTGGGTCCAGCCACTGTGGCTTTTGCCTTTGCACAATTATTTTTCGTATGTGGTATTTTACTAATTTCTTATTAGCCGATTTTACTTAATTCATAGTAAATCGATCCATGGTCCGAAAAATGCAAATAAATAGCCGATGGAAAGGATTTTTCATATAGAATCTGAATTTATGGTTTTTGAGTCATGATTCTATTTCCTTTTTTAATGTTTTCTTTGGATGAAAGTTTGATCATATAAAATGTTCTAAAAATGATAATTAATTCATTTTTACTCCAATTAGTAAAACAAGACATGTTTTCCTAACCAGTGAAACCTAAATGACTTTTGGTCCTAGTTTTGAGTCCTAAATCGAAGGTTTCCATAAAAGGTCTAAAATGAGTATCTTTTATACACCTTATGATTTAATACATACTAATGCATGTAAATAATTGTAAATAGGATAAATGATCTTGGAACACATCTATTTGGTGAAAGTAATGTTATGAATCTTCGAAAAGGTATGTGAAGCCTGTTTATGTATGTGATGCCTATTCTATTTATAAATGATTAAAGTGAATGTGCAATTAACCTATCTTTCAGTTGGGCTTTTACCCAAACCCTAATTTTCTAATAAGGCAATTGCTAGCCTTGGAATCCCTCTATTGCATTTATTTGGCTCTTTATTTATTTGGATCTTCCATTTCCAATGTTGGCTCATCATCTATGTCGATTATTTCATGGGTTTTATTCCCCAATGTTATGATGCAAATGTTACTTATATTTCCACTACTGCCAAGTGAACTATTAAGCATGATGTATTTTTGGCCAAATGACAATGTAATGTACATGAGTACAAACCACCCATAGTGGGCATGAGCTCAGGGGAACATTAAAATTCTACCCAAGGGAACGCTAAAATTCTCCCCATTATATATATATATATATATATATATATATATATATATATATTAGAGGTTAGCGGATGTTAAAACTCCCCCTCTCCTCTTGGTGTAGGTCTGGTAGGTGCCTCACCCTGCATTGGTATGATTTTGTGTCATAATATCATTCATGCTATGTTGATTATTGATGTGGATTTACTATGCCAGATTTCTATTTCTCATTTATTATACTTGTTTCATACTCTTGAAATCTCTTAGTGTAGTGAACCATTTTAGTTATGCAATGTTGTTCTTTATTATTTTTCCTTACTCCTTTTGATTAACACATACTTTTATCTCTCTCTTGATGGGTGATCCCAACCACCCAGATATAGGATCAGAGTGCGCATTGGAAGCTTGGTGAACCAGTCTAAGGCTAGGGATAAGGAGATCAACCATCTATCTTGGACTTATCTACCTATATATTAAGTTGTTTTTCCTTGGAGACAATATTGTTTGGGTTTTAGTCTTCCTCTACCTAGATCATGTTGTTTTGTATAAAGTTGTACACCCTTTTGGGAAATTTTGTAAAGTACTCTTTATATCTGCTACATTGGTGTTTTTGTTTACCATACTTTTAGTAGAGGGTTGGTTTATGTCAACTCTTTATAACATGGTAACAGATCATCAAGGTAGTCGAAGTCTTGACTAATTCAATTTGTCTCCTAGTTGGAAACCCTTACCTTATATTGTTTCCCTTTAGTAAGATTTTCACCTTAGAGTTGACCAATGATGAAAGATTGATTTAGGAACATAATAATTTTGTATTAGAAATATAATTTTTCAACTTTTTGTTGATTAGTCTATTAGGTTGCTACTTGGGCATAAGTTGAAAGCAAAGGTATCTAGAAAGGGTCAGGGTCTGGGGGCTGGCAATATTTTCCTCCGCACCACTAGCTTGGCTTACGAGGACTCCCAGATCCATATGACACCGGTCTGGCCTGAGCTGATACTGAATGTCCCAAAATAGCATATCTTTGGGCAAATCATCTTATCGTTGAGTAAACCTTTTGAACCTAGTATATGATGTTTTGGTTAATCATGTAGAATCACCTTATGCTCCCATAAGTTCCTTGAAAGAGCCTTATATTTCCAAGTTGGGAGTATCCTACCCCATGATTAGGCTTTGAGGTTGATAATGGTGTTTCGTGGGACAACTAAGTGTTGGATCCCATGCATAGATCTAACTCAACCCTTTTGTATAGTGTATTTAGTAGTAGTGCTTTTATACCTTGATAGATTTTAGAGTTTCTGATTTCGAGGATAAAATCCTCTTTAAGGGGGTGGAGTCCCTTAATACATTTGAAATCAATTTACTTTGTTTTGGAAACCCTAAATCCTTAGATAAGAGGTTAGAATGTTCATATGGCTAGTATTGGACAAACAAATTATAATTATAATTCATCTTGTTTGTTTATATACAAATGAATATATAAGTCATCTAAAGAGAATTGTTCATATGCTTGAACCTTAACATACTCTTAATGCACATAATAGTGAGTTACTCATCACTAATTGTGGATACACATAATGTTGACCATGTCACCCTAATAGTATGGTTAGTAAGATTAAGGGACTAGTGCATGCTAGGAATGCATAGCATGTAATGGTCATGTTGACCTAAATCCTAATATGTAATCATCTAGCTTTAGTAATACATACATGTCTATCCTTAATGCCTTTACGATACATTAGTGGCATTAGGTGTCATCATTACATAGTATACCTTGATACATCTGGATGGATTATAATCACCAAATTTATGATCAAGTTATCAATACATGTAAGGCATATCACCTTGTTCCCTAATATACATCTCATTAATCACCTTATCATAACCTGGTTGATGAATCAATTCATATATATAATGTGTTCCACCTTATTCACTAAAACACATGTAATGACTCAAATATGATAATGAGTAATTGGATTCACATAAGTTTACTTGAATGCCTAATGGGATGTTAAATATGTATAATTCATATCAGGAACTATCATAGGAGAAAATGGTTAGTGATGTCATTATCCTGAGTATGAAAGATAATGTGACAATGTGTGATATAGAGATAAATAATATATGTGACATTATTTGGAATCATTGTAGACTTAATTATCCTTTTCTTACATGATAATATGTGATAATTCCACATGATGGTTTTATGAGGTTAATGGAGAATGAATTCATGTTATTAAGGTTTGTGACGTAATACATTAATATGTAGGGATTACTTAGTAAATCCTAATTGTGCTTAAAACCCTTATAAGGGAAATACATATGTTTTGACACTTAATGTTGAGAGGTAATCCTTATCACAGCAATGTGAACATAATATGGCACAAGTGGTAGAATAATAAAGATGATGCATTTTCATGATGAAGATTATAAGCCAAACATGTTAATTATATTAGGTTTGATAAAAGGTAATGGAAACCTTAGTAAGACTTGGCTTATGTATAGAGCTTGTGAAGTATCATAGATTTGAAGTAACACCTTGTCACAACCCCAACTTTTAGGTTTGTTTGGTGAGAAATGTGATTTCTCATATCAAAGATATTTGAACAAATAAAGATATAATTTGTTTTGAATAAATGGATTTTGTTTACAATAGCCTTGATGATTGTTTTGTGGGCTTTATTGGCTATTGGGCCCAATAACAAGGAAAAGACATAAGGAACTCCATTATTAATAAGAAATGGAGAAAAGAAAAATGTAGAAACCTCTAGAAGGAAAAAGTATGTAATCCAAAGGTGGATTTCGTGCCTCTTGGGTTCCTTGGGGTCCGAGGAATCCAAGTTGCAAAGATAATGCAAAAAGAAAAGAAAACATCAATTAACTATTTCTTTATTAAGAAAGAAATTGAAAACAATGATAAAATGTGGAAAATAAGTGGAAAGAGGCATAATTGAATTATCCTTGGTGGATTTTCGTATCCATGAGGTTTCTAATATTAAAAGGAATGCCAATGAGGAAAATAAAAAGAAAGATAAAGAGAAATCCTCAAAAAGATATATTTTAATAAGAAATATACAAGATAATGTGAAATAATGAATATAGATACATCTAGAAGGATAATAAGTATCCTTAAAAAGGAATTTCGAAATCTTGAGTTTCTTGGGGTCCAAGGAGCCCCAATGAAGAAAGAGGAAAGAGAAAATACCAATAATGCAAAATAAAAGAATAATATGATGCATAATGAATGAATTTTGTGGTTTTGATAAAGAGGTGGTATTTTCTATTAAAAGAAAATATAATTTCATGACCAATGATTAAAAGGGCAAGTACAAGAGAAGAAAAGAGGTGATTTTTGAAATCCAAATATCTAAATAATAAAGAATATCAAAAGGATATTAAGAGAAAGAGAGAACTTGCTTCTTCATGAAGGAATTAGATTACTAGTGGGAAAGAAGCTTATTTCTTCGTAAGCAAGCATCTTAGGGCATTGTTACCCTCCCCTATATAAGGGGTAAGACCTTAGGTCGAGTCTAGAGAGATCCCACATCACCCTCTCTCTTCCCCATCTCCTTCTTCATCGTTTTCATTCAAAACCCTAACAGAGGGGAGCAATGTGGCATTGGGGCAGCAAGGAGCCTAGGGGGGTTGCGATGGGAGCTGGAGATGTCACAAAGTTAGAATGAGGTCAAGCTAGCATCACCATGCCCTATACAATGCACCATAGAAGCAATACAACTGCACATGCAGCTGCAAGTTGCAGGTCTATTCGCCCCAACCCAGCCACCATGATCGTGGGCTAGTGGTGCCCCAAGCACGGAGGAGGGAGGCGGAGCTAGGGGCATGGTCAGAAGCAACCCTCGAGCCCCTAGGAAGGAGCGGCAGACCCCCAAAGTGTCGCAGGTCGACCTGGTCGGCGGACAACGCAATGCTTCACAAGGAAGAAGATGAACCAGGAACAAATGACTCTTCTGCCCCTCTGCGTGTTGAAGGGATGGTCACTTAAGCGAGGGCATACTCGTAACTCCGTTATGTTTTCACAAAGCAACATTGCATGGGAAAGAGACTACGTGTCAACTTCTGATTGGTTCAAAAAAGTAAATTTTGCAAAATTCATAACTAATTAACAGTAGCTCGGATGGATGTGCATTATGTATGAATTTTGATAAGGAGAACTCAAGGAATGCAATAAAAATATAATTGAAGCCTAATTTTGATTGCAATTTGAAAAGTAATGGAAGTTATTAACTTTAATGTATTAAAGATTCAGAAACCCTATTTTGAGATGATTAATGTGTTTAGTAGGGTTTAATGGATGATTAAAGTTGATATTAACCTGTTAAATGTAAAAAGGTATATTAAGAATAAAAAGGATGAACTTTGCACATAATGGGTTTAATTTAGAGTTTCATGTGCATAAATATGCTTTAATGGGCCTTGAAACCCTAATATTAGTAAAAGTGACTCATAATGGTTTTAATTATTCAAATTTGTGAATAAAGTTAAGATATGATAATTCCAAGTTATTTCAAGTATAAAAGTTCTTAATTGTGGATAAATACTCTTAATGTAGTAATTAGAGTTTTCTATGGAAAAAGGTAGTAATTAATGACAAATAGAGTTCATATGTGATTTAGACCCTAATGAACTATGAATTGATAATAGATGAGTATAATGATCTTGTCATGGATTAAAAGGATAAAATTGGTAGCTTTAATGTAAAAGAGGCTTAATGGACTTAATTGATGATTAATTGTGCTGTTTTTGAAATTAAGGTTATATGTTGTTAAAAGGTAACCTTAATAACTTTCATGAAGGATAGATGAGAAATTAGGGTTTAAAAGAGTAAAATGAAGTAAAAACCCTAATTGCAAAGTAAACCCTAAAAGAGGTAGAAATCCTAAAAAGGAATAGAAACCTTAAGTAGCAAGATGGTTTGAATAGATTTTGATAAAAAGGAATTGGATGTGATTTCAGGATCTTGTTATGTGTGCTTGCTTGGATTTCTTACTTGCATGGATTATTCTGTCTCAAATCAGCCTGACAGGTATGTGGTTACACTTATGAATGATCACTTTAGTTTCACGGCGATTCTCAAATGTTTTATTGATTGCTTGAAAATAAATGTTGGATGCCTATTTATTTCATGCAACTATAAAGTGACTATGATTATCACTATAAATGTATATATAACTGGCTTAGATCTGGGTCCTCCTCTGTGGCTTTGAAAAGGCTAAAAAGGGTAACCTAGAGAAAGGTCTAGGATATTATGAGTTAGAAATTGGGCTACCCACGTGTAGTGCCATGAGACTCTTTAGCACACCATGAGTTAAGGAATGGTCTACCTATGGGTAGTGCCATGTGACTCAACCCTAGAAACTGATTCACCTGTTAGGTGGGATCATGAGGGGTTTAATGGGGATCTACCATAAGGAAGGTAGCATCCAGGTCCACTACAGGGACAATGCGTAGGATAGTGTATGAATGGATCATGCGGTTATATTTAAAACGTAAAGTTGTTTGTTAAACTATAATTGACTGCAATACATTGTTATGGATAATTGCATGATTAATGTTTCCCCCACATACCAGCTTTATGTTGATCGACGTTTTGTTTGTCGGCATTTTAGGTACAAAGCCAAAAGGACAAACAGTAAATCGTCATATTGTGAAATACATGAATTAAAATACAAGGAGAATTAGTTAGAGTAGAATTCATAAGTGGATAGAAGTTTAGAGATTCAAGTTTTCAAAAGGTATGCAAAGTTTTTATTGTCACCATATTTCAGTATAGTTGGTAGAATTTAATAATTGTTATTGATTATTTGTCAAACCTTTGATCATGTTAATTGGGATAATGGATCTGACCTTCTGGTCTCCCTTAATTGGGGGTTACCGGGAGGTGGGGTCATTACATTTGGTATCAGAGCATAGGTTCCTCATTTAATCTTTAATAATTATTAAATTTTACAAACTCCGTAGAACCCAATGGAGTTATTAGAGAATTTTCTAAAAGATAGAGGTGTCTAGAAAAGGATCACATCTGGGGGCTGGCAAGATTTTCCTCTGCACCACTGGTTAGAATATGAGGACTCCCAAATTAGTGTGACTGCCTGGCCAAATTCTCAGGATTTGACTCGAAATAAGATACCTTTAGGACTCTCTCATATTGTTCATCTCTTCTCAACTCAAATGTTGTTAAGGACCTTAAGGATTAGGGTTTTCTCTCTTTTCCTCACCCTCTTGAGGTATGGGTAAGGTTGATAAGGTTTAAGAAATCCTCCACCAAATTAATAAAAAGCATGTAAATAAGATGTCATGGGCATAAGCTTAATAGATTAAGCATAAAAGAATAGATACATGCTTAGGTCGTATGACATAAGTTGTCATGCCCTCAGGAGAGACCTGAGGCTAGACCTTCTTGACAGGAGGATAAGTAAAGAGACTTAGTCTTGGAGGTAGAGACCTCCATTCAAAGTAGAGACCTGGCACATCCTCTGAGGATGATGTTAACCCTAACCCTAAGTGAAGGTTAGAAAGAGAGATGGTGTGATGAGTTAGAGGTCATGGTAGACCAGGTGTTTGGATGGACATGCCTTGGATGCCATATGAGCCATGAAGTTTGGAAGCCTAGACTCCGAGATATGAGGATAAGTGAGGAGTTGAGGATGATGCAACCTAAGTGGATGTTTGTGGTTGCCTCATGCATGATCCCTGGAGGCTGATGATGACTTGGTTGCCATGAGAGGAACCAAACCCTAGAGAGAGGATGAGTCTGCTGGTACCTCTTTACCTATGGTATAGATGAGAAGAAGAGTTCCTTAGACCTAGAAAGGTTTAGTAACAGGTTGTGAGGCCTTGTACCTTGTTGGTTGTCCTTGAGAGGGAGTCCCCTCTGAAGTGTTGCTCAAGTAGAAGGATGACAGTAAGTGCATGTCGTACCTTGTACATGCTTGGTTTGTGGTTAAGAGGTTGAGCATGTAGTTGGACACCCAAAAAGTGAACCTAGGTATAAGAGGGGAAGTGGTGTACCTGGTACTCATGATGAGATTTGAGTTTCTAAAGATTCGAGCATGGTACTCCTCATGTTTAGAGGAAAGGGAAACCCCTCAAGCTTAAAGGTATGTTTGATGAACCCCCACAACTAAGTGTTGACATGGAAAGGTATGATCTTGATCTAATGTTGAGGAAAGAGAATAAGTATGACATAACATTGTTTAGTAGGTGGTCTTCTTATGCCTTAGTAGCTTGCTAGGGTTAAGCATGCTAGACCTAAGGATGTTTGTGACCTTTGTTATCAGGTTGTAGCTCCCTCCCATCCTCAGAGAGGGACCCTTTTGTAAGGTGTACACCAGTTTCCGTTGGTTTTGAAATAACCTAAGGAGGTCTCATAGGATCTTGAGAAGCTAAGTGAAAAGTACATGGTATGAGAATGAACCTGTAGACCCAAAGATAACCATCTCTAAGTGCATGTGGATGTGTTACCATGGAGGTAACCGGTATGGGGCCTGACCAAGGTAGGCATGTCGCCATGACCCCTATGAATGGATGAAAGTCATCCATGAATGTAGAGAGAGAGATGATGAAGGCTTGGGTAAGGTTTTAAGTTGAACATATACTATGTTAGAATCCTAAGTCTATCCTAGGGCCAGGTAGGGATAAGACCGATGGAAATAGGAGTTGCCTAATTCCCTAGTTGTACATGACCATAGGGTCAGGAGGTAACAGCTATCATTGTCTGAGGGCCATGGGTTAGGAGATTAATCACCTTCATGAACTCATGAGGCCCGAAGGGAAGATGAGTAGGGCACTCTCTGGATGCATAAGGGAAGAGGGATGACCCCTAAAGTACTGGCACCTATAGACCTAGAGGAAATGACCAAGGGATGTGTGTAAACCCCAGTAGGTTCAAGACCAGTTTTCCATGGAAGTAACTTTGATATCGAGATGTTTGTGCTGTAGAGACATATGTGGCATGTTTCAACTTAAATTTAAAGGTGTACTGGCAAGGTGGGATGTACCATCTCTACTCTTGGAACAGGAAGAACTCTATATTTGGAGTGCAGCCAAATGCTTATCTCCTCTTGTTATGGGAGTGAGAGATAGGACAATACACATGCCATACACCAAGGATAAAAGATGATGTGAGTTGGAACGTTGCCATGAGGTATGAGGATAGAGATGATTACATACCCTAGTGGAGTGAACGATACATGGATGGGTTACAAACATTAAGAGAAACAAGGCAGTCATCTTATGAGGATGTTTTATCATGAGCTATGAGTTATATAAGGTTGAGTTCGAAAAATAAAACCCAAGAGAATAAGCTCAGAGTTTTCTTGATGAAGATATGACTTAGAGCTAAGATGAGGTAATTAGTGAAATACATGGAGGTGTATGTATTCAACGTTACCTAACACCTAAGGATGTGAGGTGATAATGGATGTTCTAGATGAGATATAACTGCCTAGTTTAGATGGAGGCTAGGAGAGGTTGATAGTATAACCCCCAGTTGGAAAAAGAGATAAGTTTGGCTAACACACAGATGTAACAATATTGGTTGATCAAGTTAATAGTCGTTTGGTTATCCAGCTTAGGACTTGATGCAATGAAAGGATGGTTGAAAAACCTCAGATGCACTTCTTTGGAAAAGAAGGTGATAAAACCCTGATGAGAGTGGCTTAGGGTTTCTGAGGAATCGAACTTGAGGAATCATGACATACGGGAGATCATGATTTAAGATCACCATATATCGTGGTACTACCAAGATAATAAGTGACAGTAGTACTTTGGATACCTAAGATGAAGTTGTATGTGGTATATTGCCATACCATCCAGGAGGTGAGGGATGAACACCAGTAACCCAGTTTTTTGTCATAGAGGATAAAGAGTCCCTGTGAGGGAATGGGAGTTCATCATTATGGATGTTGTAAGTCTCCCCTAGACCAAGGAAGGTCAAGATGCAGTATGGGTTATGGTAGATCGCCTTACCTATATGACCTGAGAAAGAAAGAGTACTGTCAAGGGACAGATCCGGTTGAACTACGTATGAGAGAGATGGTTCAACTACACCATGATGTGAGTTTAAAAGTTCTTGAGTATAACCTAAAGATGCACTTTCGTAAGGTGGAAGTAGATACATGAAGAACTCGCTGTTAGTACAGTTTATCACCCTAGCTAATGGTTAGTATGATCCAGACTAGAGAGTCTGATGAGAGCATGTGTGCTCATTTAGGGTGATACAGGGAGATAGTTCTTGTCTTCAGTAAGATGTGATGATAACCACCATAGCCAGTATCATTATGTAAAGAAGCTCTGTAAGGGAGGTTGTGTCGGTCACCACTTCATTAATATGATGTTGGTGAAGAGACCTTACGAAGGTCAAGAAAGGACCATAGTGTGTGCAGATGAAGTCGCTTTGATCGTGTAATGGCCGAAAGGAGCCTAGGGATGACATGAGTTGTAAGATGATGCAAAGTAGACTGACATGTAGTTCACTGTGGGGGAATATGTGACATGAAAATCCGACCCCTCTAAGTTATAGATAAGAGAGCTAAGTCCCCGATGCATGAGTTCTTTTGACATGGTTGGTGGAGAAGGTTAAGTTTTCCCTTACCCCTCAGGATAAAGTAATGTGTGATGAGATTCATGTGTCCAATTTAGAGCACTATGTGAGGTACCTGGGCCATGTGCAGAGCAATGAACCTAATGAGCCCCAAGGGAGGCTGAATGACCTGAGTCACCTATGAGGTTTATAAATGCCAAGGTGAAGGAACTCAGAGAAAATAATATGTGATGATAAAGGTTCTTTGGAAGCGCCATGGATAGGGCAAAGCCACATAGGGGCCAATGATGGACATGTAAAGGTCTTATCCAGATTTGTATGTTTGGTTGATGGAATTTTGAGGACAAAATTCCTATAAGAGGGGAAGGATGTTACAACCCCAACTTTTGGGTTCATTTGGTGAGAAATGTGATTTCTCATATCAAAGATATTTGAACAAATAAAGATATATTTTGTTTTGAATAAATTGATTTCGTTTACAATAGCCTTGATGATTGTTTTGTGGGCTTTATTGGCTATTGGGCCCAATAACAAGGAAAAGACATAAGGAACTCCATCATTAATAAGAAATGGAGAAAAGAAAAATGTAGAAACCTCTAGAAGGCAAAAGTATGTAATCCAAAGGTGGATTTCGTGCCTCTTGGGTTCCTTGGGGTCCGAGGAGTCCAAAGTGGCAAAGATAATGTAAAAGGAAAAGAAAAGATCAATTAAATATTTCTTTATTAAGAAATAAATTGAAAATAATGATAAAATGTGGAAAATAAGTGGAAAGAGGCATAATTGAATTATCCTTGGTGGATTTTCGTATCCATGAGGTTTCTAATATTAAAAGGAATGCCAATGAGGAAAATAAAAAGAAAGATAAAGAGAAATCCTCAAAAAGAGATATTTTACTAAGAAATAAATAAGATAATGTGAAATAATGAATATAGATGCATCTAGAAGGATAATAAGTATCCTTAAAAAGGAATTTCAAAATCTTGAGTTTCTTGGGGTCCAAGGAGCCCCAATGAAGAAAGAGGAAAGAGAAAATACCAATAATGCAAAATAAAAGAATAATATGATGCATAATGAATGGATTTTGTGGTTTTGATAAAGAGGTGGTATTTTCTATTAAAAGAAAATATAATTTCGTGACCAATGATTAAAAGGGCAAGTACAAGAGAAGAAAAGAGGTGATTTTTGAAATCCAAATATCTAAGGAATAAAAAATATCAAAAGGATATTAAGAGAGAGAGAACTTGCTTCTTCATGAAGGAATCAGATTCCTAGGGGGAAAGAACCTTGTTTCTTCATAAGCAAGCATCTTAGGGCATTGTTACCCTTCCCCTATATAAGGGGTAAGACCTTGGGTCGAGTCCAGAGAGATCCCACATCACCCTCTCTCTTCCCCATCTCCTTCTTCATCATTTCCATTCAAAACCCTAGCAGAAGGGAGCAACGTGACCCTAGGGCAGTAAGGAGCCCAGGTGGGGTTGTGATGGGAGCAGGAGATGCCACGAAGTCAGAATGAGGTCAAGCTAGCATCGCCATGCCCTATACAACGTGTCATAGCAGCAATACGGCTGCACATGCGGCTGCAAGTTGCAGGTCTGTTCGGCCCAACCCAGCCACCATGATCGTGGGCTAGTGGTGCCCCAAGCACAGAGGAGGGAGGCCGAGCTAGGGGCATGGTTAGAAGCAACCCTTGAGCCCCCAGACAGGAGCGGCGGACCCCCGAAGTGCTACAGGTCGACCTGGTCGGCACACAATGCAATGCTTCAGGAGGTAGAAGATGAACCAGGCACAAATGATGCTTTTGCCCCTCCACATGTTAAAGGGATGGTCACTTAAGAGAGGGCATACTCATAACTCTGTTATGTTTTCACAAAGCAACGTTGCATGGGAAAGAGACTATGTGTCAGCTTTTGATTGGTCCGAAAAGGTAACTTTTGCAAAATTCATAACTAATTAACAGTAGCTCGGATGGATGCACATTATGTATGAATTTTGATCAGGAGAACTCAAGGAATGCAATAAAAATATAATTGAAGCCTAATTCTGATTGAAATTCGAAAAGTAATGGAAGTTATTAACTTTAATGTATTAAAGATTGAGAAACCCTATTTTGATATGATTAATGTGTTTAGTAAGGTTTAATGGATGATTAAAGTTGATATTAACATGTTAAATGTAAAAAGGTACATTAAGAATAAAAAGGATGAACTTTGCACATAATGGGTTTAATTTAGAGTTTCATGTGCATAAATATGCTTTAATGGGCCTTGAAACCCTAATATTTGTAAAAGTGACTCATAATGGTTTCAATTATTCAAAGTTGTGAATAAAGTTAAGATATGATAATTCCAAGCTATTTCAAGTATAAAAGTTCTTAATTGTGTATAAATACCCTTAATGTAGTAATTAGAGTTTTCTAATGGATAAAGGTAGTAATTAATGACAAATAGAGTTCATATGTGATTTAGACCATAATGAACTATGAATTGATAATAGATGAGTATAATGATCTTGTCATGGATTAAAAGGATAAAATTGGTAGCTTTAATGTAAAAGAGGCTTAATGGACTTAATTGATGATTAATTATGTTGTTTTTGAAATTAAGGTTATATGTTGTTAAAAGGTAACCTTAATAACTTTCATGAAGGATAGATGAGAAATTAGGGTTTAAAAGAGTAAAATGAAGTAAAAACCCTAATGCAAAGTAAACCCTAAAAGAGGTAGAAATCCTAAAAAGGAATAGAAACCTTAAGTAGCAAGATGGTTTGAATAGATTTTGATAAAAAGGAATTGGATGTGATTTCAGGATCTTGTTATGTGTGCTTGCTTGGATTTCTTACTTGCATGGATTATTCTATCTCAAATCAGCCTGACAGGATGTGGTTATGCTTATGAATAATCGCTTTAGTTTCATGGTGATTCCCGAACGTTTTATCGATTGCTTGAAAATAACTATTGGATGCCTATTTATTTCATGCAGCTATAAAGTGACTATGATTATCACTATAAATGTATATATAACTGGCTTAGATCTGGGTCCTCCTCTATGGCTTTGAAAAGGCTAAAAAGGGTAACCTAGAGAAAGGTCTAGGCTATCATGAGTTAGAAATTGGGCTACCCACGTGTAGTGCCATGAGACTCTTTAGCACGCCATGAGTTAAGGAGTGGGCTACCTACGGGTAGTGCCATGTGACTCAACCCTAGAAACCGATTCACCTGTTAGGTGGGATCAGGATGGGTTTAATGGGGATCCACCATAAGGAAGGTAGCATCCAGGTCCAATGCAGGGACAGTGCAGAGGATAGGGTATGAATGGATCGCGTGGTTATATTTAAAATGTAAAGTTGTTTGTTAAACTGTAATTGACTGCAATATGTTGTTATGGATAATTGCATGATTAATGTTTCCCCCACATACTAGCTTTATGTTGTCCGACATTTTTTTGTCGATGTTTTAGGTACAAAGCCAAAAGGACAAACAGTAAATTGTCATATTGTGAAATACATGAATTAAAATACAAGGAGGATTAGTTAGAGTAGAATTCATAAGTGGATAGAAGTTTAGAGATCCAAGTTTTCAAAAGGTATGCACAGTTTTTATTGTTACCATATCTCAGTATGGTTGGTAGAATTTAATAATTGTTATTGATTATTTGTCGAACCTTTGATCCTGTTAATTGGGATAATGGCTCTGACCTTCTGGTCTCCCTTAATTGGGGGTTACTGGGAGGCGGGGTCGTTACACACCTAGTTACCTAATGTTGGGATATTACACACTCACCCTCTCTCTTCCCTCTTGTGATTTCTGGGACGAAATCCTCTTTAAGGAGTGGAGTGCTGTAACAGACTAAATCTTAGGGTCCTTTTTACAATTTACCCACTTTTGAGCTTTTATTTGCTTTCTAGTCCTTTTGGACCTTTTTCATAAATTTCCCATCCTTTTGAGTCTTCTTTGGCCTCAATATTGAAATTGAGCCTTTCTTGAGGATGCAATTCACAATCCGCCCACATTTATGACAATGTAGGGGGTTTTGCACAAATAACCCACTTAATGTGATTATTGAGGACTAATTATGCAATATGGCCTTTTATGAGAGATAATTAGTGGATAATGTTAATTTAGAGCTTTTATATCTTTTTGGATAAAGATATGAGTAATAATGTGTATTTGAGTTAATGTATGAGAGTAATTAACCCTTTTCTTTCTCTCTCCTCCAAAAAGGGCAATAATGAATTAATAAGAGGATAATATGATGAGATATGACTCTTAATATTGATATGTATTGAATTTCACTCACTTATGTCATTAAGAGACTCTCTATATATTAATCATTTATTTTATACATTAAAATATGCATTCATAGTCAATATAGTATTTAAGGGCCAAAATGTGTGTAAAACGAGAAACTAAAGGCACAGCATTGTTCTAGGAGTCATAATTAACCTATGATTCAAATTTGGTGGCTTTTAGACTTCATTTGACCCTTCAAATGGATTTTACAAGTCTTAATATAGTGTAACTATAGAATACCAATCGATTTCTAATAATATCATTGATTTCATTTAAATCAATGTGTCACGCTAAGGTTTATTATTTTCCCCATCATGCATGCCATCCAATAGTTCGGGTTCAGCGCCACTAGGATCAATGGCCTGGATTTAATCTTAGTCTGATCTGACGGCCGGCAGCTCTTCCTCAACATCAAGTCACGCAAACAGGTGCTGCCCCTCGACTTCGGCAACCCCATTGTCTCTCCCTCCTTCACCATTTCACCTACTTGTTCTTGCATTAAATTTGTCTCATTGAGATGCTTTGAATGAACCCTAGCTCGTTTCCCCTCTCGTCGTGTGCTCAAAATGCCCAATCAGGGCTTCCCTGTCACCTCCGTCGTGAGTTGTAGATGGATTGATAGTGCTCCTTGTGCCTATAAAAGGCAGCAAAAAGCCTCCTCGACCTTCATCCCTCCTTCCTCCTCGCCCAATTGCACCTCTACCCCTCTCATGCTCCCCGACCTACTCCATTTTTACTTCTGACGACCTCATCTAAGAGACGGCACCCCCAACCACCTCGCTCCAATTCCTTACGTGGTAAGCATCTATGAACTTGGCTCTTTCTCCCCCAACACTCCACTTGTCCTGAGATGACCCCAAGTGTCGAGTCCTATAGACTCTGTTCTGGTTGCTGCCGGCACTCGGTGTTTCTGAGTTCTAGTGTGCCTCCAACCACTTTCGTGCTTGCATTCGACGCGCCTAGACTCTGTGAGTATTTTAGGGGTGTTGTCAGTGGGTTTCCTCCTCGTTTTGATGGTGTTCGATTGATCCTTTCCTCCACCTACTCTGTCCCTACTCCAGAGTTCATGGGCACATGAGTGCTTATTTGATAGCTCTCTGTGATCATGGGACCATGGCCAATCATCCTCTGGCCTCCGGTTGCGATGAGTGTGCCTCAAGGGTGATCTGGGGGTGGCCTCCCCCGACCCCAGGTTGCTGCTCAAGCCATTACTCGAAGTAGCCACAATCCTGGGGGTGTTTTGACCCAAGTGTCTCCATGATTTCAATCAGTTGATTATTATGCCATGGGCATTTCTGTCTGTTCTCCACATTTTATTTTTCCTCACCAATGATATGTTACATACGAATGACAGTAGTGCCCTCATGATCTCAATCGATCCGATTTTCAACCCATGGGGATTTTGGTAATTTCACTATGTACTCAGTCACCCTTGACCGAGACCACGTGGGTGCGGACCAGTGACTGGGCCAAACTTAATTGGCCCATGTTAGCGTGGGTCCGGCCACTGTGGCTTTTGCCTTTGCGCAATTATTTTGCCTATGTGGTATTTTGCTAATTTCGAATTGGCCGATTTTACTTAATTCATAGTAAATCGATCCATGGTCAGAAAAATGCAAATAAATAGTCGATGGAAAAGATTTTTCATGTATAATCTGAATTTATGGTTTTTGAGTCATGATTCTATTTACTTTTTTAATGTTTGCTTTAAATGCAAGTTTGATCATATAAAATGTTCTAAAAATGATAATTAATTCATTTTAACTCCAATTTGTAAAATAAGACATGTTTTCCTAATCAATGAAACCTAAGTGAGCTTGTGGTCCTAGTTTTGGGTCCTAAATTGAAGGTTTCCATAAAAGGTCTAAAATGAGTATCTTTTATACACCTTATGATTTAATACATACTAATGCATGTGAATAATTGTAACTAGGATATATGATCTTGGAACACATCTATTTGGTGGAAGTGATGTTATGAATCTACAAAAAGGTATGTGAAGCCTATTTATGTATGTGATGCCTATTATATTTATGAATGATGAATGTGAATGTGCAATTAACCTATCCTTCATTTGGGCTTTTACCCAAACCCTAATTTTTTTAATGAGACAATTGCTCGCCTTGGAATCTCTCTATTGCCTTTATTTGGCTCTATATTTATTTGGATCTTCCATTTCCAATGTTGGCTCATCATTTATGTCATTTATTTCATGGGTCTTATTCCTCAATGCTATGATGCAAATGTTACTTACATTTCCACTACTGCAAAGTGAACTATTAAGCATGATGTATTTTTGACCAAATGACAATGTAGTGTACATGAGTACAAAACACCCATAGTGGGCATGAGCCCAGGGGAACGTTAAAATTCTCCCCAGGGGAACACTAAAATTCTCCCCATTTTATATACATATTGGAGGTTAGGGGATGTTAAAATTCCCCCTCTCCTCTTGGTGTAGGTCTGGTAGGTGCCTCACCCTGCATTGGTATGATTTTGTGTCATAATATCATTCATGCTATGTTGATTATTGATGTGGATTTACTATGGCAGATTTCTATTTTTCATTTATTATACTTGCCTCATACTCTTGAAATCTCTTAGTGTAGTGAACCATTTTAGTTATGCAATGTTGTTCTTTATTATTTGTCCTTATTCCTTTTTATTAACACATACTTTTATCTCTCTCTTATTGGGTGATCCCAACCACGCATATATAGGATCAGAGTGCGCATTGAAGCTTGGTGAACCAGTCTAAGGCTAGGGATAAGGAGATCAACCATCTAGCTTGGACTTAGCTACCTATATATTAAGTTGTTTTTCCTTGGAGAAAATATTGTTTGGGTTTTAGTCTTCCTCTACCTAGATCCTGTTGTTTTGTATAAAGTTGTACACCCATTGGGGAAATTTTATAAAGTACTCTTTATACAATTGAATATAGTCAAAGTTTAAAATTCCGCTGCTTCACATTGGTGTTTTTGTTTACCATACTTTTAGTAGAGGGTTGGTTTATGTCAACTCTTTACAATATGGTATCAGAGCATCAAGGTAGTCAGAGTCTTGACTAATTCAATTTGTCTCCTAGTTAGAAAATCTTACCTTATATAGTTTCCCTTTAGAAAGATTTTCACCTTAGAGTTGACCAATGATGAAAGATTGATTTAGGAACATAACAATTTCATATTAGAAATTTAATTTGTCAACTTTTTGGTGATTAGTCTATTAGGTTGTTACTATGGCATAAGTTGAAAGCAAAGGTGTCTAGAAAGGGTCTGGGTCTGGGGGCTGGTAATATTTTCCTCCGCACCACTAGCTTGGCTTACGAGGACTCCCAGATCCAAATGACACCAGCCTGGCCTAAGATGATACTGAATGTTCCAAAATAGAATACGTTTGGGCAAATCATCTTATTGTTGAGTAAACCTTTTGAACTTAGCATATGATGTTTTGGTGAATCATGTAGAATCACCTTATGCTCCCATAAGTACCTTGAAAGAGCTTTATATTTCCAAGTTGGGAGTATTCTACCCTATGATTAGGCTTTGAGGTTGATAATGGTGTTTAGTGGGACAACTAAGTGTTGGATCCCATGCATAGATTTACCACAACCCTTTTTTATAGTGGATTTAGTAGTAGTGCTTTTATACCTTGATAGATTTTGGAGTTTCGAATTTCGAGGACAAAATCTGTAACATAATGAATCTTAGATGAAATATCCATGTAAACCTTTTTCCCAAGTTTGCCTCTCATTTCTATCCTTTATTTCATTTACGTTTAATTAGTGGAATTTATAGTGGTTTAGTGAACATTTATTCACTAATTGTAAAAATATAAGGGTTTATGCATAAATACCTCAGTAAAAGATTAATTACCATAATTAAGTGGTATAAACCTTAATATAACTTTTTATATGATTTTAAAACATAAAATGAGGCTACATTTCAAATTTGGTTTGATTTGGATGTTGTTTGTGCAAGTTATGCAATTTTAGTTACATTCTGGACTTTTATGCAATTTACCCAATTCGGAGGATTTCTTTGCAAATTACCTCCTGAATTTTAATACTTAGATATTAACTTACCATTAACGATATTTGAAACCATTGGCAAACCTAGTTTCACCTTGTTTTGATGGTATTTCTTTCCAAGGGCATTATAGGGATTACCCTCTTTATAAAGATGCTTATCCTTAAAAGCTATCAACCAATGAAGTAATTTCTTTCTTAAAAAACGGTGGGGATGCCCTAGAATAATCTATGGGCTCTTAGAACTGACTTTTGATATGCATGAAGCCTCTATGAGCTATCCTCTTGCATGGCCATCAATCCCTAGGCTAAAGACACATGGAAAGTCCCTTAAGACTCCTCATGCTTCACCTCTTTCTATATATAGCCATGTATACCCCTTCCCAACTCACAATTTGAAAACTCTTGCTCTCCTTTTCTTTCCTCTAGCTTAGATAATAGTTCCTTCTGTATTTTTCCACGAAGTTTCTGTCCCAAGGTAATATAGGGAGCCTACCTTGGTGAAGAAGGCTCCTAGGCTTCCAAATTGCCCTATTAGGGTTTCTAAAGCTCCTCCTTGGGAAATTCGACCAAAACTAGTATGTTTCCTCCATTCCTTCCCTATTTTCATACTTTTGGTCTTCCTTACACCTTCTTCTAGGTCGGAACCATGACCTTACATGGTACAACTCCACCTAAAACCCTAAAACATCTCATCTCCATGCTCTTTTGCTAGGGTTTGCACCTCTAAAGTGGAGAAGGTGATCTTTGCTCAAGAAAGGAAATTGGCTTGGAGCAACCAGACCTTCTAATCTCGGAATAGTTTCTATTTGAACCTTATTACCTTCCTAGAGGAAATTTTGTTTAACACCCTTCTCATATATTGCTTAGTACATGCTTATAACTCATGCTTTTATGTTGAAAATCGACGATTTCCATCTCTTTTTACCATGGTCTTCTAAGGTTTTGATTTCTTGTTGTTTTACCTTCTCTAGAAGTTCTAGTTTGGTTACCTATGCAACTTCAAATCTGATCTTGTTCGAATGGTGTTTTCTCCCTCTCCCTCTCTCTTTAATTATCTCGATCAGTTTGATGATGTGGCAATTTCCTATTGGTTAGTATTGTAAAATTCATATCTTCTAAACCGCTTATCCAAATTTGACAAATAAATATGTTTTGGAATTAGAAAATTAATCTCTATCTAATAAAAATATTTTCAAGGTATGATTTCATGGTTTCACGAAGGGTGATTTTTGTAAAACGAATTTAATGCATAAAATCCATAAAAATTACATCTTAAATATCATAACTCCAAAATTAACATAAATATATGTTTTCTTGATCAGGAAAACCTAATAAGTTTATTGGCGATGTTTTAAGAGTCTAAATCCGAATTTTTCTTAAAATCTCTAAAAATAGGGTTTCTATATATTAATGTGCACTATGTACTCTAATACATGTTAATACATTGAAAATAGGCAAAGTGGAACTTGGACTCAATTAAAGTGGTGAAAGTTAGTAATTGATATCGGTAAGAGAGTTATGTGTATTCCTTACACCCTATGTTGGGATAATTGCAGCCAAACCCTATATTTCCCTAATAAGGCTTAAATGAACCTTAAATCTTCTATTATTGAATCCTAATGTTGTTCATGCCTCAAATTAGATTATAATTTCTTCTTGTTTGGGTCTTATACCCCACCTCCATGCTTATTGAATATTATGACTACTCTTTCCATGACTACTTTTCTAGCATGTGGATTTATGTTCTATTTAATTTAAAGTAGTGGTACTAATGTACAACCACCCACAGAGGGCATGTAAATAATCGCCCTCGGGAATGTCTTATTCTCCCCATAATATTGTAGGTGACTGGGAATGTCTTATTCTCCCCTCACCTAAGGTTAGAGGTCTGGTAGGTGCCTCAACCCTACTTAGTTAGGTAGACATAATTATCTTACATGCAGATCCTTTTTCATATAATTGTTAATGGCAAGTTTCTTTTGAATATAGCCTCATACTCTTGTTATCTTCATTATATGATGAACTCTAGCCTATTTTTTTGTTGTACTTATCTTGATATCCTAGATTAGTTTTGTGACACATACCTTGTTTTCTTTCCCCTTTTGCTGGGTGCTTTCCCAACCACCCAGGTGTTGGTGCTGAGCAAGGAGAAGGACAAGTTTGAAGGAATTCATCTCAGGAGTAGATCTCAAGCTATCTGAAAGGATGTCTAGGTTGCTATAGCTAGATCCTTTTCTTTTATCTTTTTCTTTTGAGAACAATCATGTAATGAACAATGAAAGCCGTGTAATAGTCTTAGTTCTTTTATTTCCGCTGCTATTGACATTTTGTAATGTATCTGGTGCATGCTTATTTACTTAGAATATTATACATGCATCTCTCAATATCTTTTGTCTTTCTAAAAATATGAATGTTTTGTACTTCCTTTAAATTTTAGTAAGGAGGTGATCTCGGTTCTTTACAGCATGGTATCAGAGCCTTTAGGCAACTATTAGGACATGAAGTTGAAGCAAAGGTGTCTAGAATGGATCAGGGTTTCAGAGGCTGGCAATATTTTCCTCCGCACCACTAGCTTGGTTTACGAGGACTCCCGTGCCCATATGATACCGGCCTAGCCTGAGCTGATACGAATTTCCCAAAATAGTATGCTTTTAGGCAATAGCATTCTAGATATTCTTTTCTCATCTATGATTCTATTCTTTTTCATCTATGATTCAAATACTCCTGGGAACTTAACATATTAACCCTACCTTTCAGGATAGGTGACTTGTTTGAAAGTAGGATCAAGGGAAAGGAGTCAAACCCTAATGACTCCAATGTGGAAAACACTCCTGTGACTCCTACCGAGCATAGTGTGGTCAACCCTACTACTCCAGGCACCCCCTCCTTCACACCAGAGCAAGAGCTAGCAATGTTGCGCCCGGTGCTCTCCACCTTGATGGGGCAACTCCACACAGTGGATGCCAATGCCAACAAGCCGAGGGAGTTCACCCTCACTGACTTCATAAAGATGCAGCCACCCTACTTCAAAGGTGAAAGTGAACACAACATGGTGGATGAAGCTGATGACTGGGTGTTGGCTTTAGATCAGACCTTCGAGGGTATGGCATGCCCTCCTCACCAGAAAGTTCGGTTCACGATGTATGTACTGGACGGACCGGCATGTGTCTAGTGGAATGGTGTCGCCCGCACTCGAGACACCTCTACCATGGAGTGGGACCAGTTCCTGAAGATCTTCAGGGAGAAGTACATCTGTCCTGCCTTCTTGAGGAAGAAGGAAGCTGAGTTCTACAGCCTCAGGCAGGGAAGCATGAGTGTGGCTGACTACATCCAATGGTTCCTACTTCTAGAATGCTATGCCACCGACCTTGGAGCCGAGAGAAGGGCAAACATTGTTCTTGGAGGGCCTAAACTACTAAGTGGGTTGAAGTCTTGTTCCACAACTTCCACTCACCTTCCAGCAGATGGTGGATAAAGCCCTAACCATCGAGTCCTACCCAGGATTCCAATCCTATGGACATAGTAATGGATATAGCAACAACAAGAGGAAGAACCCTACCCAGAATGAGAATCGCGGGTGTGATCGGTGAAATAGGTGCTCTCATCACCATCCTCCAGGAAGATGTCCTGCCAACAATGCACCTGCTCGTAGAGACAACTGGCCTCCTCTGACTTGCCATGAGTGTGGCCAAGTTGGGCATATCTGACCACTCTACTCCCATTTCTAGCAAGGACAGAATAATGCCCAGCAGCTGCAACAGCCAAGGTAGAATCCGCCTTTGCGGAATAATAACAACAACAACAACCAGAACCCGAGGCGACCACCACTGGAGAGGAGGAATGGGAGAGTGTTTTCTCTCAATTCTGAGGAATCAGGCGAAGATAATGAAGTTATTGAAGGTACCTTGCATCTTAATATGTATCCTATAAAGGCACTATTTGATTCTGGCTCATCCAATACCTTCATATCATGTCAGCTTGCTTCTATGTTAGAAATAGAATCTAGGTATATGGATCATATATTAGATGTAAAAACCCCTAGTGGTAAGATCTGATCTTCATATCTCCAAACTCGAACCATGGACCTCTGTATATCTGGTATAATGTTTCCCTCAGATTTCATCTTGCTCGACATGACCGCCTTTGATGTCATCCTGGGAATGGATTGGTTGAAGAGGTACAAAGCTATTTTGTTTTTTGAAGAATCAAAGGTTAGTTTTTCACATCCTATTGAGGGAAGATTGTGTGTCAAGGGTAGGAAGCGAGAAGATTGGCAATTTGTTATTTCTTCCATCAAAGCTGAAAAGCTAGTCTCGCAAGGGTGTAGAGCTTTCTTAGCCTCTATAGTCCTAGAGGCTACACCTCCTTCTCTCAACCACATAGATGTGGTGAAGGACTTCCCAAAAATCTTTCTCAAGGAGTTACCTGGTTTGCCACCAACTCGGGAGGTGGAGTTCTCTGTCGAGCTTGTACCCGAAACTTCACCAATATCGAAGTCACCTTACCGCTTGGCCCCTGCCGAGCTTGCCGAACTGAAGAAGCAGCTAGAAGAGCTTCTCAACATGGGCTTCATCCACCCCAGTTTTTCACCCTGGGGAGCCCCTGTCATGTTCGTAAAGAAGAAGGATGGTTCGATGCGGATGTGTATGGACTACTGCATGCTTAACCAAGTGACGGTGAAGAATCATTATCCTTTGCCTCGCATCAACGACTTATTTGACCAGCTAAAATCAGCCATTGTGTTCTCCAAGATGGATCTACAAAGTGGCTACTACCAGATGCACGTGAAGGACATTACGAATTCATGTTCATGCCTTTCAGCTTGACAAATGCCCATGTTGCCTTCATGGACTTGATGAACCGAGTGTTCCGCCCATACCTTGACAAGTTCGTGGTGGTGTTTATCGATAACGTTTTGGTTTATTCTGAGACGTTAGAATAACATCGCGAGCATCTGCGGATTGTACTCAACACACTATGAGAAAATCAACTCTATGCAAAATTCTCAAAGTGTGAGTTCTGGATAAAGGAAGTGATGTTTCTGGGTCAGGTGATTTCTGTCGGACATATAGATGTTGATCCTGCAAAGGTAGAAGTTGTGACTAAGTGGAAAGCTCCAAAGAATCCCTCAGAGATTCATAGTTTCCTTGGCTTAGCAGGTTATTATCGAAAGTTTATCAAGAACTTCTCTAAGTTGGCCTTGCCTTTAACCAAGCTGACGCGAAAGGAGGTCAAGTTCTCTTGGACACCAGAATGTGAGAACAGTTTTCAGAAGTTGAAGAAGAGCCTGACTTCTACTCCCGTGCTTGCTTTGCCTGTTGAGGGCATACCCTATGTCATCTACACCGATGCATCCAAACAAGGCTTAGGGTGTGTTTTGATGCAAGATGGAAAGGTGATCACCTATGCTTCTTGACATTTGAAACCTAATGAAGCTAATTGGCCTACACATGATTTGGAGATTGTTGCCATAGTTCATGCTTTGAAGATCTAGCGACACTATCTCTATGGTGAAAAGTTTGAAGTCTTTTCTGATCACAAGAGTCTGAGATATCTGTTGACTCAGAAGAATATGAACTTGCGACAGCGTAGGTGGATGGAATATCTTAAAGATTATGACTTCACCATTACCTATCATCCTGGTAAAGCGAATGTCGTAGCTGATGCTTTAAGTCGCAAGAAGGATGTTGTTTGTGCTGCTTTGAGATGTTCAGTATGGGAAAACCTTGAACATGTGGCTAGATGGAGACCTCAGCCTATTGAATCAATGGATGAAGACAAGTTGTGTGTTCATATGGCCAGCTTGACCATTACACCAACCTGTATCTCAAAAGTCGTGGCTGCATAGTTGGAGAGTTTTGAGCTTGAGGAGATGAAAGCTTTAACTGAGAAACCTCAATCTGACTTCTCTATCAGAGTGGATGGTGTTGTCCGCTTCAAACAAAGGTTGTGGATTCCTAATGTTGGTGATCTGAGATAGAAGGTTCTGAGTGAAGCTCATGGGTCCAAGTACACTATTCATCCTGGCACAACAAAGATGTATAAGGACTTACAACAAAGCTTCTGGTGGAAGAACATGAAGAATGATATAGCTCTATTCGTTGTGAAGTGCTTGACATGTCAGCAAGTCAAGATCGAACATCAACGACATGGTGGTCTTCTTCACCCTCTTGAAATTCCAGAATGGAAGTGGGAGAAAATCACAATGGACTTCGTTACTGGTTCCCCCAAGTCCAAGAAAGGTTATGATGTTGTTTGGGTGGTTATTGATCGGCTTACAAAATCTGCTCATTTCTTGCCTTTCAAAACCAATTACAAAGTTGCAGATATGGCTCAGTTGTACGTTGAGTGGATCGTACGCCTACATGGAGTACCTGAGGTAATAGTTTCTGATCGTGACCTAAAGTTTACTTCTCGTTTATGGGGTCAGATTCAGGAGGAGATGGGTACTGACTTGTGTTTCAGTACTGCTTACCACCCGCAGACTGATGGTCAATCTGAGAGAACAGTTCAGATTCTGTAGGACTTGCTTCATGCTTGTGTGATGGATTGGGGTGGTGCATGGGATCGATATCTACCATTAGCTGAGTTTGCTTACAATAATAGCTACCAAGATAGTATTGGTATGCCACCTTTTGAAGCATTCTATGGTAAACCATGTCGTTCACCTTTGCATTGGGATGATGTCGGTGAACGTTCTCTAGTGAAGACCGATGACATGCAAATGATGATATAAAAGGTGCAGTTGATAAAGAAATGCATGAAAGATGCTCAAGACCGACAGAATATGTATGATGACAAGAAGAGGTCCGATGTTAACTTCCTAGTGGGTGACTATGCATTTCTGAAGATCAAGCATATCCATTCTATTTCTAGATCTAAAGTTAAAGGCAAGTTGAGTCCCCACTATGTTGGACCATTTGAAATCTTAGATAAGGTTGGAGACTATGCATACCACTTAGCCTTACCTCCTTCCTATGATAAGATTCATAATGTGTTCCATGTCTCTGTGCTGAAGAAGTATGTGAAGGACTCATCTCATGTGCTTACCGTTGAGCCTTTGGAGATACATAAGAATCTAACCTATGACGAGCTACCTGTGAAGATTCTTGACTCCCGAGTAAAGTAGCTGAAGAACAAAGAGATTGAGTTGGTAAAAGTTTTGTGGAAATATCATGGTCTGGAAGAAACCACTTGGGAGTTGAGAGATGAAATGTTACATACTCACCCCTTCTCTTTTTGCTTGAGATTTCGAGGACGAAATCCTTTTAAAGGGGTGGAGTGTTGTAACATAATGAATCTTGGATGTAATATCCATGTAAACCTTTTTCCCAAGTTTCCCTCTCATTTCTATCCTTTATGTCATTTATGTTTAATTAGTGGAATTTATAGTGGTTTAGTGAACATTTATTCACTAATTGTACCAATATAAGGGTTTATGCACAAATACCTCAGTAAAAGCTTAATTACCATAATTAAGTGCTATAAACCTTAATATAACTTTTTATATGATTTGAAAACATAAAATGAGGCTAAGTTTCATATTTGGTTTGATTTGGATGTTGTTTGTGCAAGTTATGCAATTTTAGGTACATTCTGGACTTTTATGCAATTTACCCAATTGGGAGGTTTTCTTTGCAAATTATCTCCTGAATTTTAATCCTTAGATATTCCCTTACCATTAACAAGATTTGAAACCATTGGAGAACCTAGTTTCACCTTGGTTTGATGGTATTTCTTTCCAAGGTCATTATAGGGATTACCCTCTTTATAAAGATGCTTATCCTTAAAAGCTATCAACCAATGAGGTTATTTCTTTCTTGAAAAACGGTGGGGATGGCCTAGACTAATCTATGGGCTCTTAGAACCGAATTTTGATATGCATGAAGCCTCTATGAGCTATCCTCTTGCATGGCAATCAATCCCTAGGCTAAAGACACATGGAAAGTCCCTTGAGACTCCTCATGCTTCACCTCTTTCTATATATACCCATGTATACCCCTTCCCAACTCACAATTCAAAACCTCTTGCTCTCCTTTTCTTTCCTCTAGCTTAGATAATAGCTCCTTATGTATTTGTCCACGAAGTTTCTGTCCCAAGGTAATATAGGGAGCCTACCTTGGTGAAGAAGGCTCCTAGGGCTTCCAAATTGCCCTATTAGGGTTTCTAAAGCTCCTCCTTGGTAAATTCGACCAAAACTAGTAAGTTTCCTCCATTCCTTCCCTATTTTCAGATTTTTAGTCTTCCTTACACCTTCTTCTAGGTCGGAACCATGACCGTACATGGTAAAACTCCACCTAAAACCCTAAAACATCTCATCTCCATGCTCTTTTGCTAGGGTTTGCACCTCTAAAGTGGAGAAGGTGATCTTTTCTCAAGAAAGGAGCTTGGCTTGGAGCAACCAGACTTTCTAATCTCGGAATCCTTTCTGTTTGAAACTTATTACCTTCCTAGAGGCAAGTTTGGTTAACACCCTTCTCATATATTGCTTAGTACATGCTTAAAACTCATGCTTTTATGTTGAAAATCGACGATTTCCATCTCTTTTTACCATGCTCTTCTAAGGTTTTGATTTCTTGTTGTTTTACCTTCTCTAGAAGTTCTAGTTTGGTTACCTATGCAACTTCAAATCTGATCTTGGTCGAATGGTGTTTTCTCCCTCTCCCTCTCTCTTTAATTATCTCGATCGGTTTGATGATGTGGCAATTTCCTATTGGTTAGTATTGCAAAATTCATATCTTCTAAACCGCTTATCCAAATTTGACAAATAAATATGTATTGGAATTGGAAAATTAATCTCTATCTAATAAAAATATTTTCAAGGTTTTATTTCATGGTTTGACGAAGGGTGATTTTTGTAAAACGAATTTAATGCATAAAATCCATAAAAATTACACCTTAAACATCATAACTCCAAAATTAACATAAATATATGTTTTCTTGATCAGGAAAACCTAATAAGTTTATTGGTGATGTTTTAAGAGTCTAAATCCGAATTTTTCTAAAAATCTCTAAAAATAGGGGTTCTATATATTAATGTGCACTGTGTACTCTAATACATGTTAATACATTGAAAATAGGCAAAGTGGAACTTGGACTCAATTAAAGTGGTGAAAGTTAGTAATTGATATCGGTAAGGGAGGTATGTGCATTCCTTACACCCTATGTTGGGATAATTTCAGCCAAACCCTATATTTCCCTAATGAGGCTTAAATGAACCTTAAATCTTCTATTCTTGAATCCTAATGTTGTTCATGCCTCAAATTAGATTATAATTTCTTCTTGTTTGGGTCTTATACCCCACTGCCATGCTTATTGAATATTATGACTACTCTTTCCATGACTACTTTTCTAGCATGTGGATTTATGTTCTATTTAATTTAAAGTAGTGGTACTTATGTACAACCACCCACAGAGGGCATGTAAATAATCGCCCTGGGGAATGTCTTATTCTCCCCATAATATTGTAGGTGACTGGGAATGTCTTATTCTCCCCTCACCTAAGGTTAGAGGTCTGGTAGGTGCCTCAACCCTACTTAGTTAGGTAGACATAATGATATTACATGCAAATCTTTTTTCATATAATTGTTAATGGCAAGTTTCTTTTGAATATAGCCTCATACCCTTGTTATCTTCATTATATGATGAACCCTAGCCTGTTTTTTGTTTGTTGTACTTATCTTGATATCCTAGATTAGTTTTGTGACACATACCTTATTTTCTTTCCCCTTTTGTTGGGTGCTTTCCCAACCACCCAGGTGCTGGTGTTGAGCAAGAAGAAGGACAAGTTTGAAGGAATTCATCTCAGGAGTAGATCTCAAGCTATCTGGAAGGATGTCTAGGTTGCTATAGCTAGATCCTTTTCTCTTATCTTTTTCTTTTCAGAAACATCATGTAATGAACAATGAAATCCATGTAATAGGCTTAGTTCTTTTATTTCCGCTGTTATTGACATTTTGTAATGTATCTGGTGCATGCTTATTTACTTGGAATATTATACATGCATCCCTCCATATCTTTTGTCTTTCTAAAAAGATGGATGTTTTGTACTTCCTTTAAATTTTAGTAAGGAGGTGATCTCACCTCTTTACAAAATCCCCTTTAAGGGGGTGGAGTCCCTTAATACATTTGAAATCAAGCTACTATGTTTTGGAAACCCAAACTCCTTAGATAAGAGGTTAGAATGTTCATATGGTTAGTGTTGGACAAACAAATTATAATTATAATTCATCTTGTTTGTTTATATACAAATGAATATATAATAAGTCATCTAAAGAGAATTGTTCATATGCTTGAACCTTAACATACTCTTAATGCACATAATAGTGAGTTACTCATCAATAATTGTGGATACACATAATGTTGACCATGTCACCCTAATAGTATGGTTAGTAAGATTAAGGGACTAGTGCATGCTAGGAATGCATATCATGTAATGGTCATGTTGACCTAAACCCTAATATGTAATCATCTAGCTTTAGTAATACATACATGTCTATCCTTAATGCCTTCATGATACATTAGTGACATTCGGTGTCATCATCCCATAATATACCTTGATACATCCGGATGGATTATAATCACCAAATTTGTGATCAAGTTATCAATACATGTAAGGCATATCACCTTGTTCCCTAATATACATCTCATTAATCACCTTATCATAACCTGGCTGATGAATCAATTCATATATATAATGTGTTCCACCTTATTCACTAAAACACATGTAATGACTCAAATATGATAATGAGTAATTGGATTCACATAAGTTTACTTGAATGCCTAATGGGATGTTAAATATGTATAATTCATATCAGGAACTATCATAGGAGAAAATGGTTAGTGATGTCATTATCCTGAGTATGAAAGATAATGTGACAATGTGTGATATAGAGATAAATAATTTATGTGACATTATTTGGAATCATTGTAGACTTAATTATCCTTTTCGTACATGATAATATGTGATAATTCCACATGACGGTTTTATGAGGTTAATGGAGAATGAATTCATGCTTTTAAGGTTTGTGACCTAATACATTAATATGTAGGGATCACTTAGTAAATCCTAATTGTTCTAAAACCGTATAAGGGAAATACATATGTTTTGACACTTAATGTTGAGAGGTAATCCTTATTACAGCAATGTGAGCATAATACGACACAAGTGGTAGAATAATAAAGATGATGATTTTTCATGATGAAGATTATGCTTATAAGCCAAACATGTTAATTATATTAGGTTTGATAAAAGGTAATGGAAACCTTAGTGAGACTTGGCTTATGTATAGAGCTTGTGAAGTATCATAGATTTGAAGTAACACCTAGTTACCAAATGTTGGGATATTACACACTACCCTCTCTCTTCCCTCTTGTTGTGATTTCGGAGATGAAATCCTCTTTAAGGGGTGGAGTGTTGGAACAGATTGAATCTCAAGGTCCTTTCTGCAATTTACCCACTTTTGAGCTTTTATTTGCTTTCTAGTCCTTTTGGACCTTTTTCATAAATTTCCCATCCTTTTAAGTCTTCTTTGGCCTCAATATTGAAATTGAGCCTTTCTTGAGGATACAATTCACAATCCACCCACATTTATGACAATTTAGGGGTTTCACACAAATAACCCACTTAATGTGATTATTGAGGACTAATTATGCAATATGGCCTTTTATGAGAGATAATTAGTGGATAATGTTAATTTAGAGCTTTTATATCTTTTTGGATAAAGATATGAGTAATAATGTGTATTTGAGTTAATGTATGAGAGTAATTAACCCTTTTCTTTCTCTCTCCTCCAAAAAGGGTAATAATGCATTAATAAGAGGATAATATGATGAGATATGACTCTTAATATTGATATGTCTCGAATTTCACTCATGTCATTAAGAGACTCTCTATATATTAATCATTTATTTTATACATTAAAATATGCATTAATAATCAATGTAAGGGCCAAAATGTGTGTAAAATGAGAAACTAAAGGCATAGCATTGTTCTAGGAGTCATAATTAACCTATGGTCCAAATTTGGTGGCTTTTGGACTTTATCTGACCCTTCAAATGGATTTTACAAGTTTTAATATAGTGTGACTATAGAATATCAATCGATTTCTAATAATATCATTGATTTCATTTAAATCAATGTGTCACGCTAAGGTTTTATTGATTTCCCAGTCACACATGCCATCCGAAGGTGTAGGTTCGGTGCCACTAGGATCAATAGCTCGGATTTAATCTTAGTCTGATCCGACGGCCGATAGCTCTTCTTCAACCTCAGGCCGCGCGAACAGGCACTGCCCCTCGACTTCGGCAACCCCATTCTCTCTCTCTCCTACACCATTTCACCTACTTGTTCTTGCCTTGAATTCATCTCATTAAGACGCTTCAAATGAGCCCCAGCTCGTTTCCCTCTCGTTGTGTGCATGAAATTCCCAATCAGGGCTTCCCTGTTGCCTCTGTCGCGAGTTGCAGATGGATCGATAGTGCTCCCCGTGCCTATAGTAGGTAGCAAAAAGCCTCCTCAGCGTTCATACCTCCTTCCTTCTTGCCTAATTGCACATCTACCCCTCTCACACTCTCCGACCTACTCCATTCCCACTTCTGGCAACCTCAGCTGAGAGACGGCGCCCCCGACCACCTCGCTCCAATTCCTCACACGGTAAGCATCTATGAACTTGGCTCTTTCTTCCTAACTCTCTGTTTGTCCTGAGATGACCCCAAGTGTCGGGTCCTATAGAATCTGCTCTAACCACCGCTGGTGCTCGACGTTTCTGAGTTCTAGTGTGCCTCCTACCACGTTCATGCTTGCATTCGACGCGCCTAGACTCCGTGAGTATTTTGGAAGTGCTTTCAGTGGGTTTCCTCCCCGTTTCGATGGTGTTCGATCGATCCTTTCCTCCACCTGCTCTGACCCTGCTTCGGGGTTCACAGGAACCTGAGTGCTTCTTTGATAGTTATCTATGATCGTGGGACCACAGAAAATCATCCTCTGGCCTCCGGTTGCGATGAGTGCACCTCCGAGGCGATCTAGAGGTGGCCTCCCCCGACCCTGCTGCTCGGGCCATGGCTCGAAGCAGCTAAAATCCTGGGGTTGTTTTGACCTAGGTGTCCCCATGATTTCAATCATATAATTATTATGCCATGGGTATTTCCATCCATTCTCCGCATTTTATTTTTCCTAACCAATGATATGTTACATACGAATGACAAAAGTGCCCTCATGATCTCAATCGATCCGATTTTCAACCCATGGGGGTTTTGGTAATTTCTCTATGTACTCAAATGCCCTTGATCGAGACCACATGGGCGCGGACCAGTGATTGGGACAAACTTGATTAGCCCATGTCAGTGTGGGTCCAGCCACTGTGGCTTTTGCCTTTGCGCAATTATTTTGCTTATGTGGCATTTGCTAATATCCGATTGGCCGATTTTACTTAATTCATATTTAATCGATCCATGGTCAGAAAAATGAAAATAAATAGTCAATGGAAAGGATTTTTCATGTAGAATCCGAATTTATGGTTTTTGAGTCATGATTTTATTTCCTTTTTCAATGTTTTCTTTGGATGCAAGTTTGATCATATAAAATGTTCTAAAAATGATAATTAATTCTAGACCTGTAAATGGATATCCAGAATCCACAAATTCGATTTGGATTTGAGTCCAAAATTTTGAGAAAAAAAATTGACATCCGCATAATCTGAATTGGATTTAGGATATCAAATTTCATATCCACAAATTTTGGACAGTATTTCAGATATGGCTATATCTACTCCGAAAAAATATGAAATTTGACATATATATACATATATTATCAAATATATATTATATATATATAAATATAGATATTTTATCATATATATTCATAGTGATATCAATGTTTTCTATATATAAAGTATTAATAACAATACATTTATGCTTTTTGGTTCGGATCAGATATTTATCTGGATTTGAATCTTATTTGTCAGATCGGATTCAGATATTATCACATGATATCCGTCGGATATCGGATCAGATTTTTTTCCAGATTCAAATATTGAATATAGTAGTATCCACTCCGTATTCGATCTGTTTACAGGTCTAATTAATTCATTTTAACTCCAATTTGTAAAATAAGACATGTTTTCCTAATCAGTGAAACCTAAGTTTTGGTCCTAGTTTTGAGTCCTAAATCGAAGGTTTCCATAAAAGGTCTAAAATGAGTATATTTTATACACCTTATGCTTTATACATACTAATGCATGTGAATAATTGTAACTAGGATATATGACCTTTGAACACATCTATTTGGTGAAAGTGATGTTATGAATCATCAAAAAGGTCTGTGAAGCCTATTTATGTATGTGATGCCTATTCTATTTATGAATGATGAATGTGAATGTGAAATTAACCAATCTTTCAGTTGGGCTTTTACCCAAACCTTAATTTCTTAATGAGGCAATTGCTAGCCTTGGAATCTCTCTATTGCCTTTATTTGGATCTTTATTTATTTGGATCTTCCATTGCCAATGTTGTTTCATCATTTATGTCGTTTATTTCATGGGTTTTATTCCCCAATGCTATGATGCAAATGTTACTTATTTTTTCACTACTGCCAAGTGAACTATTAAGCATGATGTATTTTTGGCCAAATGACAATGTAGAGTACATGAGTACAAACCACCCATAGACGGCATGAGCCCAGGGGAATGTTGAAATTCTCCCCAGGGGAATGTTAAAATTCTCCCCATTTTATATATGTTTTGGAGGTTAGGGGATGTTGAAATTCCCTCTCTCCTCTTGGTGTAGGTCTAGTAGGTGCCTCACCCTGCATTGGTATGATTTTATGTCATAATATCATTCATGATATGTTGATTATTGATGTGGATTTACTATGGTAGATTTCTATTTCTCATTTATTATACTTGCCTCATACTCTTGAAATCTCTTAGTGTAGTGAACCATTTTAGTTATGCAATGTTGTGCTTTATTATTTGTCCTTATTCCTTTTGATTAACACATACTTTTATCTCTCTCTTGTTGGGTGATCCTAACCACCCAGTTATAGGATCAGAGTGCACATTGGAAGCTTGGTGAACCAGCCTAAGGCTAGGGATAAGGAGATCAACAATCTAGCTTGGACTTAACTACCTATATATTAAGTTGTTTTTCCTTGGAGACAATATTGTTTTGGTTTTAGTCTTCCTCTACCTAGATCCTGTTGTTTTGTATAAAGTTTTACACCCTTTTGAGAAATTTTTTAAAGTACTCTTTATACAATTGAATATAGTCAAAGTTTAAAATTCCACTGCTTCACATTGGTGTTTTTGTTTACCATATTTTTAGTAGAGAGTTGGGTTATTATCCCAGCTCTTTACAGGGTCAGACCAGAAGAAAAGCTTTTATTGATTGCTAATTGGCACTTTTTCCTTGACTTTGAAACTGTGGCATTCGTATATATTCTTCCATATAAAGAAGCATCTATAAGGAGGGATGGGAGACCATCAAGGGATTTTCCTACAGGGTTCACTACTGAGACTTACACCAATGGCATGTTACATGATTGACATGGGATTGTAAGTATTTAACAGAATAAACCAAAAGTATATAAGTTTTGAATGGCCCATCCACCTACCCATTCAAGAAGGCATAGTGTCCCATCAAATTGTAGGAATTTCATAGTGTTTCTAGAGGAAATATCTATAGAGTACGTCAATGTCATTTTTTCTATTGGTAGGAAAAGGGGTAAAAAACTGAAAACATGAGTGAGGTGTAAGAGGAAAGCATTAATAAGCACAACTCGGCCAACAAGATATTGGGAGAGGCTAGTCGAAACCAACAATCTTTCTTTTCCAGGAGTACAAATTGTGATTGATACGATATTTGGGGCTAAGGGGGAATCAAGATATTTTACAAGAAAGGTTTCAATGTAACATTGTAAGGATATGAGACAAAAGGTGTTTATTATTTTGAGTATGTGGAAACTAAGTAAGGAAGATTTGAAGTAGCTCATTTTAAGGAAAGATATTTATCAGAATACATGTAGGATGCACTTTATATTGAAGAAATTTTGAAGTGGTTTGATAAGTGTAAGACCCCTAACCCTACTTAACCTCGTAGACATTTTTTTTGCCTAATAGTGTGCTTGGTTGCTTAATGATTTTCTTGATTTGGATGACTAGTTATCTTGTTGATGTTTAGTTTGAGGGTCTATGTGCAAATTTCCCCTATTGATGGTTCCCCTTGTAATTTGCATGTAGAATGTTTTTCTCTCTTCCCTCTTTTGTTTGGACTTGTTTGGGGGGGACTTAGATCACCTAACTTGGGAACTAGCCCTACCCATTGATTGAGGACCAATTGAAAAGTCTTACCTTTCCATTTGTTAAGGACCAGTGGGTGTGCCTTGCCTTTCCATTGGCTGAGGACTAATGGAAATGACATGCCTCTTCATCAGTTGAGGACCCATGGAGAGTGCCTTGTCTTTTCATCGATGGAGAACCCATAGGGCTGCCCTACTTTTCCATCAGTTGAGTACCGATCCAAATGAATGGTTTTGTTGAATTTTGTGTCTTCATCGGTCCCCAACTGATGGGGCAATTGACTAGCTAGACGTTGAGTTTTTATCAGTTGTGGAGGAAATTGGCACCATCATCAACTACCAATGGAAGTTTGACAAAGCAATTACCAATGGAAATCTGGGGCTGCGAACCTGTGGACTAATGGTGTTAGAAACTAATGAAGATATTAATGTGTATGTCCTCTAATGGAACTCATGTCTGCATGAATATATGACATAGAGCAACCAATGCCTACTAGTGGGATTCTTGCCCTCATCTAATGATGGAAGGATGGAGTTGTCTACTAATGAATCTCCTCTCCTTTCCTATCATTGGGCCTTTCCAGTTTAGTTCTTATGGATCAACATACTAACAAAAATGTGGGTAAATTGAGCGATGAATGGAATAGTTTTCACTACCCTCTTATCTCTCTTATTGGTCAACATATCCTCTTGCTTCTCATATCTTTCCTCATTTTTTTAGTGGATCTCAGAGTTGCAGAGCTGCGTGAGTTAACATTTGTTGATGCCAACTGATGATAAGTCTTCTTTCATTGATCTTCATTGATGCAATGCTTCCTTCCTTCCTCTTTCGTGTGACGATTGACGCCCTTCCTTGCATCTTCTTAACCCAGATCCTTGTAAATGGAGCTCCTATTTTTCATGATCTTAGTAATCCATCACTTTCTTCACTCCTTGGACTATTTCTTGGTAGTTTTCCTTTAAACTTTCAACTACCATCATCTTACATCGTGATTTACTCCTTTACTCTTGTTCTATCTATCTTTAGATCGTAAATCTATTGTCGTAGCATGCCTTGTGATGAGAAAACTCATACCTTGAGGAATTTGTTATTAGCTTTAGAGTTTGTCGTGAAGCTCAAACCTTTTCTGGTAATTCCTTCGAGTGGACTTGTGTACATTGTTATAAGGAGAGCGATATAACCTTTGATGCATTTAGTACCTACTTTATACATGCAGATAAAAAAATTATGGTAATCTCACTTAAATATTAAAAAAATAAATTACATGTCATCCTAGCTTACAATGAGGATAAAAAGTTGTATGTTTGATTTTGACTTCAAAAATACATTACAACAAACCTTATCAATACCAACATGTTGTTTCATGACAATATGTATGACTAAGCTTTGATTATATACAACAAAACATGTAGTTGGTTTCATTGTTGACACTATAATTAATCTTATGTCTGAACCTTGAACATCAAACTTATATTCATAAGCAACAATAAATAAATTCCTATAACAACCCCATTTACTTATATTTTTGGTTTGTGCTTGAAATTCATTCTCCTATAACAAAGTCACGTGAGAAATATATGTTTCTAGATTTGATCCTTGCCCATTATTGTAGGGTTAGGTAACTTGTTCATTTACTTTTTAAATATTGAACTACCTCCCAGTTTTTTGTATTGACCCTAATCTTCCACTAACAATGGTTCTTATCTAATTTCTCATATCCACAACCTATAATTATCCTAGAAAACTTTGATTTGATTCTCTAGATAGATCTAGCAAGAACTTATGACTCTACACAATGTTGATTGGGAGTCATTTTTCTTATTAGATTGCATTAAATTTTGAACTAGCTAACATTCTCTAATTCCATATAGCAAACTAGCACCAATGCCACCAATTGGAGATCTCCTAATATTTTCTACCACTATTCATCATTTTTACATCTAGCAACTCAATGCATTTTGGTCTCAGGCTGATGATGGTAGTCCACATGATACAATTAAATCATACCCATTCTTTGTTAATTGTAAGGTAGACTTCCTCTATATATTCCTATGTGATATGCTTGATCCCTTCTACATCCATGACATTCGAGTCACTGATCATGATTACTACTCTCATAGTCAACATCCTATAAAAAGGATCTTAGGACTACCAGCTATAGATTGGTTGCAAAAGGGGGGTCTATGCAGCCCCATGTTGTTTTGCACCTCATAATGCTATATATGGTTCATTCTTTGTATACAAGTTCTTGAATGTTCTCTTTATTATTTTGATCATCCTTTTTATTAGCATCCCAGTACTCCTATATTAGGAATGTATGCATTTCCAATCCAGGACCATCAAGCTCTTCAATGTAATTTACTAAAGGTGGAGTATAGTACTATAAAAGTGTATAATATGATGGCTATATTCCAAATAATGAGTCTCTTGGTCATGAGAAAGCCTTAACCAAACATGAAGCACATTGAAATGTGGTACACAATATGATATGCATTTAATTTCTTATCTTCTATTTTTGTTGAACAAGGTTTGATTCCCCTTTCCTTTTTTATTGTCTCCACCTTCCAATCTATAATTTAGAATAAGATGCTAAGTATACAAATCATGAATAATTAATATGGAGTATGAAACACGAGGACTTCCCAGGAGGTCACCCATAGTAATACTACTCTCGTCCAAGCATGCTCAACTACAAGATTTTGATGGATCTGATGCATTAGTGCTAGTATAATCACACTTAAATAGGATGACACACAGAAATCGAAAAAATGTGGAGGTATGGTGTTTACAGTGGTTTCATCTTGTTTAATATTTTTATGGGGTATCCATAAAATTCTAAAACACCAAAACAATTGTTTTAGGGGTAAGCACAATTATTTTTACTATTCCCATGTGGTTCATGGTCTCAACAACATCAATTTAAGCTTGATCATGTAAACCATGCTTTAACATTATCACTAGGATGGGGGCATCATATTTCCTTCTACAACACATGATTTTGATGATTTGGAATTGTCTATCTTTGACATTCACACTACCCTATTTATGCAAGCTATGTGTATATGTTCAACATTCCAATGATGTTATTCATGTATTGAAAGTACAATACACAAAATACATGTGTTGGTTGATATCAAACAATGATCATACACATATTTTGTAAATACCCTTGTAAAGATGTAAATGTGCAACTGTTTAAGTAAGTAACTGCCTTTTTTTCTATTGCACACCAAGTTTTTAAAATTAATCTTTAACATATGGAATACCATCTTTCTTCCATGCCTTGTAGAGATAGTTCTTTAATCATGCATATGTGTGTTAATACTTAGTGGTGTGCTTTGTATTGTTAGTGTATCTTACTAGTATATTGCCTTTATTGCATACTATTTTGCACAATCTCCTCACTTGTGATCCAATTTTATTAATCCTTTGACTCATTGGCTAGCAATGGTTATAATTCATGGATTTCATTATACATGGGAAATAAATCAATGATGAAGAAATAGGAAGAAAGAAGATAGCATTCACTATCCAAATAATTCAAGTTTCCTTTTTCTTGTCTTGTTTAAAACTATCTAAAGGTGTTTGCTCATTTTCCATAATTAGACTTATATCGATGTTAGTTTAGAAAACGTATTGGATGCACATGTGTTATTGAAAGTTCAAGTATGAAATATAAAGTCTTCTTCTTCATCTTATCAATCATGTTATTATTTTTTTGTTGGTAGAATACTTATGTTTTGAATGCTAAATGTATTCATTTCAATGGTCCAATTTGTTATATATTTTGGACTCAGTTTGCATGGTTTGTGGTTACTTTTTTTACTCTTTTTACCACCCAATAAATAAAAATCCAAAAAAGATACTAACATCCTAATAATGTTAAGATATGATCTCAATTTGGAACCAAACAAATCCATACAAGAATCTTTCCACCATGTTTCAAAACAATTATATACAGGTGGTAATTATGTATATATAAGAAAATTCTTCTTAATCATGTATAGCTAGAAAAAATTTTGATTTTGGTACAAATTGTTCATATGACATCAACTTTGAAATTTATACCAGCATCCCATAAGTGACAACTTAGAGGATGTAAGGACTAGTGCCATCTTATTTGACACATCCATACCAACAACCACAAGTGTTGGAAGAATCATTAAAAAAATTGATGTATGCATATACCATCATCAGTTTATCCAACATTTACTAACTGTTGATACATCAAACACTGACCGTTTTGGGACTATGACATCACTTTATTGGCCACTAGTATAAGGCAAATATTTTTGTAGTGCAGATCATTGATGCTAGAAATGTGATTATTGAACATGATCTTGCAATATCTATGTTCATAATTAAAGAGTGTCTTTAAAATTGCCCCTTGTATAGATGATGATACTCTATGAGTATGAGCTATGTAATAGGTCACCTTTATTGAAAGAAAAAAATTCTAAGTTTGAGATATTTTACTAGCTATCATGCTACTGAAATTCATGTAAACATAGAACAATCATGTAGACAGGATGTGTTCTTTGTATATTTTGATGTACTTTCTTCCCCTGCCTTCAAATGAGGAATATTTTTGTGATGACTTAATATGATGTCCTTGAGATGGGATTTCCTTAGGTATGGGCTTGACACCCATCTAACCTTTGGACTTTGATTCCTTGTAAGGGGCCTTGATGTGTCCGAAAGGTATTTTGTGTATCATTCTTAAGATCTTATGACCATACATTTAATATCTTCTAAACTTACATAGAATGAACCAATTTTTTAATTCCTCTGTTGTTATTTTATGTATCTTTATTGATTCGCCATAAAATATAAAGGACTTCATTAATCAAGTGTGACCTTAATCACATAGAGCCCTGAGTCCGTATATCTATTCTCATGGGTCATTAGGAGAATTAGTAAAACAAGTCAATATTGTAGCAATATTCATTGTGAGAAGATGTTTGAACCTATATATTAGTGAATATATGGGTACAATTGGGGATGATATATACTGACTTCTTTAAACTCTGGTTGGGATTCAGTGAAGGTCGATGATTTGGTATAGAATGTGTGGGTATTTGTGTGGTATGAAATTATAATTTTTATTTGGATGAGATGGTTGATATCCTAAGTTTGGCCTCATGACCTGTGTAGCCAGTGCGAACCTATGATATGTGGATCCGCTTTTAAGAAACTATCCATAATAGACTTAGCATGTGAACACTCTACCTTTGGGTTATCTCGCTTCGGCCCAATAATATGTGGACAGATATAATGAATTTTAGATATCCCTATATGTTCTAGGATTGGTAGTGTGGCTTAGTAGCATCTAACTAATAATTTGATTGGTATGGCTTAATTTTTCTATGACATACAAATGTATACCTCAGTCTTATAGTAAATCTACTTAGGTTTACTTCACGATAAATGTGGATATACTCCTGATATGTGATTTTATTACTAAAATCAATATAATGTTTTACATCTTTATCAGGTAGTCATGATGATCAAGTGTAATATCCTTTTAATCACATTGTTGTATTCAAACATCTAAATATTTATTGCTTTGATTGGATGATTATTATCTCTGAAATGTAATGAATGTCTGAGCTATTATATCATATCAACGGATGTGTGTTCTCACTCCATAATTTTTCCACATCTTTTAGGTGATAGGAAGAGTTTGGTAGGGAGAATTGGAGAGGATCATAATGGTAGAGGATGACCTCAGTTTGAAGGTAGGTGATGTCTGTGAGAAGGGGTTTCAGAGGTAGGTAATATTTGTGTGAACTTCCTTCCACTAGAGGGTGTGATGCTTGCATGACCGTCCTAATGTGATTAAGTGAAGTTTTGGTATAGGGACAGTGGCCTAGTTTCATCCCTTTACTCTCAAATTTGGGTAGGAAAAAACCTTGTATTTCGTCTGTAGCCCAACTTGGGATTTTTACATGCGCTCACGTTCTCTAGTGACATAGCTATATGAGTTGTAAGGTTTTTGTTATGTCTTGTAATTCATACACACACACACGTATATATATATATATATATATATATATATATATATATATATATATATATATATATATATATATATATATATATATATGGCAACGATCCAGTGAGAAACATATCTGGTGAGAGCATGAGAGTAATTTGAATAACTCTCCACATAGATCAATTTTTCATAATCCAACCATACAGATTACAAGTACACCTTAACATCTACCTTCCTATGAAATTTTATCACCATCCAATTTGTAGATCATTCACAACAACCAAATATTTTTCGACGCTCTATATTGAATTTCAGGCTGACCATTGGATGTAAAAAGTGTATTTGTACATATGGACACGTAAACAATGTCTGATTGAAATGATTTTTTGCGAGAAGGTAAATGAAATGATGCTTTTTCCATCTATACAGTTGGATTTTTAAAAAAAGTTACTAATTTGTAGTTATTCAAATGTCTCTCATGCTCTCACCATAGGATGTTTCTCACAGGATCGCTACCCTATATATACATTATATGTATGTATGTGTGTGTGTATATATATATATATATATATATATATATATATATATATATATATATATATTTGTGTGTGTGTGTGTGTGCATGTGTGTGTGTGTTTGTGTGTGTGTGTGTATGTATGTATGTATATATATGTATATATATATATATATATATAAGTTAGGCATAGGTTGCAACATTTTGTGATATGTACATGAATTGTGGGAAAAAAATTTTAGTGGCTCAGGTTTGCTAATATGACTTCAGTTGATAAACTAAAATTATGAGCCTATTATCTTATTATTTAGTTTGTGTTGGGATAATACTCACTTGTTTTAATTGTGATTTATTTTGAATAATCTCGATCATTTTATGGTGGTATGTCACCTTTAAGATGAGGGTGTTATTTGTAAAATGATTGGAGGGGTCGTTGTTTGTGTCAAAAGTTGACATTTTATAAGTAGTATTGTATATCATGACAAGTTGGAGAAGCCAACTGAGGCATTGTGTGGCATGATAGAAAAGTAAAAGGGAAAGGAGGTGACCTTGTCTCACACCAATATAACTTTTAAACAAATTTGAGGTGAAACATTGAATAGGATGGAGAAGGATGTCAGCCTTAGTCCAACGGACCCATGTGTCTGTATAGTTATATCCATTTAGGATTTTCTAAAGGAGAGGGCATTTATGTGACCAAAAGCCTTAGCAAAGTCAATTTTGGGTAACTAAGGGGATGTATTTCTATGGTGGTGGTGGATAACCTCATTTTCTTAGAGGAAGGCATCATGATTTTTGTGGCCTTTGACAAAGGCAACATAATTGGTGGTGATGATATACTTTAGGGCTACTATGGAGATCTAGATTTTTCTATGATTTTATAGATACATTTTAGAAGGATAACGGGACATCATGTTGAGGTAATGTTCTTATGGATTAGGGCTATATAGGCCGCATTAAGTCTAGAAATCATGGGGTATGGTTTGGTTTTGAGTGAAAACCATTGAAAATATCCTAATTATCATTTTTAATGTTATTCTAGTTTGTGATATACAAGGAGCTAAAGAAACCATCTGGTCCACGATTTTTGGCTTAGTTAATGTTATTTCTGGAAGACCATATTTCATCTGGTTCTAAAAGAGAAAGAAAGGGTGTGTGGGGATGCACTTGCAGTGTGAGAAAATTACTAGGGTGTAGGATGAAGGGGATGGTATTATATGAAGGAGGGTGTTGGTTTACAATCTGGTAAAAGTGTGAAATGATATGTTGGATAATGTCTTCTTTGTTTGTGTTACTCGATGAGTTTATAATCAGGTAAATGATGGGATTGTTGTGTTTATTTGATAAACATTTCTTTCCTTTTGAGTTAACTAGCCTTATATACTTCATCATTGCACCACCAAATCTCTTTCTATAGAGGTTTCACCCTTTAGACTCTCTCAAACTTCTTCAGCAACTCTTGTTATGCAGGAGCTCATAATGTACCATATACTATTAATATGAGAATCCAAGTTCAAAGTGCCCTCTTGATAAGTTTATCATTCAAAGACAATTTCGTGTCTCCTTTAAGATTCCACCACTTGATCCTTCTATATTGATTTATATTGTTCACGCTATCATAGATCTTCAAGTTAACATCCAAACCACCAGCATATGTTTTGTGGTGAGTTATTTGTCAGGGATCATTTTGATGTACCCACCTTGTGAAAAAGTAATCAATTCGACTTCAATGATTTCCACTTTTGAGAAAAATCATATGAGAATCTCTTTTCTTGAATAGGGTGTTTGCCAAAATCATATCATAGGCTACTACAAACTCTAGTACATCTCTCCTTCTCCTTTTCTATTGTTATACCCAAAAATATTATGGACTCTCTCATAAAGAACATCTCCTCTCCCCCATGAGGCCATTTAAATCACTTCTGATAATGTTATTCTCCTATATTGGTATGGTTAAAGTTCTTTCTTGACTAAACCAACCTCAAGGCATAAGCATAAATTTTATAAAAGAAATCCTCTCCAAGAATAACATAAATAGCTATGCTTCTATTACTCATCTTTGTGACTATGACAACATCATCGTACGAGATATTATCAATAATAATTTTCACTCCACTTGTATGTTTGTTAATGCATGTATACTTAGTTATGTACCATGTGTCTCCAATCTCTACACAATGTTCCCCTATCTAGTTTGTTTCAAGCAAGAATGATACATTGACTTTTCTTCCAATCATGTATTCCCTATATCTGAAGACTTTTCTATTAAAGAGATAATATTTTAACATTTGACTCTAATGATTTGGTTTAGTACTTCAATCTTTATTTGTATTTGTCAAAAATGTTTCCCTAGTATATTTTCAGCTACATATGGGAAATGATGCAACAACAATAGCTTCTTTACTCACACTCATCCAAGGTATGGAAACCATCATTTGTCTAGCAACACAATCAGATGATGTTGTAGCAAGACCCCTTACATATTTATCAATACACTGGGATACTAATGTAGCATGTCGCTAGGTAGGGACACTAGAAACAAGTTCTTAAAAAGATCAATGCCACAAAACAGTGACAAAGTTTTGTAGCTTGCTGTCAACCAACAAGTAATTGTCCACCTTTATTCATGCTACATTTGTAAAAAATGCATGGAACATAATGACATAAATTTGAAGTACAACCTTTGACATTTTGTAGCTTTAGAACTTACTATGAATATCATACATTGACTACATTTGTCATATGGATCTTTTTGTGTATGATAATATATTATCTCCAAAAGAAAGAAAGCACAGTGGCGTTAGTATGGAGCAAACCCCCTACAAGCGTTAAGGACACAACAACAAAGTAGAACCAAACCCTGTATAGGTAGGATGGGACTACGAAATCAATCCCAGGAAAACCCAATATGGAGAGTAAGGTTAGCAACTGTAGGAGGTATGGTTTTGATGACGTAAGAGATCTCCTTTTGTATCTTCTAGAAAAGGTGTAAATAGTTCATGTCTTACCACCCATAAATTCTATTGTTCCTTTCCTTCCAGATATGGTAGCATAAGCTCGTAAAGCATATACCGCCAAACTATGTAAGGTTCTTCCCCATTGTCTAGAGGATAGCCTCAGGGAGCTCAGTGTGAGGATTGGCCTCACCCATTCATCAGGCATAGATGTTTCCACAAGTATAGGGTGACCATGTACTTGAAGAACAAATGTATGCGGGATTCCTCATTGGCCTTGCACAAGGGGCATATAGTATATGTAATAAATCCCCAATGTGTCATTTTGTCTCTAGTGGGGAGTTCTATTATGAGGATTTCATCCTATAAAACGTCCTCCTTAGTTGTTTGGTTACCTTTCATTCAACTTATGCTTACCATTCTCCCACGTAAACTAACTTACAAAATGTGGGACCCTATCATAAATAATATGAGAGATAGATTGGTGGGTTGAAGATACACCTCTTTCTTTCTAGAGTGTCTAATTATTAATGAGTGTCAGTCTCTCGTGTTTTCCTTCAAATTTTATTGGTTGTGTCCCTCCCTTATAGACGTACATAATTTTGATTGGTTTATCATAAGGAACTAAATACGGCAATAGGATAATATTTTCTTCTTCAAACAAGCATGTCTGTTCAGTCGAATGCTAAATGGCTTACTACAAAAAGTTTGTGATTGCTAATCACTTGGAAACGACGCAAAGCATGGATTCACTCGAATTAAAAAAGAATCTCGCACGATTGGATCAACCTAAACGCAAAGGACAACTGCATCGTTATCTTAAATAACACCCCCCCCCCCCACCCCCCTCTCTCTTGGATACAACACAGTTGGCACCGCTCCCGCGGTCGTCACACCAATGTATCATTATGTGGCGGCCGCCGGCCGGCAGTCGGCAGACCATCTGGACGACTGACAGGCCACGTACACATCCGGAGCTGGTGATAATGTGATGCACGTACGAACCGGATTTCTTTTTCCACTCGGTGTTCGTCAACCAGTTTGTTTTTCTCCAGCCAGCTCCGCAAACTTGCATAATTAGAAGAAGCTTCAGAACCAGCAAAAAAGACAATAAAATACGCCAACCAAACACGTCGTTATTAGATTCCTGTTATTTCTTGCACGTAATTGTCAGGCATTAACTAAAGGAGACGCGTACGCGAGTTGGTTGAGTAGAGAGAAAGCGCAGCAGCAGCTGAGCTTTTAAAAACTCGATCTTGTTTCTGACGGAAAGGCAGAGAGCATCAAGTATAGGATATCCAGTCGACATGGAAAACACCTGCTCATCAGCTTTGCTTCAGGAACAGACAGAAATATAAAAGAAAGTTCACTGGAAATGGACGCTTCTTGAGGTCTAAAATTCTAAGGGCACTAGATATCAAAAGCTGGACCGCACGTGAGACCCTATCGATCTATATACGGTGGCCTTTGTGCCTATGAAGATTAAGTGCACTGGATGAAACAAGTTGGATGGTGATGAATCTTTCAAGGTCCATGGAAATAAAGAAGAAGAAAAAATGTTGAATATGACTCTTCAATTCACCGTCGAATCTCTATCGATGAATATATGCAAGTGCAACTTCAGGATGGAAAGAAACAAACACTCCCCTTGAAATAAACATGATAAGAGAAGACGGGTGCGTGGGTACATGTACTACATAGAAAAAATGGGTAAATGTTGAAATCGGGAACCAACAGGGGGTTGGATCAGAAACAACGGTGGTTGAAAGGCATTGCAACAGGTGAGGATTAAATTAAAAAAAATTGAGTTGGATGGCTAGGTTGTGCGACTGTGTTTATAAATGTAGTTAGACTTTAAATTTTGGTGTATTGAAAGAAAAACATTGGGTGTGCTTTGGAGCCATCCGGTAATATTTCTCATTTGATCTATGCCCACTTTTTATTTTCCAATTGCTGGGTTGCATCAGATTGACAGGTACCATCAGATATAAAAATATGCGTAAAACGTGTTGTAGATTAGCAATCAATTGTATTATTATAAATTTATAACTAAGGCTGGCACAAAACCAAATCAAACTAAACCAATCAATTTGGTTTGGTTTTATGGGGCCCAGTGGTCGGATTTTGTTTCAAAATTTTACAAATCATTAAATAATGATTCGGTTTAATTTGAGAGTTAGTTTAACCAAACCAAATCAAACAAATATATTATATTGTGAAAAATATTTATCTATAAGCAAAACTGCAAGGCATATCCACTGCCTTAAATCGTTGTAAAGATAAAGATGGAAGTATCTAAACATCCATTCTAGCATGCAAGTCATGGTTGGTGCTTAGCCCACAAACACAAAGTTTTCCCTAATCCGAAGGAAGGTTGCCCAGCTCTGTGTAGCAGTAGGGAATTGACATATGTCATTTATACCATACAGTCAAAATTTGGTGGTTGACCGTATTACAAAACACTCTTTACCTTCTTCCTGTTCTGAGGTTTTTCTGAAGAAAAAAAATCAAAATAGACGGGTTAGTACTATTTAATGACCAAAGTAGACGACTTTGGAACAAATTTACCGGGGTAGACGAGTTTGGGAGAGAGAAAGGATCGAAAATGCCAATCTGAATGGCGTCTTCAATGCCATTGGTCCCCTCTGACGCAGTCGGCCCCGCGCCAACGGCCACCCCAGGTGGTCGTTGACGCGGGCGCGGCCTCAACACCAGTAACGCTTATTTTTTTAGACCATTTTTTACTCTTTCACCGCCTTAGTTTCTCCTATATAAACAACACATCCTCTTCTCATTTTCACACAACAATCTTCTCATCTTCTTATCATTCCACTCACCAATTCTATCATTTTCTTCTCCATTCTCTCATCCAACAAGGTTTTTTATTTTCTTCTTCAATCAAGAAAATTCTATTGAGCTTGAGAGTGGATCTTGATTAGCAATATTTCTTCTCTTCTTTCTTTTATTAAGTGGACACTTCTCAACTAAGTAAGTTTTCTTTCTTTATTATTATTTTATATTATCTAATGCAAAAAATGATTAGTATTTTGAACTACATTTGTTAATCACACATTACCCATGTTAATACAATTTTATTGTTATATTATTGATAAGAATGAATTTAAAATTCAAGATTATAATGGTTAACTTTAACTATTCTGTGACTCTTATTTGTAAATTATTATTTGTTATTTTTTATAGATGGCTCATCGACGGACATGGATATTTCACATGTCTGTAGAGTTAATCCAAATAATAGCTACGAAGTGCCTATAGGGAAAAATGGCTCATCAGAATCTACTAGATGATGACTGGAATGACGTATCAGATTTGTTTCACAACAAGCTAGGATTTACAGTAACAAAAGAACAAACAAAATTTCATTGGAAATTTTTAAAGCAAATGTTTCACATGTATGAAGAGCTTCTCGAGCTATCTGGTTGGTATTGGGATCATACAAAATAGAAAGCAATGTCAATCAATGAACAAGTTAAAAACCGGTTAGTTGTATCACATCCAGAGATACATCAAGTTGTACATCAAATGTGGCCATTTTATGAACCTCTAGATGAGATATTGAATCAAATGCAATAACTAATTTGTAATATTTCTATTTTAGTAGTTCATGTATTTGAATCAATTTCATGAAGATAAAATTACATGACATTGTGCAACTACGTGAAGATAAAATTACATGACAAACATAATACATATCCTTGGTAGTCTGGTGGAGGTGGAAACAGATACAAAAATAGGTCTGTAAAGAAAGTATCACTCGATGTGGTGTTGGATAACAACTAGGCATACTAGCTAAAAAAGTCTGGCTGGTTGTACTCTGCCCGGCTAGGCCCCTCCTGAGTGTCTGATTGAGTGAAGTCATGTTGCGTGAAATGTTCACTGATTTCTGACTGAGTGAATCCACATTGGGTGAACTGTTCACTGATTCCTGACTGAGTGAATCTTGGTTGGCTAAACTATGACTGAGTGAAACCTGAATACATACATTAACTCAACATTAGCTATATCAACTCATAATTATTATTAGAAATAAAAATCAAGGCTGAATTTGTACATGGAAGATTAGTGTTATCTTGTGAAGTCGAAGGAGGATGAAAAGTTGATGGTGCAACTGAAGTCATTGGGGTGTCCATATGTGTAGTAAGAAATTGTGCTTGTTGATGAGGGGAAAGTTGTTGAATATATGCCATCTGTATATCCAAGATGCCATCACGTGCCCTTTCCCAGCTATCATGATCTCTTTCTTGCAATAGGACCTCTCTAATTTGTAGTTGTGTCTGGATCTATTCAAATCAACAACTTCATAATAAGTAAACATACACTTCATTTAATATAATAAAAGTTGGAAAGAACATGCATTACTTATATTTTCTCATTTAACATAACGTCTAGGATAATATTGTGATGGAGGTAAGAATCATAGATCACTACTACAGAAATAGCATTCAGTGACACTTTTCTGGGCGTCGGTTATTAGGAAAAACTGACGCCTTCTATGTTAGGCGTCGGTTGTTTACGACAACCGACGTCTATATTCGAAGACCAGCCAGACACGGGTACCGCTTTGTCTTCAGCGTCGGTTGTTTATAACAATCCGACGCTTAAAGTCGCCCGCGAAAAATAGTGTCCTTTTCAGCGTCGGTTATTTAGGTGGAAACCGACGCCTATGTGTGATGAAAATTTGCGCGAAAAGTGTCACCTTCAGCGTCGGTGATTAAAGGATAACCGACGCTGAAGGTGGTTCCCGCCAAACAATTTCATGAAATTATCGCCCAGTTGGACGTCGGTTTTCTCGGACAACCGACGCTAAAGACATTTAGGCGTCGGTTGTTGTAAAAAACCGACGCTATTTGGGACTTAATAACCCGCGGTGCCCGACTCTTCCCCTTCCTCCTGTTTCATTGCGAGCCCTTTCTGTTTCTCCGTCGATTCCCCACCCTGTCGCCGGCGATTTTCTTCTCCTTGTTCTCCACGACAGCGCCGTCGTGCCGCCTTCTCCGCGCCCCCTTCTCCGCGCCCCCTTCTCTGCGCCCCGCCGCCGCCTTCTCCGTGCTGCTGGAGCTCCCTTCTCCGCCGCCCCGCCGCCCCGCCGCCACTGCTGACGAGCCTGGAGCCCCCTTCTCCGCCGCCCCGCCGCCACTGCTGCTGGAGCTCGCCGCCACTGCTGCTGGAGCTCGCCGCCGACGCCTGACGAGCCTGGAGCTCGCCGCCTCAGCCTGCCTGACGCCATCAGCTTCCACCTGACTCCCGCTGCCTCCCGCGCCAACAGGTATGCGCCAACTGGTTTTCTGGATATACACTAAAGGCCTTGTTTGATATGAAGTGCATTGCTCTGCAATTCAAGTCTTAGAGAATAGGTCCAGATGAATTCCACGTTTTCGGACCCTCTCAGACTACTACATAATATACAAGTTTTTGGACCTTGCGTACAATGAATGCAGATTGCTTAATCCATTTGAGCACTATGACTTCCAATATGTATTTTTGAACAGTATCTGTCAATGATCACAAACTATCTAAATAAAGGAGCTAAAACATTATTGCACTTGAATTCGAAAACGATTTCCTAATAGCAATATCACAAACGTTTAGGGCAAGTTTCTTTATTTTCACCTTGTCGGTAGAACAGATTAGATTTACGTACGTCAAACCTCGGATGGATCCGTCCAATTTATTTTTGTGGCACCAATAGGAGATTCTTAAGATTATTTTAACATAGACCAATTGGGAACTAAACTATCATACAATCTCTATAGTGGCTCGCAAAGCTAATAATCACTTAATATATATCCATGTTTGAGTGAGTCAAAAACTGATCTGTGAAACCAGCTACCCCACTCATCTTTCTTTTTGCCAGTACACAACCGAGTGCAGCCCCCTGCTCGTACCTGGGAGCGAGTCAAAAGTGGACCCCACCAACCCCCCAACCCCCCAGTCAGGCATCTCCTAATGTTGGACAATGTGTTTGTTATAGGTGGTTTACATTTATTATATAAGAAAACGAATCTATGTTTCAAGTGTTGAACCTAATGTTGGACAATGTGTTTGTTATAGGTGGTTTACATTTATTATATAAGAATGACATCACATGTGTTTGTTGGCCTAGAAAGTCAACAATCATTGTTCTTTATATTACTTGTACATTGGTATAAATTAGAATGAACAATCACTAAATTATATACTGTTTGTATGGAGTCCGGCTTCATTGTAGATGTCTATTATTGTGTTTGTTGGCCTAGAAACCCGTCCAAGATTGACTCATTAGGAGTAAATCTTGGATAGTCCCCGGTTTGGGACTGTTCTTGAACACCTAATCTCACTTAGGATGTAAGTGTATAATGTGTATTGAGTTTTCAAGAAAATTTTGGTAGCATTTCCCCGTTTGTTCTCTAAGTACATATGTACTTAGAGAACAGCGGGGAAATGCTGCCGAAATTTTCTTGAAAACCCAATACACATTATACACTTACTAGTGAGATTAGGTGTTCAAGGATGGGATAGGTGGTACACATTTATTATATATAAGAATGACATCACATGTGTTTGTTGGCCTAGAATGTGAACAATCATTGTTTTTTATATTACTTGTACATTGGTATAAATTAGAATGAACAATCACCAAATTATATACTGTTTGTATGGAGTCCGGCTTCATTGTAGATGTCTATTATTGTGTTTGTTGGCCTAGAAACCCGTCCAAGATTGACTCATTAGGAGTAAATCTTGGATAGTCCCCGGTTTGGGACTGTTCTTGAACACCTAATCTCACTTAGGATGTAAGTGTATAATGTGTATTGAGTTTTCAAGAAAATTTTGGTAGCATTTCCCCGTTTGTTCTCTAAGTACATATGTACTTAGAGAACAGCGGGGAAATGCTGCCGAAATTTTCTTGAAAACCCAATACACATTATACACTTACTAGTGAGATTAGGTGTTCAAGGATGGGATAGGTGGTACACATTTATTATATATAAGAATGACATCACATGTGTTTGTTGGCCTAGAATGTGAACAATCATTGTTTTTTATATTACTTGTACATTGGTATAAATTAGAATGAACAATCACCAAATTATATACTGTTTGTATGGAGTCCGGCTTCATTGTAGATGTCTATTATTGTGTTTGTTGGCCTAGAAACCCGTCCAAGATTGACTCATTAGGAGTAAATCTTGGATAGTCCCCGGTTTGGGACTGTTCTTGAACACCTAATCTCACTTAGGATGTAAGTGTATAATGTGTATTGAGTTTTCAAGAAAATTTTGGTAGCATTTCCCCGTTTGTTCTCTAAGTACATATGTACTTAGAGAACAGCGGGGAAATGCTGCCGAAATTTTCTTGAAAACCCAATACCCATTATACACTTACTAGTGAGATTAGGTGTTCAAGGATGGGATAGGTGGTACACATTTATTATATATAAGAATGACATCACATGTGTTTGTTGGCATTTCCCCGTTTCTTCTCTAAGTATATATGTACTTAGAGAACAGCGGGGAAATGTTGCCTAATCTTTTCCTAATATATACTTGTTTCCTAATATATACTTGTTTTCTCTGATCATAGAATGGATAGATCATGGATGTCGATTCGTAATCGTTGTACCCCAGAGTTTATATCTGGTCTTGATCAGTTTATTAGATTTGCCGAGGAACATAGGAAAAAACCTACAGATAGGTTTATGGTGATTAGCGGGAGCTGCACGAGCAGAGGAAACAAGGCACGTTCATCCCTCAGGGCACAAGGGATGAATTGACAGTTGCTCTGGGTAACCCAGAGCATCCTGGACGTGTTAGAGGTGCCGGCGCTGGTGTTGGCATCAAAGCATTCTTTGGGCCATCCCAGCGCAAACCCAGAGCGGGACTTTCTCAAGAAGAGGTAACCTATTCTTTTTTTAGAATGTTACTGCAAAAGGAAATTCATTAATAAGAATCTAATGTTTCTTTTATCCATGTATAGGAGAATAAGAGAGTTGAGGATTTAGTTGCTAAGAAGGTCAACGATGTAGTTGCTGAGAAGGTCAAGGAAGAATTGATGCGGTGGCAGGCATCTCAGGCTTCCAATACGCCTATGGCGACCCACTCTTCTCCTGATGCACACACTGCGAGTAATCCTGGAGACCCATCGCCTAGCACGTCTGCTGTAAGTATTGTTTATGACATTGTAGTTAGTCTTTTCAAGTTGTTATGTTTTCAAGATGATATGTATATATGTATAATATTCTTTACGTAAATTTGTAGGCATTGAAGCCATGCCGCTTAAGAATGCAAAACTACGTTGTCGCAGAGGCGCAGGCTTACCCGTCCCTTCCTGGGGCAATGTTTCACGGGACTCCAATGCCACAGGGCTACGTTCGTGTGAGCCCGATACGTGTGTTACCCGATTGGAGAGAAGCTACATTGCCATATGCCCACCCGGATATTGATACACTTGGTGAGGCAGAAGGCGGGGTCATATTGTGGCCCAAAGCAGATGTCATCTACACGACTGAAATTGTAAGATAAATTTACATTGATTTAGACTGTTAATGTGTATATATGATGTCAACTGATCTGAAATTATATATACAGGTTAAAAAGAAGACACCAGGAGCACCTAGGCCTCCACTTCCAGTTCCCACATTACCCGATTGGGTTCCAACTGACCTAACATACCCGTTAGGTCCTGCTTGTAGGGGAATGGCATGTTGGCTACGGGCACATAATGTACATTGCCCTATAATTATTTCTTTAGATGCAGATTATGCAGGTCAATCATACGATAGCTCTTTATTGATAGAAGATATTATTGAGCTGTTTAAGTATGATTGGCTGAATACATCAATGATAGAGACATGGATAAGGTGAGATCTTGTTTATACATCCATATACCTTGTGTAAGCTCCGGTGATCTGGTTTCTTATATATTAATGCATACGCCTATATGTTTTGCAGCTACCTAGTCGAAGATCATTGCAAACAATTTGCATTTGATCATGTGGGATTTTTTATTCCATCATTGATTAGTTTGGTAGCTAAAGACCCTGATAATGTTCAACAATACTGTATAGATGCTTTTACAATTTTTGGTCAGCAAAAGAAGAAGATAATAATAGCTCCATTCAATGTCAAGTATGTTTACTTTATTTATAATTTGGACTTAAGAAAATTCCATTTTTATTTTGCATTTTGAGTTATTAATTGTTAACTTCTACTTGTAGCGGTAGACATTGGGAGTTACTAGTTATTGCCCCCGAGACATTCACTGTTTATTATCTAGATCCTGCGGGGAGTACATTGAACACTAAAATTGGACACGTAATGAGAATGCCAATATTCTGGTGAGAAATATTTCATTTTTATATCCGTTAACATCTTTTATTACATTACTATTTACTTATGCAATTTATTGTGTTATATTAACATGTAGGGGTTTAGATGCATTCAAAAAGGCTGGAGGAACGGTCCCAACGAAAAAGAACCAGCCAATAAATTGGCAGAACGTAAAAGTAAGTTCCCGACTCGAATATATATATTATTGATGTGAATTGTGCTTAGTTGTATTATTTTGTATGTTTCAATTTATAGTGTGCTACACAAGACAATGGCTGGGCATGCGCATACTATGTGATGCGATTTATGCATATGATTATCAAATATGCCGCATTGGACATCGATACCATACATGAGGTATTATATATAGTCTCATTAGTTAGTATGCAATATATCAATCTTATATTATTTTTATATTATTACTTATATATATACATCATTCTCTTTGCAGGTGTTTAAAACTGACCACACTACAGGTAAACGTTTAAAAAAAATAAATGCTCCATATACGATGGAAGCATTAAATGAAGTAAGAGAAGAATGGGCAATAGCTGTACAAACAGTGGCAACTGTAAGATATAATTGGGATGCTGATAGTGATAATGAATGATACTTTGTAAATGAATGTTTGTAAATGAATGTTTGTGAATGTTAATGCATGTATTTGAATGTTTCTATATGTGTGAATGTGAGAATTGAATTGATGTCTGAATGAATGTACTTGTGTAGAATTTTGCTTGTGACTTTTGCAGGTTTGCGGCCTGTTTGTAGGCTGATATCAATGGATGTCGTAAACCTGCAGTTCAGAAAACTGAACTGCAGGTTCTCATCCTGCTGACCAGCCACAGCAGGCCTGCAAACTGATATGAAAAAAAAAAAAATATAAATAGGCGTCGGTTATTTATCGAAAACCGTCAGGAAAGACCTACAGCGTCGGTTTTTTAATATAAACCGACGCCTTATGTGGCCAAAGCAGTCCTGGAATTGGCGTCGGATATTCATATCAAACCGACGCCTATTTAAACTGTAGGCGTCGGTCGTTTAGTAGATAGCCGACGCCAAACAGGGTCCGCGCCACAGAAAATGGCGTCAGCTAGGGCACTTTCTGCGTCGGTTTTGAGATGAATAACCGACGCAGAAAGTGCCCTAGCTGACGCCATTTTCTGTGGCGCGGACCCTGTTTGGCGTCGGATATCTACTAAACGACCGACGCCTATAGGCTAAATAGGCGTCGGTTAAAAAACCGACGCCGAAGTGTTCGACCTTTAGCGGCGCCCACATAGGCGTCGGTTGGAAACCGACGCCAAATGGGGTTAAACGACCGACGCCAAAGGCCGTTTCTGTAGTAGTGGATGGACATCATTCCCAGTATTGTTGGGAAGAAGGAATGACCCCACAAAATATAACAAATAAGAAGCAGTATATCTACATCTTACTTGTCCATTGGCATGCTCTAAGTTAATAGTTGAGAATGTTGATCGTAACCATCCCAAGGATACTTGTCCAGTTATCCTCCCACTTGGATGAGTACCTAAATAGTAATCACAAAGATCACTCCAAGATGTAAATTGACCATCATGTGTACCTATCAGATTGCATCCTATGACGGCTCCACCATCTACTCGTAAACCCAAAAGAACTGTTACATCTTGTAATGTAATTGTCATTTCACCAATTGGAAAATGAAATTTGTTTGTGGAAGGATTCCGACGGTGCACAAGTGAAGTTATCAAAGATGCATCTAGACGTATAGATGTAAGGGTAGTGACATGACCAAAACCTCTTAAACCAATGTAATGTTTGACTCTTTCATCCTGAACATGCCACATTTCCAACTCTCTTATATGCTGAGAAGATCGCAAAGGGAACATCCTTCTTTGTGTCATGTCTACTAAATTTCAAAAGACAATAAAGTATATTACACATTGGTGAAAGTAAAATATTTTATTGAGGAAAACAAACTATTACATTGAGGAAAACAAACCATTACATTGAGGAAAATAAATCATTACATTGAGTGAAATAAACTATTACATTAGGGGATAACAAACTATTACATTGAGGAAAACAAACTAGTACATTTAGGATAACAAACTATTACATTGAGGAAAACAAACTATTACATTGATTCTACATTCTTCTAGTACAAGATCGGTGGTTGTGTCCAAATTGTCCACATGTTGTGCATTTGCACGAGCCATGATTAGGATCAAGATCCATATTATTTTTTCACCTCTTAATTTTTGGTCTACCTCGAGGTCTCGACTCTTTTGGTGGTAAAAGAGGGACAATGCCTACATTTTCATCAAATTGCGGCCAATATCTCCTGTAAGGTATACCACTAAAAGTTTCTTTGTATGCCCCAAGGTAACTCTCAGTGTAAAACCACTTGCTCACAAGAGTATGATATTTCAATCAAAATGTACGACTAGATGCAATCAAATGGGAACATGGCACATAATATAGTTGAGTGATTCCACAAGTACATTTGATTTGTGTGTCATTACGTATCTCACAAGTGTAACTGTTTCCTTCAATATCATTTACGACAAATTCATAATTGTTTACTTGTATTGTAACTCGTAAAGAATGTGCTTTATCTCCAAATTCTTTTAACTTGTCCTTGCAACTCGTAGTGAAACGTTGATTCTTTTGTTTCCACGCTTCAGCTATGTTACGCCTGTTCAAGAACATGGTGACCACCCGATAATAAGTGCATAAAATCAAGGCTTGTATTGGAAGGTTCCTCACATTTTTTAAGACCGTTAATGCACTCCGCATGATTATTTGTCATAATCCCACATCTATATCCTCGATCACAAGAAAGTGGCCATCTAACAGGATTTGCATCTACTAGCCACTTATAAGCAGCTGGATTTAGTTCCTTGAGTTTGTCCATGTGTCCATTAAATATGATTTCTTCAGTGGCATAAGCTGCAAAACCCATAATATTATATAATTCCTTGCATTTAAATTTGGTATGAAAGTTGGCACGAAGATGGCGAAAACAATGTCGTCGAACTGCAAGTGGTAGAATTTTTTTAACAGCCTTGGCGATGCCACACATCCTATCTGAAATAATGCACAAGTTAAGACGTCCAACCACACTTGGGATCCTCTTAGAAAGGGTTTGTAAGAACCACTCCCATGAATCAAGATTTTCCTTCTCAACAACAGCATAGGCCAGAGGATATATTCCACCTTCGGCATCATATTCAGTTGCAATTAGAAGAGTGCCCTTGTATTTTCCAGTAAGAAATGTGTCATCAACACTAAGAATTGGACGACAATGTGCCCATCCTAAAATACAAGGTCCAAAAGCCCAAGACACCCGAAAGAATCTAGTGCCATCATCACAATGCTGGGATGTGTATACTGAGCTAGGGATATATTGGATCATGCAACTCAAGAAGCGAAGTAAATCATAGTAAGATTCCTCCCAGTCACCAAAGATTTTAGAGATTGCTTTCCTCCGTGCATGCCATGCCTTTCTATATGAAATACCCAAGTATAGTTTTGCATTCACCTTGTCACGTATTTCTCTAGTGCTCATATCCAATCTCACAGATAATATTGGCATAATCATCTTGGCAATAAAAGTTGAGGTGCATTGGTGATGATCCTCATTCAAGATTGGATTGCAGCAAATGTGTTCATCATGATATTTTGTGATCTTCCACAAACCACCTTCCCTTTTAGAGGCACAAGCACTCAACTTCCAAGAACACTCATCCTTAAGTAGACACACAACAACAAGTTCTGTTTTAGTCGAACGCTTAGTACGATATTGTACATCGTTCTTCATGGACCACTTTTGAATTTTTTTAATTAAGCATGCTTTTGATTCAAAAATGGCACCCTTATGAACTTCATGTGTTGATGTAGGGTCGTTTTGTCTCATGAATGGTTGATTAAATTCATCAACCCAATCATCATCCTGAAAAGCTTGGTAACTATGATCAATTCTATTGGCAACCCAGTCATCTTCAAAAAATCATGGCATTGTGCTTAAAGCATCTGAACTGTTGGGGTTTACATGTTGATCCAGGGCAGGATCATTCATACCATCACCATCCACCAATTCATCATCAGATTCAACGCTAGGAAAATCAGGGTCTTCCATTTCCGATTCAGTACTTTTATCAGACTCGACACTAGGATCTGACTCTGATGGTCCAGGTTCATCTCCCACTGGAAATGAGTTTACATTGGTAGATTGAACTTGGCTCACTGGGTTGGCCTGATATCCACTCACTGGGTTGGCCTAATATCCACTACCAGTTGAGAAGATCATATTTGAAGAAAACTCTACTTGACTGTGTACAGAAATTGTTTCAAGATAGACATGCACGTGACGCCCATAAAAAAACTCAACATGGTTCTATAGCTTTCCTCATCCATCAGTTGAATAGGTATAAATCTATTTGTAGGAAATAGATAGGTCAAGCGTATAGAGAATCTCATCGGATCAATTTGTAGTAGGTTGTGAATGTAAGATTTCAATTTGGCTAAGGTATGCAAATTAGACAATATGATAGGTCTATATGATCCACCACAATAAAAGCCACCATTCAAGAATTGTCCATTGTAATGAAGCATCATAGCATGAGGATAAGAGGACATTTTCCTATTTATAAAATATTTAGAGATACGTCAGATTTTTGAATAAAATCAACAAATAAATTTTTAACTATATTAAATGAGTAACTAATGTACTTTTTACAAAATATGAAGCAAAACGATTTATTATCTTTAATTATGGTATATTTTAGTTGTGCCCTTTTGTCCTAATAACCCAAAATAGAGAAAGTAATAATAGTCCTTGATCACACAAAGAAAGAATGTAGATGAGAAGCTTATGTGTCTTTTTCTCAATATTGGTGAATAATAATGAAAAGATGAGAAGATAGAATTCCTCTAAAGTGTTTTCTTTTTTACATTCATATTGGTGATTTAAGATAGTCCTTATAACGAAAAGATAAGAAGATAGGATTTCTCTAAGGTGTCCTTATTACATTGATATTAGAAACTTTGTTAATCCTTAATAATGACAAGATGAGAAGCTAGATTGTTTCTAAGGTTAGGCTGCTCTTATTCACATCATTTCACTTCGGCCAGGTAGAAGATAACTTTGTAGTGAGGGGATTCCAACCACCGCTGCGTCTGAATGCGGATCGTGAACAATTATGTCAGGACCCTCACAATTATCGGCCTAGACACCTTAGTGAAATAATTGTAAAATAAGAGTAACCCAAAGATTAATTATTTAATATGATTATTCAATGCAAGATATTTTCACTTATGAGATATTTTTACTTATGTGTAACCAACCGTCACAGGTTAACATCTAATCTCAAATTGCATGTTAAACCCTAAAAAGAGGCATGAGATAGAGGATTCAAGATGTCCGTCTCTGGGTGGATCACACATAAATTAGTTTTTATGGAGAGCAAGGTTCTATAGAAGAAATAATAGATGAGAACTATATAATGAAGAAAGTGAAGACTTAGTCTAAGAGTCCCAAATTAGTTAAATTTAACCCATTATAATCTTGATTTTTAAATTTATTCTTATCAATAATATAACAATTAATTACATTAACTTGGGCAATTGTGTGAATTAACAAATTTAGTTCAAAATACTAATCATTTTTTGGATTACAATAGATCAAATTATGTTATTATGAGTACAGAATATAAAATAATAATAAAGAAAGAAAATTTACTTAGTTGAGAAGAGATGTCCACTTAATAAAAGAAAGAAGAGATTAAATATTGCTAATGAAGCTCCACTCTCAAGCTCAATTCCCTTTTCTTGATTGAAGAAGAAAATACCAATAGGCTTGTTGATGAGAGAATGAGAAAGAAAATGAGAGAATTGGTATGTAGAATGAGAAGAGAAGGAAAGAATTGGTGTGTGAAAATGACAAGAGAAGGAGGGTTTATATAGGAGAAAGTAGGGTGGTAGAAGGGAAAAAACAGCTAAAATATGATTGTTAGCCACGCCCAGCCTGCGCCCGCGCCAATGGCCACCTAGGGTGGCCACGCCACGTGGCGGCCCCAGAATGAAGACGTCGTTCTGGGGTCGCTACGTGGCGCGGCCACCCCAGGTGGTCGTTGGCGCGGGGCCGACTGCGTCAGAGGGACCAATGGCATTGAAGATGTCATTCAAATTGGCATTTTCGATCCTTTCTCTCTCCCAAACTCGTCTACCCCGGTAAATTTATTCCAAAGTCGTCTACTTTGATCATTAAATAGCACTAACCCGTCTATTTTGATTTTTTTTCCTGTTTTTTCTTCGAAGAAGACCCACTGAGTAACAATAGAGTTAGACATCTATATGAGAACTTTTAATTTGTAGTAGAGAGCAGAATGAATAACAACTGAACCCTACGTGTTCTTGCAAAAGTTTGCATTAATTAATGTGTAAAACAAATGCTAAATAAATGAAATGAAGAATTATCAAATTTTAGACTATGTGTATAACGCATACTTATTTGAATTTATTTAAACACTCTCTACTTATAGTTTACATATATATTCTTACATTACACATTTCTAAACAAATATTATTTTTATATGGAAATTTGTTTATCATGCTAGATGTCTAGATTAAGATGATGAAGTATGGTTAGTTTGTTGATAAGAATATAGTATAAAGCTTTATATTTTATCATATATAGTTTGAAACAAAATTAAGCCAAACCAAACCAGAAATCAACAGCTTCTATACGGTTCGATTTTGGAACAGTTAACGGTTTGGTTCAGTTTGAAAAATTAACGAACCGATATATATGGTTCGATTTGTAATATTACTGGTAAATCGAATCAAATCGAACTATGCCTACCTTGAATTATAACCCTAAGGTTACATGTAATGAAGACGACACGGGGAAATTGCTCTTTGTACAATTCATATAACCCTAACATTCACACTACAAGGTGAGGGAAATGTAAAGAGGACTCAGATTGGCTGGAGCTCCCAGGACACGCTTACAAATATAATTTACTGAAGTTAGAAACTGATACATATCCAGAAAGAAGTGGGAGTAATATGGCAACCTCCAATCTTTGATCCCCAAAAAGTGAGGGATGGAGATGGCATACTGCGCAATCTTTAGGTGCTACGGGAACTTATCAGCTATAATTATGGGGTATCTACAAAAGCATTGATCATGACATGGGATGATACTGTTTGAAAAACATATCAATTTAAAATCAGATTCATTGACTGCTAAAAGAGCTAGATGCAGCGGATGTTGAACGGAAAACGATGCCATTGAACTGAAGATTCAGCTTATAAAAATAATATCTCAAGATCAGAATGGATTGTGAAGATAGGTCCAGGGTACACCTTTTATTTGACTCGGTGGAGCTAGTTTTATTACAAGAAACACACTATTTGTCCTACGCCCAATTTCAGTGCATTGCAAGCTTGCAGGTGCAGGTCTGCCCAGTATTATTTCATATTTAATATTTATTCAGAATTCACGTGTGTAAGCCTATTTATAAAAGATTGCCAGCCAAAAGATACAAATGAAAACACCCTTTAAACTGCATTCAACCAGAAATATGATATCCAGTTTACAATCACTAATTTCATAATTACTATTGTCCATATCATGCTTTCCCCTCCAAGTAAATCCAATTGAATAATCCTCAAACGTGATTCGGGTGTTCATTATTTTATAGAACAGATCGTTGAAACAATTCTGTTGATTCTTGTTTAATTGAGCAAATAAGAGATGAGTGTATAGCAGCCAACCATGTCGCCAAGACTCCAAATGTGAATGTTTTTATGAGATCGTGAACGCGAACGTTCCATGTTCACATGTTATTTTACATGGAAGCATTCAACATAAAAGTCTGGAAGTTTCGCTTTCACAGATAGCAGCCACACGTTTACATAAAGTACACAGGTGCCAAAATCAAATGGGAAAGCCTATTTCAATTCGCCTGGAATATTATATGTGAATGTCATAGGAGAATCAACTGCAAACATAACCAAAAGGCCCGAAGAGTTGAGATCTCAGTTCGAATGTTTAATTTCTTCTGTATCACGATCATAGGTTCCCTCTTGCTGGCTTTGCTCAAATGGATTAAGCATCAATGCCAGTAAATATTGCTGATGAAGGACATAATAATGCATCGCATTCCGTCCAAACGGACAAGCAACATATTCTGGCTTAGGACATCATGAACTTGCTGAATCACATTCTGTCCTAATAGACAAGCAACATATTGTAGGAGAGATGAAGAGTCACAGCATGCATTCCATTCCATACTTACAAAAATTCATATAAACAAAATTGCAGAAACGGTAATAAGATCAGAATACAGATTACAGAACCTGGTCTGATCTCAGTGTTCAATTTCCAATCTACACTACTACTGCATACACCTTTCAAGATCAAACAGATCAAGTGACCATGTAATTTCTGCCATTGCAGCAGCGGCTTTCTTCTCCATTGCTAGAATCAAGTTACTGTATATACAACAAAAATAATGACAAACAACAATCGAAAGGGCTGATGATGATAACCGGAGCTACTACCCAACCCAACCCAGGTGGCTCCTCTTCCGCCAGATCTGCACAAATCCTAACAACAAATGTTGCCAAATGCTAAACTAACCATCCACTGGTGGTGGACTTGTCTGAATTAAGCATAGCATCATCTCCTCTTACATTGATCTTGTAAGGAAGAAAAAATAATGAAAAAGGACTAATCTTTGTTCTTTCCTCTGTCCTGCTTTTGGTTGAAGCCTACTCAAATCACCATCTTGAGATCCCACTGCCTTGGCTCTCTTCCAACGTCCAGCCATTGGCGACGTTCCTGATGCTCCTCCGCCTGAACACTGAAGATCTGCTCCTTCGGGTGGAAGAAGAAGATGATGGGGTTGTAGCGGGGCGTTCCACAGACGGAGAGGCAGAAGGAGACGACCGAGCGGAGGAGGATGAGGAAGAAGAGTTGCTCCTCATGCGGCCGAAGAAGGAGAAGAAGCTCCTAAATGCTCTTCCGATCCCACTCCCTCCTTCCCTTGTACTCCTGCTCCCTCTGGACGACCAGGATATCCTCCTGGGCGCGCCTCCAGCATTGAACCCGCCGTCCACCTCCGTGTACACAACCGGCAGCTCCCTCTCGCCGGTCCTCCTCCTCCCAGAGAACCTCCCAACTGCAAACCCGCCTCCCGGGAGTCGCCAGATCGTCAGCCCCACGGGCTCCTCCAACCCACCAGCGATCCCAGGTGCCGCCGCTGCTGCTGCTGTAGGCGATGGTAGTGGCTGCTCATCCCCGTCTCCGATAGTCCCCACACCACTAACGCCAGTCCCGGCGTGGTCTGTAGGCATCTCGTGACGGCAAACCGGACAGGAGTTCCTCATCGAGAGCCAGGGAACGATGCAGTCTTCGTGGTAGATGTGTTTGCAGGGCATCTCCCTAGCCTCCGTACCCAGCTCGAACGCCTCCTTGCAGACGGCGCAGTGTTCCTCAGCGCCTACGTGTCCTTCCGCGATCTCGACCGTGGGCATCGACTCCACTGCGGCCTTGGACGCCGGTGGGTGCTCGCATCCACGGGCGCCGACGCCGTTGATCTCAATCTGGGCAAGCTGCTCCAGGAGCCGATCGAACCCGGACCCCATCAGAAAGTCCGACACGCCCGCGGGGAGAGGTCGCAGCCCGGATCCGGCTCCGTCGTCGTAGTAGAGCTCGAAGCTGCTTGGCCTGCGTCCAGGCGTCGCCTCGGCAGCCTCTGCGAGCCCATCTCCGCCTCCTCCCCCCAGTCCCACACCTCCCCCTGCGTCCGAAGGGTTGCGGAGGACGATCACGGGGTTAAAAGGGGAGCGATCGCCGGTGGACGTCCGACGGTTGCGTCGCGAGGTCGGCGTCTCGACCCACATGACCCTAGCGGGGAACCGCCGGCTCTGGCGCGGCTCGGAGGCCGGGAACGGTGTGGGCGGCGCCTCGGCTTCTTCCAAGAAGCCCCCACCGCAGTCGGGACATGCGATCGAGTCGGGCGCCCGGAGGCGGACGAACCGGGTGCAGCGGTAGCACCAGTACGACCCCGTCGTGGCCGGAGAAGACATCAATTTTGACAACCTATGATAAAAGATCCGAAATTTGTTCGCTTCCTGGGTGTGAAATGGTTGAGAGACAAGCAAGAATTGAAATCCCCAAGGCTTAAAGAAAGGCGTGGGGAGGAGCTTGGGGACGGGGGAAGAATGGATGCTGATGTAAACAAGGAGACGACCGGCGGATTAAAAACCCTAAGAAAAGAGGGAAGCCGGGAGGAAAAGGGCAGGAAAGAAGGGCGGACTTCGTATAATCAGACCCAGCCCTTTTCCGTCGCGTCGACAAAGAAACGCGTGGTTTGGGAGGCCGGTGGTTCCACTCTGCATATGGCGGATTCGTATTCGCTGACGCGGACGATGACGGCGTTACCAAGTGGCCGGCGCGGACCGTTGCTGAGACGATGGTGTGACCGTCGAATAGGGGGAGCATGGAAGCCTAACGCCGTAAGCGGTGTCAGCGGGGATTGGGGTGTTTTCAAACCGTGTGGCTGGGTCCCAGTCTGGGTGGGGAATGGGGATGTGTTATTTGCCGGCTGTGACCCACATTCTACAATTTTGTTTGTTCGTTTCCTTTTGGATTTGTCCACAAACTCCCTTCCTGGTTCATACTTATCACATATCCATGCAACCGAGAAATATGGGAAATGGGTCCCAAGTTCTCCCGTGTAGTCTTTTGCCGAGGTGGTTGGTTTTGTGGTCCTCCCACGACTTTTTGTTTAAAAAAATTCGTTATACAATATATTTGGGTAAATAATCGGTTGTCCTAGCTCAAACGTTTTCCCATAGTAAATTCATTCAAATTACGTGGTTAAATGTCTTTGTAAGAATCCACACCTATAATTCCCCACCACAAATAATGGGTAGCCATAGTGCATTCCAATGTGTTGACATGATTATTACACATGACCCAAGGTAGAATGATTTCGAATCAAGCCTCCAATAGATATGAGTTGAAGAGGTCATCATCAACCAAGCCAGGTTGACATGGCATTTTCTTGGGTCGGCAGCAGTAGCAGACATGAAGGGTTAAAAACATAACAAATATCTGATCTAACCTATCATACTCAAGGTATAGATCGCTTATACAATATTCTACCTTTGCAAACCATGTTTTGCATCGGACTGGATATTTAGAGTGCTTTTTGGAAGATTTTGGAGGAAGTTTGAGTGAGATTATGTTAATCTTGGTGAGGGTTGGTTGTTACTAAAAAAATTGTTACAACCCCAATTTTTAGGTTCATTTGCCGAGAAATGCAATTTCTCATATTAATAATATTTGAACGATATAATTTGTTTTGAATAAATGGATTTTGTTTACAATAGCCTTGATGGTTGTGTTGTGGGCTTTATTGGCTATTGGGCCCAATAACAAGGAAATTCAATTAATAAATGAATAATTGAGTTTTTGAGAAAAGAGAGATGTGGAAACCTCTAGAACACAAAAGAATGTAATTCAAAGGTGGATTTCATGCCTCTTAGGTTCCTTGGGTCCCAAGGAGTCCAAAGTACAAATAAAATACAATAAGAAAAAAAAGATCAATTAAGTATTTCTTTATTAAGAAAGAAATTGAAAACAATGAAAAAATATGGGAAATAAGTGAAAAGAAGTATAATTGAGTTATCCTTGATTTCTAATGGAAAGAAATAAGAAAAGAGGAAAAAGGAAATAAAAGATAAAGAGAAATCCTCGAAAAGAAATCTTTCAAATAAATAATTAAGAAAAAGAGAAAAGAAAGGATTTATATCTAGATACTTTTAATAAGGTGGTCATACGTGTTTATGGAATGCCTTACTTTTTGCACAATAAAGAATGGATAGAAGAAACGAGTAAGAGATTAGGGAAAGGAGTGACCATGCATTAATGTTTTTCCAATGGGATATCTAATCGTGCCTTGAGGATTTAGTATTCCTTTTATGGTGGTATGTATATGGAAACCCCTTCCAAACTAGTATCCTATGACTTACGGTTGGGAATATAAGAGGAAAGAATCGTATCTTTTGGTCGTAGGGTCCCTCCTTATCCCCTTCCTTTTTCTCTTATCAGAGACAAATAGGGTTCTCTTATGAAGTGTATATATATGGATATACATTGAAGCCCTCTGCCTGCATCTTATAGGAGACACCCAACCCTCTTGTTCGCAAGAAGGGTCGAAGAGGCAAGAATCAGACTTTTGGTCGGCATATGTTAGTAGACCCTTCGTCCCTCTTTCATCTCGCTAGATATCTGGCTGCTTGGTCACCTCGTTCCATGTTCCTACACATCCACGGCCATGAAACATGGACGGGTGGCTAGGGCAACCCTCGACTGCAATATAGACTTGTAGAAATCCTCAGTGAACAACTCCTACGGTCTCAACACCACTGGTGTCGTGAGATGGTCGTCCTTTTTCCTAATCGATCTTACAACCAGGGACCATGTCCCCCAGCTTTGGCCGCCGCCGATGAAGCAGTGGACCTGAAGAAGGTATAGAGGACTTCATCTGACCGCCCGACGCCCAAGGGTGAGGAGCCATGAGGGCTCGGGGTGAGCCGCCGTTGAACTGCCTTCACCGGGTGATGTTCAGCCGTCGAGCCGTCAAACGTGGCGACCTCAACCTACTCCGCTCCGACCTAGGCAATGTCGGGGTCGCGTCTGTGTCCGGGAGCATCTTCTCTAGGCTCGTCGTTGGGGCAGTGTGTGATCTTCTTGGACCGTGGTATGGGTGCACGTTCCTCATCGTGCTCACTGCGTCGAAGGTGTTCGGGATGTCAATGGTTTCGTCCGCTGGCTCGAAGGAGTCCAGGAGTTTCGGCTACGCATGGCCTAGTCCAGGAAGATCCGGTGGAGGTAGCTGCACCATGAGCTAGCTTCCCCACGCCCTGAAGCGAAGGGAGGAGGTACTGTGCCTCCCTCACGCACAGTCGCGTCAGGCTGGAGGCGCCCCAACGTGAGGAAGGGGATGATCGTTTGGCAAAGGACCATGATGCCCTTAAGGCTATACGTCGCCCATGAGGGTAAAGAGGTAACTTTCCGCCTCATAATCTTTATCTAGCCAAAACGATTAGAAATAAGTTAAACGCTGACATGGTCGTCCTTGATTAATTTTGCAAAAATCGTAACTAATTGTACTTAACTCAGAATAAGACAAGTAATATATGAAATTTGATCAGCAGAACATGTAGAATCCAAAGAAAATATGATTGAGATCTAATTGGGCTTTTTGTTCTAAAAATAGGGTAACGTATGTGATTAAGTGGTGATTAATGTAGTTAAACCATAGATTTTTGGTATTAACATGTTGAATACCTTAAAAGCCCTTGCTTTATGATCTTGTCCGATATTGTTTAACAAGGTGATTGTGATAATGATAGGGATTCCAATATAATCATGCTTATGAGAATTAGGGTTTTAAAACTAAGATATGGTTAGTGAATGAAAATTGGATCGAAGGGATCATAACGAACATTTTTGTTGAAAATATTAATAAGGGTTACACATGATGTCAAAATTGGACTAATAACTCTAATAAATAAGTATGCGATGGAATTAGGGTTTGTACCTCTATTCCTTAACCAAACCCTAATACCCTAGATTAAGACCGGGTAAGGTTTACTTGGAATAATATGTGATGGTGACAATTTAGGATTTACATACATGCATATTAAATGATCAATTGCTTGGTTTGCTTGCTCGGGTCTACTGATTGGTTGATTAAATCTACTTGAAGTATAACTGAATATTCTGCATGGTAAAGGCATGTGGTTACGCTTATAAATAATCGCTCTAGTTTCACGACGATTCCCGAAGTTTTAATCGGTTGCTTGAAAATAACTGTTGGATGTCTATTTATTTCATGCAACTATAAAGTGACTATGATTATCACTATAAATGTGTGTATATAACTGGCTAGATCCGGGTCCACCTCTATTGCTTTGAAAAGGCTAAAAAAAGGGGGGTAATCCTAGAGCAAGGTCTAGGTTACCGAGAGTTAAAAATTGGGCTACCTACGTGTAGTGCCATGAGACTCATTAGCCTGCCATGAGTTAAGGAGTGGACTACTCACGAGTAGTGCCATGTGACTCAACCCTAGAAACTGGTTCACCTATAGGTGGGACCATGAGGGGTTTAATGGGGATCTACCATAAGAAAGGTAGTATCCAAGTCCACTACAGGGATAGCATAGAGGATAGGGTACTCATGGATCGCGGAGTTATATTTAAAATGTAACCTTGATTTTTAAATGATTAATTGAATGATTACGTTGTTATCATAGCTGCACGTTTATTGTTTCCCCCACATACCAGCTTCGATTGACCGACGTTTTGTTTGTCGGTGTTTTAGGTACAAGCCAAAAGGACAAACAGTAAATCGTCATATTGTGAAATACATGAAGTAAAATACAAGGAGGATTAGTTAGAGTAGAATCCTTAAGTGGATATAAGTTTAGAGATCCAAGTTTTCAAAAAGGTATGCAAAAATTTATTTTCTTACAGCTTTTCAGTATAGCCTGTTAAAATTTGATAATTATTCTTGGTTAATTGTCGAACCTTTGATCCGGAAGTTATGGGTACGGCTTTGACCTCTCGGTCTCCCTTAATTGGGGGTTATCGGGAGGTGGGGTCGTAACAAAAATATTCCTCTTTCATTCACATGTTAGTTGTGCAACTCTTCTAGTCTTTGTAAAGCTCATGATGAGCTTCTATTCTGTATTTTCTTTCTCTGTATCCCTAGTTGAGAACAGAACAAACATCATATCTATGAAAAATGAAAGTTTTTCTATTGAATTTGGATAGATGAAAATTTTAAATTTTTTCTAGTTGGGACTCTGATCTTGGCTTGAGTTTTGTCTACATAGGTGAGTGTATTCCATAATTTTACCATACTTAATCAGATTTGAAAGTATAACTTGAACTAAGACATTTTTGAATTATTCTTATTGTTCTTGAGTGGAATTTCATATATAATAATAAATCTTGTTTGAATGGTTTGGATATTAAAGAGAATGTTGGATAGGAATTCTTTCAGTAATATTATCGTAGATTGCTTCTAGAATGTTTAGAATAATTGGTGAATTTCAAAGGCGTCAGGTATAGTCGGGTTTGCCATGATTATCCAATCCTTTAATTGCTAGATTATAGTTATTTCATCATGACTATGAATCTGACATGTTATTTCGGGTTTTCAAATGAGTTAAGAAAGACATTGCCGTTAAAGTGGTCAGTTTAGATGCAAACTGCTGACAATCCATGTTGGTCATTAAAACCAATAATCAGGATTGATTTTCTAGCTATGTGGCTAATGATGGAATTCATCGAATGTTTTCTACATTTTTTTCACTTTTCCCTCACATTCTTGATCCCCTCATTTCACCCATATACCATATGTTGAGGTTTCATTTATAAAAACATATTTTATGTAGAGTTAAGTGCACTTTGTCCTTTTTATGAGGTTTTTACAAGCCTATTTCAATGAATTGCCTTATTGAATTATCCATGATATGGTATTCAAATCCAGTCCGATGTTAGTCCAATTGCTTTTCATTTCTCTTCAAAAATCAATGCCATTATTTGAATGAACAAGATAATTAATCAAATCCATACTTTTAAATAAAGAAAGAGAAAAAGGGAAGACTTGTCCTCAAGATTTCATCTATCATTCTTATCTCCCATTTTGATTGGAATTTTAACACCCACCATGAATTCTTATGTTATTTGGATGGATACAATGTCATCTACTAGATCCTCATCCACCCCAATGATTAAGGAAAAATGACCTACACGTGTCCTTTTGGCACATATGCATTTTTCAAATGCCCTTAGGACCGTGTGATGCACCTACTACCTTCTAGTGTTGCATGTCTACCATTTTCATCGGCTTTCTAAGATGATAATTGAAATCTTCATGGAAAATTTCTCTATCTATGGAGATTATTTTGTTGCATGCTTGTGATATCCTCAAATTTGGTGAGTTTGAAATATATAAATATAAGGCTTGAATTGATATGTAAATTTCCTAATTGATGGAATAATAATGTTATATTTGTCGCATGGGTTTGACCCATGTCCAAAGTGAGGCCCATGAGACTATTTGTTTTGCAAATAGGTCCTTGTGGCACAAGTGTAAGAAATAAAAGGAATTCATGAATAAATAAAGAATAATGGTTTTGTGGTTTGTTAGAAATAGAATTATGGAATAATAGACAAGTTTTCAAAATATTCTAAGATAATTTGTAATTTAGATAATTAATGGAGTAATTATCTAACCATGAATGGAAACACAAGTTTTAAGGCATCAAATAAATATATTTTGGATCTAAGATTTGGAATACTAAAAGATAATGTCGAAACTAAGACAAATAAAAATGTTGAGATAAAAAAGACTTTCCATATCATGTGGGTAATTGTTTTCAGGAAATATAAAAAGGGCAAGTTTCACATAAAAAATTTATCTCAATAATCCCAAAAACTAGATAAGTTTAGAAAGATATTAATAAACTTTCCTCTAAGTTTCGTAGAGAAAGGATGCTCCTAGTAGCCTATGGAAAATCTAGAAGGAAGAGGGACGTGCTTGTAATAATTAAAAATTGTTTCCTTTGTTTGAGGAAATAGAAAAGGGTATATATCCTTTTAACTAGCCTGATAACAATACTCACTTGGTTTGTGTTTGCACCTTCTCACCAGCATCTAGCAATAAACACCATCACCCTGCATCTACACACCATTTCTCAACTCCTATGGATACCAACTCTCTTGAATGCTCCATTGACCTACCTGTACAAAGTATGTGCATCCTCAAAGATCTTACAAACCACACCATCCACATTGATATCATCAATTGATGAAATCGCATAAAATCTCATTAGTTAACAGAACAACATCCTTTAAGCTTATTTCCTTGACAAACACACATTGGTTTATATCAATAATACTAGGAAGCACTAACTGAAGCCTATTAGCTAAGATTTTAGAGATGATTTTATAAAAGACATTGCAAAGCGCAATGGGGCGCCAATTAGTAATCAGAGAAGAATCCTGCCCTTTGGGAAGAAGAGCAATATAAGTCTCATTCGCTTCTTTAAGCATATTCCCATTCCTAAAAAACTCACAGACTGCTTCATAAACATCATCTCCTATCACTCTCCAAGCATATTTATAGAAATGACAGTTGAACCCATCCGGACCAAGACATTTGTCCTCATTCATATTCTCAATCACCTCATCAACTTCCTTCCTGGACACTTTACTAATAAGCATACATCTCTGAGATTTAGAAATAACAGGGCCTTCCTATTCATCCTCCCACACCCTACCTTTATCCTTTTTACAAAACAGAGAATTGTAGAATGTGAAAATAGTTGATTTCATATCCTCTTCATCTCTAGATAAGTTTCCATTAATATTGAGATAATTCATAGTATTTCTTAGCCTTCTAGTCTTCAATGAGGCATAGAAAAATTTAGTGTTTGAAATTACCCTCTTGGAGCCATTGAACTCTGGATTTCTGCCTATAAAAACTTTCTTCAATCCTAGCAGCTTTCATCACTTCCTTCCTAAGAGAGTTAGCTTCACTCTTGAGATTAACATCATTAGGATCAAGATTAGCCTTTCTCTAGGCAGTAATAGCAGCATTCTTCAACTGAGACAGATTATCATGAATATTACCAAAACACAATTTATTCCAAGACACCGGGTTCTTCTTCAGAAGCTCAACTTTTCTATAAAATATAAACATGGCAAACCCATCAACATCTAACTCCCAGGCCTCCTTAAGTAGGCCATCAAAATCTTCACTACTACAGAAATGGCTTATAAAGCCACTTTTCAAGGTGTCGGTTTTATACAAAAACCGACACCTAAAGTCTACAATGTCGGTTGATAACGTAAACCGACATCCAATCTACAAAGGTTGACCAGACACGGGTACCACTTTTATTAAGTGTCGGTTAATTAATAAACAACCGACACCTAAACTCAACCGCCAAACCCAAAATTCCAGCGAAAAAATTGGCTCCAAAATTTTACATATGGCGTCGGTCATAACTAAATAACCGACGACTAAAGCGAACATGAATAGTTGTCGGTTGTCTTTTACTTAAAAACCGACGACTATAATGTAGTATAGGTGTCAGTTTTTTGTAAAGAACCGACACTGTAGGTTTAGTTGTCGGTTTTTTTTTATAACCGACACTTATTGTCAACTTAATAGCTGACCAACCCGACCGATTCTTCCCCTTTCCCTGTTTCATTCCCGATTTCCCTAGCTCTGGCGATTTCCAGTGCTCCCTTCTCCGCTGCCGTGCTCCTACTGCCGTGCTCCTGCTCACCGGCGGCCGTGCTCACTGGAGGCCGTGCTCCTGCTGCCATGCTCCTGCTCACTGACGGCCGCCCGTCCCCTAGCTACTGCTATGTCTGCCGGTGCTCTTATGGCTCCACGCTGCTTCGTTCTTCTTCCTTCTTCTTTCTCCGGTAGGCCCTCCGTTCTTCTTCTTCTTCCTTCTCCTACTCTTCTTCTTCCTTCTCCCTCTCCTTACCAACAGCAACCATGACCTTGCTACCTAGCACGGCCGTGTGGTTGGCCAACACAGCCACGACCGTGCCAGCCCACACGACCGTGGTTGCTGTTGGTAAGGAGGGAGAAGGAAGAACAAGAATATATATATATATATATATATATATATATACTAAAATGAAATCAATTATGAGTTTGTGATTAAATCAATTATATGATGAAATCCCTATTGCATGATGAAACCCTAACATCTGGTCGAGTTGCATGATGAAACCCTAACATCTACATGAATCCATGTTGCATAATGAAACCCTAACATCTACATACTCTATATGATACCTAAAATTGTGATGAAACCCTAACATCAATTGTGATGAAAGTTGGATTATAGGTATTGGAATGACAATATACATGTATTGGGACTGTTATTGAATACCTAATCTGACTTAGGATATTTTGTTTGATTTAAACATGATTGGGCATTATTGCATGTTTGAAACTATTGAATTCTTGATTTATTATATAATAATGCTCTAATTGTGAGTGATGCAATGTAAGTGAGCAAATACATGTAGTGGATATGTACTCATTAGCCTAGAACCCCGTCCAAGATTTACTCATTAGGAGTAAATCTTAGATAGTCCCCGATTTGGGACTGTTCTTGAACACCTAATCTCACTTAGGATGTAAGTGTATAATGTGTATTGGGTTTTCAAGAAAATTTCGGTAGCATTTCCCCGTTTGTTCTCTAAGTACATATGTACTTGGAGAACAGCGGGGAAATGCTGCCGAAATTTTCTCGAAAACCCAATACACATTATACACTTACTAGTGAGATTAGGTGTTCAAGAATGGGATAGGTGGTACACATTTATTATATATAAGAATGACATCACATGTATTTGTTGGCCTAAAGTTTTAACCATGCAAAAACTCTAATCTGTTAACCCTAGACCCTAATCTTGTCCTAATATATACTTGTTTTCTCTTTGATCATAGAATGGATAGATCATGGATGTCCATTCGCAATCGCTGCACCCCAGAGTTTATTTCTGGTCTTGACCAGTTTATTAGATTTGCCGAGGAGATCACAATGAAGGATTGTTAATTGATAAAATGTGAACTTTACAATGTGAATGTGAACTTTACAATGTGAGCTTTAGAATTTGAATTACTTTACAATGTGAACTTTAGAATTTGAATTAATTTACAATGTGAGCTTTACAATTTGAATTACTTTACAATGTGAACTTTATACTTTGAATTACTACTTTACAATGTCAACTTTACAATTTGAATGTGAATTTGCAGATGGCTGACCATTCTCCTGATGACCGTGTTGATGACTACCGTGAGGGTGAGGACATCAATGCGTCGCCTCACAATGTAAGTTTTAAAAATATATCATATATTTATATCTATATGTCCATTTATAGTTATATCTTGTAAATGTGAATTATTTTGTCAAATTTTAGGTTGATGATGCACAGGTACCATCTGAAGCACTTGAGGCACTTGATCAACAACACCAAAAAGTTGAAAAGAGAAGGGGCATCACTATGATGAAGAAGTTAATTGCGCAAAAAGGCAATGGACCCAAACTTGTTGTGGATTTCGATAATGCAGGAAATGCATGTGGTGTGAATCGCAATTCATTTATTTCATATCTTGGGTTTGTTACTCGTAGCCATTGTGGTTGTCGTTTAGATTCTTGGCATAAAGTTTCTAAGGAGAAGAAAGATTTAATATGGAGGGATTTATGCGTGAGTTATTATTAATTTGCAATTCTATTTTGTAGATTACTAAATTTTTGGATACTAGTTAATAGCAATTCTATTTTGCAGAGTATATTTGAATTGGATGAAAAGCTACATCGTAAATGTGTGATGCAACGCTGTGGGAGATTCCTAAGGAACTATAGGACAAATCTCATCAGAGAATACATAAAAGAAGCCGACAAGAGGAAGAAGACAGCCACTGAACAGTGGAACTTCCTGGACAAAGAAGAATGGGACGCGTTTGTCGCTTCAAGACAAACTGATGAATTCAAGGTATTAGGCGTCAGTCTCAATCACATTAATTAATATATGTTGTATTCACTTATTCAAGATTAACATTTAGTGTTACTAACCAAATCATTAATTTGCATACTAACTAGGCCCTCAGTGAGGCACAAAGATCAAGGCGTGTACTAAATGTGCATGACCACAGAATGGGTCCAAAGGGGTATGCAGGCGTTCGCCAAAGACTACAGGCTGAGGCTACTGCTGCTCAGTCTGCTGCTACTCAGGAGTCCTCTACCATAGGTAGCACACCGCTGCCTCGCCATGATGTCTGGATAGCTGGGAGGCAAAATAAGAAGGGAGAAATAACTAAGGCCGCAACTGCTGAGGCGGCTGCAAAATGGTAAAATACAACTCTTACAACAATCATTCGAATATTGATTATTTGTTTTGTTTACTTAAGTACAAATTTTTGTTTTGGCGATTAGCGGGAGCTGCACGAGCTGAGGAAATAAGGAAAGTTCATCCCTGAGGGAACGAAGGATGAATTGACAGTTTCTCTGGGTAACCCAGAGCATCCTGGACGTGTTAGGGCTGCAGGCGCTGGTGTGGGCATCAAATATTTTTTTGGGTCATCCCAACACAAACATGTCCCAAAAGTGGGACTTTCACAAGAAGAGGTAACATATTCTTTCTTTATAATGTTACTGTAAAAGAGAATTCAAAAATTAGAATTTGACGTTTCTTTTATCCATGTATAGGTGGATAAGCTATTTGATAGGAAACTCGAAGAAGCAATGAAAAAGCGGCAGGCATCTCAGACTGCCACTTACCAGACAATACCTACTGCAGACTCTACTCCTACTCCTACTACAGAGGTTGGGAGTAATCCTGTAGAACCACCACCTAGCACATCTACTGTAAGTATTTTTATGACATAGTATATATGAAATTGTAGTCGTTGCAAAAAAAGATGATATGTATATATGTATATAACATTCTTTACACAAAAATTTGTAGGGGTTGAAGCCATGCCGTCTAAAAAGTAAAGAATATGTCGTGGAAGAGGTGTCGGCTTATCCATCCCTACCAGGGGAAACGTGTCACGGGTCTCCAGTACCAACTGGTTGGATTCAGGTGAGCCCGATACATATATTCCCCAAGTTGATGGATCTTCCACTGCCATATGCCCACCCAGATTGTGAAATGCTTGGTGAGGCAGTAGGCGGAGTGATATTGTGGCTAAAAGCGGATGTCTTCTTTACTGATAAGGTATGGTAAATTTACATTACGTTCAATTGTTAGTGTGTGTATATGCTGGCAGTTGATCTGAAATTATATATATATATATATACAGGTTAAAAAGAAGACACCCACAACATCTAGGCCTCCACTTCCACCTCCTGCATTACCTAGTTGGGTTCCACAGGACCTACCCGTCCCGTTAGGTCCTAACTGTAGGGGTATGCCAATATGGTTAGGGGAACATGATATAAACTCCCCTATAACTGTTTCTTCCGATTCAGATTCTACAGGTCAGTCATACGAAACAAAACTATTTATACAAGATATTTTGGAGTTTTTTTCGATATGATTGGCTAAATACATCTGTGATAGAGCTATGGATAAGGTGAGATATTCTTTATACATCCATATACCTTGTATATGATCTGGTGATTTGGTTTCTTATTTATTAATGCATGCGTAATTAATACATATTTTGCAGCTACTTAGACAACATATGTGCAGATTTTGGATTCGAACATGTAGGGTTTTTGATTCCATCTTTGATTAGTCTAGTAGCTAAAGACCCTACATCAGTTCAACAATACTGCTGTGAGGCTTTTTCAATTTTTTCTGTAAAAAAGAAGACGGTGATAATGGCTCCATTCAATGTAGAGTAAGTTTACTTTGCTTATTATAATTTGGACTTAAGAAAATTACATTTTATTGTGGATTTTGAGTTATTAATTTTTAACTTTTTTCCCTCTAGTGGTAGGCATTGGGAGTTATTGGTTATTGCCCCCGAGACGTTCACTGTGTATTATCTAGATCCTAAGGGTGGTAAATTGAATACAAGATTTGGACACATAATGAAAATGGCAATATTCCGGTGAGAAATATTTCATTTTTCATATCCGTTAGCATATGTTATTACATTACTATTTAATTGCAATGTTCTGTGTTACATTAACATGTAGGGGTTTTGAGGAGTACAAAAAGGTTGGAGGAAAGGTCCCCACGAAAAAGAACCAGCCAATAATTTGGAAGAACGTGAAAGTAAGTTCCCGACTGCAATATATGTATATATTATTTATGTGAACAATGCTTAATTAGTTGTATTTTTTAATATTTTGTATGTTTGAATTTATAGTGTGCTACACAAGACAACGGATGGGCATGTGGATACTATGTCATGCGATATATGCACATGATTATCAAACATGCCGCACTGGATATCGAGTGTATTGATTAGGTATTATATAGTCTCATTAGATAATATGATCGAAATATATCAATCTTATTTATAGCTCATGAATTATATATATACATCATTCTCTTTACAGGTGTTTAAAGCTGACCCCATTACAGGAAAGGACTTACCAAATGTTAATGCTCCCTATACAATGGGAGAATTAAATGAAGTAAGAGAAGAATGGGCAACAGCCATACAATTAGTGGGGGCTTTAAAATATAATTGGGATCATGATAGCGAATAATGACTAAACAATGATACTTTGTAAATGAATTTCTGAATTATAATATATGTGTGAATGTTTCTACATGTCTGGATGTTTCTACATGTGTCTGAGTGAAAATGAATGAAAGTGTTGGTTGCTATATGAATGTTTCTACATGTGTGAATGTGAATGAATGGAACTACAGATTGCTAGCATGTGTGAATGTTTATAAATGTGTGAAAATAAAATGGAACTGCAGGTTGCATTGCTAAATGCATGCTACTTTTTTATTGTTAATTTTGCAGGTTTGCGGCCTGTTGTCGGCTGATATCAATGGATGTCGTAAAACCTTCAGTTCATAACTGAACTGAACAGGTTTCTCATCCTGCGACCAGCCACAGCAGGTCTGCAGACTGACAGGAAAAAAAAAACCAATAGGCGTCAGTTATTTGTAAATAACTGACACATAATGATATAGTGTCGGTGTTCCTACAATAAACCGACGTCTATGTCCTTAACACCACGGCCGTACTGGACAGCACAACCGTGGGGTGAAGATATATGGTGTCGGTTTTTTTACTTATAACCGACACTGATAGTGCCCAAGATGGCACCCTTTCTGTGGTGCGAAGGGTTTGGGCGTCGATTTTTAACTAATAACTGACGCCTATAGTCCCATGATGGTGCGTTTTCGGTGGCACGCGAAGAGTTTGGGTGTCAGTTTCTTATCTAATAACCGACACCTATAGTCCCCTGATGGCGCACTTTCGGTGGCGCGCAAAGAGTTTGGGTGTCGGTTTTGGAACCGACGCCTAATGGGTGGACTTTTAGTGTCGCCCACATAGGTGTCGCTTAGAAACCGACACTAAAGGCTTTAAATAACCGACACTAAAGGTAGGTTCTGTAGTAGTGCTTTATGAGTGGTCCAGGAGTTAATGAACATAAACGGTGACTTCCTCTTTTTCACATCACCTAAAATTAAACATAAACTCCTATGATCACTCACCAAATCAGTAATGCACTCACCATGGAAGTTATCATATCTATCTTGGAAATCACCATTATACAAGATCTTGTCAATTTTGGTTGCAATAAACTGATCCCCTTCTTGCTTATTGTCCCAGGTATAAAAGGGACGACTTAGGTCCATCTCAAACAAACCAGAATCTAGGACAAAATTATTAAAATCATCCATAGATTTAGTAGAAGGAGGAAGATGTCACGGAACCGTTCTTACCCCAATCCCAATCCTACTGCCTAGACAGTAGAAAAAGGATTGAAGCGCTCGTCCCTGAGTGGCCCCATAAGATCAATCACACTGGCATATACAATAAGAAATAAATAACTCAAAAATTGGATAATTTAAAAACAAACTAACCCAATATGGAGATTTCACTAATATATCTTTTTCATCAGAGTGTATGAGTGCGGAAGCGATCTTATTCAGTATTCCATTTTGTATTTCCTAAAATCAATAAAATCAAGACACAATCATGCAATTGCACGGTACGCTATCAAAATCAAGCAAAACAGTTTATAAGAAAATAAGTATACTTGGCAGGACTTATATTTCAAAGAATAATATGCAATTTGCAAAACCAACATTTATTCGACAAGTTTTTCAAGCAAATCAACTTTTATTACGAATTCCCATTATGCTGTAATTCAAGAAGCATGCTTATATATTTTGTATGACTCTATTACCCCAACGCGATGGGGAAGGTCACTAGGCCCCTTTTCACCATAGGAACATAGGAAGCCAATGTACAAGTCCCACTTCCAAATGAGGGGGTTGTTGTACTCAATATCCACATTATCAACATTATCAATATCATCATCATTATCAATATACGGGCAGTCATAATGGGCATGCAATTTATATTTTCATGTTTTTCAAAATATAGTATAGAAAAACAGAAGACTAATCATAGGGAACAATAGCTCATCCAAGTAAATAGCCAAGTATACAATCAAGAGATACATAAAAGTATCTACAATACAATCAAGGAGGATTCATATAATAGCGTACCTTTCACCGAGATTTCGAGTATAATCAATATCCGATCAATAGGTCAACCCTTTGAGTCAGATCCTAAATCATCAAGATTGGATCAAGGGTCAAGATCATGATGTTCAGAATATCAGGTTTCACTATTCGATATTATGGTTACATTTTTCCTATGTCAACCTTAGGGTTGGATCATTCACTTATAATCAACCAATATCTCAAAATGTCCAACATTATTTCAAATATCAAGTATTTCAAGTGTGAATGACTTACCTAGGGTTTTCTAGGTACATGTGTTAACCCTAATTATCCTAGTCCATATGCAAGTTCAAAAATCGAGTCTTTAGATCATTATCAAGTTCTAACATCATTTGGGTTCAAGATTAGATCAAGTTCTAATTAGTATTAAGAGTAGATCAGAGATCAACTTTTAGGTAAAAAGATCAAGATATGCCATAAGATTTAGATCAATCATATTGTTAAGATGACATCATCATATTCAAGATTGAATCAAGTCAACAAATATAGATCTAGATCATTAATGGGTCAGGTATGATTTTAGATTCTCAATATGAACATTAGATTCAAGAATTAGGGTTTTCAGTGTTAAGTCAAGATTAACAACAAATAGAGTCATTTAGACAAATTACATAAGCAAGAGATCAAGATTTAGGTATATCAATGAGCATCGTTTGTAATCAGTTTTCAAAAGTATTTTTAATGGATTCACTGGATTTTTCTGATTAAGATTGACTACTTATTTGTAATTTTTGGAGTTCATATGTATTTTTCTATGATTAAAACAAGATCTGGGCATTTAATTGAATATTTTCCAGAGAGCGAGATAAATACCTTATTTCATGAAAAGTTTGATTGTTGGATGCTTATTGGATGTCTTAGATCATGCCATGAGGCTCTCTGGTCCACGGTCTGGTTCAGGCCTTTGATTTAGCCGGTTCACTCCTCTAATAAGCTGGTTCAACGCTCAATTGATCGGTTTGTTTTGGGTTGGCTGCAGCTGGTTGAACCGGCGGTTCACAGACCTTCTTTCTCGTGCAGAACACTCTCGCGAGCCCAAAAACTGGGCGGAGGGGCTCGTCGGAGTGGATGTGTTCTGGAGCAGGAGGGGAGTGAGGCAGAGCACGAGCAGGCCGGTCGGGCTTGCCTTGGCCTTGCGGACCTGATGGGAGCCAAAGGAAGAGGGGAAGAGGCGTGGAGGAAGGATGCCCAAGCTGGGCTATGCGGCGGCGCCACCATGGCAGCAGAAGGTGGCGAGGAGAAATTGGGCCATTAAGGGCCGAGGGATGACCAAGAGCATGGCTCTAAGCAAGATGTTTTTGCTACAGACCTTGGGGGAGTCCTTTTATAGTGTTGGGCTAGGGCTTAGGGCTAGATCGAGATTCGAAAATGGCCATGGCCGCCGGACTGAGATGTGGGAGTAAAAAGCTCATTTTTATGGCTAGACAGAGCACGAATGGTGGTCAAACTAGGGTTAGACGAGTTCAAAATTGTGAGAGCATCTATTCTATTCGGTCGGATTTACAAACCGAGGTCGTAAGCGGGAGATCTCGTATCTCACTCATTTACTCCTCCCCGCAATCAGCGGGAGGTAGGAGACAACCTCACATCCGCTCGATCATAGTTGTAATCCGCGTGAGGCAGATCCAAGGGTCTAGAATCAGCCCGGATTGCATTGCTTGGATCGTTGACATGGCAAAGCTAAGAAAAAGCTCAAATAAAAGGGGAAAAAGGGGGTTTCAATATATAAACGTCAAAAATTCATAGTAAATCGTAGGAATGTCCAAATGACCTCAAATTTGGACCAAAGCTTAAAAATAATGTGGATAATATTTAGAGAATTCTTGATAATCAAAAGACAAAGTTTAATTGACCAATTTGATTCTTTGGACAAAGTGATGAATGAATCCAATTTGAAGTGTTATAATGTGTATAAAATCCACATTGTTCACCAAATATTGGACTTCACTCTCAATAATGATTATGAAGACAAGAAAAAATAATTTGAGACCATGAGAGAATATAATGAGGTCAAAAGAGTAATTATCTCATTATTTTGCTAAAATCGACTTTGTCACATCCTTCCCTCCTTAAAAAGGAATTTTGTCCCCAAAATTCAAAACAACCTCAAAGTTAGAATTATTCAAATTCAGATCATATCTTCAATTACTAGAACATCCTCAAATATAAAATCAAAATCATGTCTTCAAACTTCAATTAGTACAATGCTCATAATTGAGATTCCATGTTCCATATCATAATCAACTTGGTACTAACATCATTTCATCATCGAGCAATAGGGTTCAAAGTCAGTGCATATATAGTCCAAAGTCATCATATGAGTCACAAATATGGAAAGCATCCTATTGTTCACAAGTTTGGACATATCATATTTTAGGTCAAACAAATAGATATCCTGAATCAAGTGTGCAAGGTGACTTTCAATCCCAAAATCTCAGGGTCTTAGCTTCTCCATTGTCCTAGGTGGGTTATATATCCATGATTTGAGGTTTAATAGTTCAACATTTTGAGACAACATCATATCATCATTTTGAGCTCAAAATCAATGGGAAGGTCCCACCCTAGTCTTAATGAGAGCTAAACCCTAAGACATAAATCGAAAGATTCAAATTAGTCATCATTTCAAAATTTTCAAGATTTGGGATTTTGAAGTCATTAGTCATATATCTAGTATGATTTGTAGATCCAAATAATGTGAACATAGGATTTGTATCATTATTGTGAGTCACAATTCTATAATCAATATCAAGAGTCAAGATTTTAGATACCAAAAGTCATAGATACAAAATTTTGAAACTAGGGTTTAGATTCCTATTTAGACCTTAGGGGAGATCACTCATCTATATTCAATTTCAATATTCAAGCAATATTTGATCAACATGTCAAGATTTCATTATCATAATTTCCAAGGTTGATGAATGATCTAGACCTAGGTCTATTTAGGAAGTCAACCACAAGCTATAATCAAAAGATCATTATCAAATCAATATTCAAGATCGAGTATCAACCATGGTTTAACCTATTAGGTTTAGGTCAACCAATCCAAATAGGGTGGAAGGGAATACCTTTCCAAACTCTAAATAATCAACCATATGAAAATTTAGAGGCAGTCATAATAGGGATGTGACCTAGGTTAGGGGAGTCATGAGTCAACTACCACCCTAATCTAGCACATTACCGACATTAGTCATTATCAATCGAGCATATTCAAATAGGGAAAGTACTAAAACATGTTTTATAAGGTCATAACATCAAAATTCAAGATAATAGAGCAATAATGTCAAGATTTGCAATTCTTTCCTTTCGTGATCATGGTAGTGATAAAACTTGGAAATCGAGGATTTGAATTTGGCAAGGAATCTTATCAAAATCGAGATTGCAAGAGGCATCAATAGTCAATATGAAAATTGCTTTTTGCATCATATTCTTATATCATGATTTTGTGAGTCTTAGACTTAGTCTTTTGATGGATTAGTCATGATATGTATCAAATAGGGTACAAGTATGCGTAACTATGTTTGAGGTTTAGTCAAAAATAGGGCAACATGGAATAAATCAAATAGGGACCTTATTAACAATAAGGTATAAATCCTTCTTATTTCACCAAATTAAGATTTACCTCAACATAGGAATCATATAATCAAGTTTTGGTTAAATCGAGTTTTCATACTAAGGTCAGATCATGGTATCAACTTTTAAGATTTTGCGATTCCCATGCTTAAGCTACCCATAATCGAGACATCATGTGGTATAAGGTCACAAGGAAGGACCACATGAGGAGATGAGAAGACTACCTAATCTTCATCTACATGGGTGGCTTAGGATTGTCCTTAAAGAAGAGATGAGATGCTAGAAAACTCTCTAAGGTTTCATAAGAGAACCTTTAGGTCCAGTTCTGGATCAATTGAGGCCAGGTAGAGCGGGGGATCTCAGCCACCGTGAAGACGGATAGGAGAAATTATGCCAGAACCCCGAGCCTAGACACCTCAATTTTCACCATTATGTACTTTAGGGTTTCTTGGGTGTAAGAGACTTGAGAAATTATTTACTTAAAGTATATGAGAGTGTGTAAGCTCTGATACCAACTGTCACGGAACCGTTCTTACCCCAATCCCAATCCTACTGCCTAGACAGTAGAAAAAGGATTGAAGCGCCCGTCCCTGAGTGGCCCCATAAGATCAATCACACTGGCATATACAATAAGAAATAAATAACTCAAAAATTGGATAATTGAAAAACAAACTAACCCAATATGGAGATTTCACTAATATATCTTTGTCATCAGAGTGTATGAGTGTGGAAGCGATCTTATTCAGTATTCCATTTTGTATTTCCTAAAATCAATAAAATCAAGACACAATCATGCAATTGCACGGTACGCTATCAAAATCAAGCAAAACAATTTATAAGAAAATAAGTATACTTGGCAGGACTTATATTTCAAAGAATAATATGCAATTTGCAAAACCAACATTTATTCGACAAGTTTTTCAAGCAAATCAACTTTTATTACGAATTCCCATTATGCTGTAATTCAAGAAGCATGCTTATATATTTTGTATGACTCTATTACCCCAACGCGATGGGGAAGGTCACTAGGCCCCTTTTCACCATAGGAACATAGGAAGCCAATGTACAAGTCCCACTTCCAAATGAGGGGGTTGTTGTACTCAATATCCACATTATCAACATTATCAATATCATCATCATTATCAATATACTGGCAGTCATAATGGGCATGCAATTTATATTTTCATGTTTTTCAAAATATAGTATAGAAAAACAGAAGACTAATCATAGGGAACAATAGCTCATCCAAGTAAATAGCCAAGTATACAATCAAGAGATACATAAAAGTATCTACAATACAATCAAGGAGGATTCATATAATAGCGTACCTTTCACCGAGATTTTGAGTATAATCAATATCCGATCAATAGGTCAACCCTTTGAGTCAGATCCTAAATCATCAAGATTGGATCAAGGGTCAAGATCATGATGTTCAGAATATCAGGTTTCAATATTCGATATTATGGTTACATTTTTCCTATGTCAACCTTAGGGTTGGATCATTCACTTATAATCAACCAATATCTCAAAATGTCCAACATTATTTCAAATATCAAGTATTTCAAGTGTGAATGACTTACCTAGGGTTTTCTAGGTACATGTGTTAACCCTAATTATCCTAGTCCATATGCAAGTTCAAAAATCGAGTCTTTAGATCATTATCAAGTTCTAACATCATTTGGGTTCAAGATTAGATCAAGTTCTAACTAGTATTAAGAGTAGATCAGAGATCAACTTTTAGGTAAAAAGATCAAGATATGCCATAAGATTTAGATCAATCATATTGTTAAGATGACATCATCATATTCAAGATTGAATCAAGTCAACAAATATAGATCTAGATCATTAATGGGTCAGGTATGATTTTAGATTCTCAATATGAACATTAGATTCAAGAATTAGGGTTTTCAGTGTTAAGTCAAGATTAACAACAAATAGAGTCATTTAGACAAATTACATAAGCAAGAGATCAAGATTTAGGTATATCAGTGAGCATCGTTTGTAATCAGTTTTCAAAAGTATTTTTAATGGATTCACTGGATTTTTCTGATCAAGATTGACTACTTATTTGTAATTTTTGGAGTTCATATGCATTTTCTATGATTAAAACAAGATCTGGGCATTTAATTGAATATTTTCCAGAGAGCGAGATAAATGCCTTATTTCATGAAAAGTTTGATTGTTGGATGCTTATTGGATGTCTTAGATCATGCCATGAGGCTCTCTGGTCCACGGTCTGGTTCAGGCCTTTGATTTAGCCGGTTCACTCCTCTAATAAGCTGGTTCAACGCTCAATTGATCGGTTTGTTTTGGGTTGGCTGCAGCTAGTTGAACCGGCGGTTCACGGACCTTCTTTCTCGTGCAGAACACTCTCGCGAGCCCAAAAACTAGGCGGAGGGGCTCATCGGAGTGGATGTGTTCTGGAGCAGGAGGGGAGTGAGGCAGAGCACGAGCAGGCCGGTCGGGCTTGCCTTGGCCTCGCGGACCTGATGGGAGCCAAAGGAAGAGGGGAAGAGGCGTGGAGGAAGGATGCCCAAGCTGGGCTATGCGGCGGCGCCACCATGGCAGCAGAATGTGGCGAGGAGAAATTGGGCCATTAAGGGCCTAGGGATGACCAAGAGCATGGCTCTAAGCAAGATGTTTTTGCTGCGGACCTTGGGGGAGTCCTTTTATAGTGTTGGGCTAGGGCTTAGGGCTAGATCGAGATTCGAAAATGGCCATGGCCGCCGGACTGAGATGTGGGAGTAAAAAGCTCATTTTTACGGCTAGACAGAGCACGAATGGTGGTCAAACTAGGGTTAGACGAGTTCAAAATTGTGAGAGCATCGATTCTATCCGGTCGGATTTACAAACCGAGGTCGTGAGCGGGAGATCTCGTATCTCACTCATTTACTCCTCCCCGCAATCAGCGGGAGGTAGGAGACAACCTCACATCCGCTCGATCAGAGTTGTAATCCGCATGAGGCAGATCCAAGGGTCTAGAATCAGCCCGGATTGCATTGCTTGGATCGTTGACATGGCAAAGCTAAGAAAAAGCTCAAATAAAAGGGGAAAAAGGGGGTTTCAATATATAAACGTCAAAAATTCATAGTAAATCGTAGGAATGTCCAAATGACCTCAAATTTGGACCAAAGCTTAAAAATAATGTGGATAATATTTAGAGAATTCTTGATAATCAAAATACAAAGTTTAATTGACAAATTTGATTCTTTGGACAAAGTGATGAATGAATCCAATTTGAAGTGTTATAATGTGTATAAAATCCACATTGTTCACCAAATATTGGACTTCACTCTCAATAATGATTATGAAGACAAGAAAAAATAATTTGAGACCATGAGAGAATATAATGAGGTCAAAAGAGTAATTATCTCATTATTTTGCTAAAATTGACTTTGTCACAGAAGAATACCAATTTTCTCATTGGTTTTTCTCACAGCGTTAAAATATCCCATAATGATCCATGGGCAATGAAGATCGTTGGAAAAGCAATCAAGATTCCTCCAAAGACTTGTCCTATCATAGTCATCATTATGGCCGTAAACAGTTGTGAGAAAGAAACTTTCACTATCTTTATCAACTCTGACACGAATGTCCTGATCACACTCATCGATTTTAGAGATATAACAAACATCGTCCTTCCAGAGAATAAAAATTCTACCCAGAGCATGTGATTTCAGATTAGAAACCCATTTGTACTCACCAAAGTATCTACTCATCAACTTCTTAGCTTTCTTCTCTCTAATCTTTGTCTCAACAAGGATGACCACATCATAGTTGGCCCTCCTAATTACCTCTTGGACATTCAGGATCTTATTACTTATACCCCTAACATTCCAAGAGGTAATGGATATCGGTAGGCTCATTTGATAACTGGAGTTGTTGAACTGTTAGCCTCAGTGCTACCAGATGCCATAGAGAGTTCCTTAGGAGAAGGGATAGATTCCAGTTGATCCAATCTGAGATGATTATCAACCTTTAAATTCAGTTGACATTTTGGCAGATCTTTGTAAATGCTGACCTTAGAATACTTCACAGAAGTAGAAGAAGCCTGTGAAGATAGCTCACTCTCTGGAGACTCACTAGGAAAAACTGGAACAGGAGCTCGAGTGGAGGGACCAACAATTGATGAAATCACACACATGTCATTTTCAGTACTACCTGCAACATCAATCTCTGAACTCAGATGTAACAAAACATCACCCTTATGGATACTACTCCCTACCTCCTTATCAGCAGAACAACTAGTTTCTAACCCTTCATTAACCAGTTTAGATAGAGCCTCATCTTCCACAGTCTCCTCATTCTACAACATAATCATTTTGTTTCTCTGGATCTCCTTTCCTTCTTCAATTTCCTATAATATATGCTTAGAACCGGCTTGTAAATCCACATTTGTAATAACATCAAACACCCTGTGAAAAATAGGGTTCCTCACCTCCCAAACCTTCTTCACATCACCCGTCATAGCAACTCTCTATCTTCTTGTAGAAGTTTTAATCGGGCAGTCATCATGACCATACTTCCCACAGTGTCGACACCTATACGGAACCCAATCATACTCAATTTCAATCAGGTTTTCATCTCCCTCATCACTTCTCAATGTAATCCTTCCTGGAAATTTAGCATTGCTTCTCATGACGACTTGGATCCTAGCTACATCCAGGCATTTTAGATTGAAGGTAGTTTCATCCATATTAACCGATCATCCCAAATAAGAACCAATCTTGCTAAACATTTTACTGTCCCACAATTCCAACGGAAGACTCCTTATATTGACCCATACCGGAATATCATCCAAAATTAGTTTCGTTTGAGAATCTCCAACATTCCATTTCCTGAATATGATAGGTCTGCCAGCTACTAGCCAATCTCTGATAAGCACATCTTCCAAATCTTCTTGATTTGCAAAGCAGACAATGAAGAAGCCATCACCTCTGTCAATAACTTCGAAGTAATCTTTTGTAGTTCAGATATTATCAAAATGATTACAGAGAAACGGGATAAATGGACAGAAATCCACCATGTATCCGAGCAAGAATATGTTCCACCTCTCCACATTCTCACTCACCTCCTTCTTAGAGTAGATAATCTTCCCTTTCATTACTGAGACTTCAATACTCTCTAGATCTAGGATGCTCTCGGAAGATTTTGGTCTCACACTTTCCCACCCAGTCGAAGCATAAGGAACCAGACCTGGATCTGTCGCACCATAAAGACTATCTGATTCCTTATGCTTGGGATCGATTCGAGGAGGTGGCTGGTGAGATGTCGTCTCCTTGTCACACAGAGCATTAGGTGTTCAGGAGTCCATCCTCTTGGAGAGTGTGAGACTTGGAACTCTTAATTGAATATAGTTATTACTTTCATTCTACTTCTATTGTAATGACCCTGACCTGGGTTATGAGTTAACCCTAATTTTTTGGCTAATTAAGTTTCTTAGAACTTTAATATAACCCTCTAAGGTGTTTTGTTATCATGTGACACACTTATGTTTCAAGTTTGGTCCTGAATGAATGTTGTTTGAGCAATGTTCCTTTGTTTTGGACCAAAGTGCAATTTACCCAAGATGAGGGGTTATATTGAAAAATGTCACATTTTGAATGTGCCTTAAGTGTTTTAGCATCTTAATATATAGAATGATGCTAGGTGGTGGCTTGTGGAAAGCCTAAATTCCAAGTTTGAGCTTGTTTGAATAATGCTAGTACCTTGTGCACCAATTTTGGTACAAATTGTAATTTACCCAAAATGTAGGGTTGATATACAAATTACCACCTATAGAGTATTCCTACTTCCTCTATGTATCATTTAGAGGAGATAGAAATAAGGATACACCATGTTTGAATTAGTTTTGAGTGGTAGTATCCTTGGTGATGAAAAGACCAAGAAGGGTTGTGTAATGGAAACCCTAATTTGAGCTAATATTAAGTGTATCGGGTTGTAGTGTTAAATGGGAGTCCCTATCGGCCAATGAGCCAATGAGGAGACCCCCATATCATGTTTTTAGCTCTTTGAATGCGCAAAAACGAGATAAGCACTTCAATAAAGCAATGGATATCGGCTTGTAACTTTCCTTGGGAAAGGTTGCATTGAATTGTGAATATAATAATAATGTGAGTGGAAGTGGCATGTCCTAGAAGATAACCAAAGGGACCGACCCTTATCTCTTGCATTATTCTCAAGTTTTTATTTTGCATGGAAAGATAAATATGGAATGCATGCAAGTACGTTTCAATCCATGCATGGCCATGTGGCACCTAGTAGTAGTAAGAAAATGACACCTCTTACACTCTATCCCATGAACATCAAGGATATATACCCTCCCTTTCACCTACTAGTGAATCTTTTCGACCCATATCACTCTCTTCCTCTTAGATATCATTCATAGTAGCTCAAGGAGCAAGGGGATCTTGAGAACCAAGCTTAAGGTAAGGCCATGGTCATCTTCAACCTTGGTTGAAGCATGATTCTCGGGTTATCATTACTCCTTTCTTTTCTTCTTCACCAAGTTCTTAACTATGGTAATTCCTTGTATATGGAGGAGTTTTGAACGAGCCTTGGACTTTTGATAAGTCATCTTCAACCTTAGGAACGTGGATATTTGGATATTGGATCTTTGAAGTTGTTCTTAAGGCGGGAACCCAATTATATTATTATTCACCACCTATCTTGCTATACTAGATGGTTTACTTTCAATTCTGAGTTTTTATTGAATACTTGGTTAATCTATGAGTTCTAATAGTTGCCTAGATCTGTTATTCATGTACTAGAACAGTTAGAACAAGGTCTAGAGCTTGAATATGATGGTATCATGATACAAAGTGATATCAGGTTCAAGCACACAAGAAAGCACCTCTAACCCGATATGGTCATGTACATACATCACTAGCACGATATGCTTATGAGTTTATACATATTTTCATGATATAGTAATGAAGTTCACATCTTGAACACGATATGGTGTCAACCATATACCTTTTGCATGATATGATCCCAAGCAAATACCCCATGCACGATATAGTGTCAAGTACACACCTCTAATTGATATGGTAAACCCTAATTTTTCGCAACCTGATATGGGTGACACATACATACACCTCATGAATGATATGGTGATGAATATTCACTTCATGTATGATATGGTGATGTGGTATACACCCCTTTCATGATATGAGGTCATGCATACACCTCTTTTCCCGATATGGTGTGAAGCACACACACACCTCTTTGCCTGATATGGTGTGAAGCACACACACACACCTCTTTGCTTGATATGGTGTGAAGCACACACACACCTCTATTCCCTATATGGTGTGAATCACACACACACACCTCTTGTAACATCCCTGACCTGGGTTATGTGTTAACCCTAGATGTTTTGCTTGATGAGGTTGATTATATGCTTGCTCTTATCTTTTGAAAAGTAATTAAGGCTCAAGAGGAACTTATATTTCAATTTTAGTCCTTTTTGAATAATGTTGAAACAATGTTTTGTTAGTATTGGAATAAAGTGCAAATTACCCAAGTTGAGGGGTTAACTTGCAAATTATATATGATAAAATGTTCCTCAGATGTTGAAGCATCATAGGGATTAGTATGATGCAGTGGTATGGCTTCCACAAGCTTGAGCACCAAGATAGAGCTTACTGAGCAATCTTTGTGCATTAAGACCTAGTTTTGGTGTAATGTGCAATTTACCCAAAACCTAGGGTTCAATATGCAAAATACCACTTCAAAAGGGTCCTTCATGTTTCTTGGCATCATGTAGAGAAAATAAAATGAGAGGGGCACCTCATTTGAATCACTTTGGAGGAGAGAGAATCTTGATATTAAAATAATCAAGATTTAAGCATGATTGAAACCCTAATTCAATTTAATGCAAAAATAAATATATTAATTGATGTGCCCTTCAACCAAAAATATGTTGGTTGAAAATCTACAAGAATGGACGTCCTTGAGCCTTGCAAAGGCCACGAAATATCCTAAGTGAGTGGAGAGCCCACTCACATTAGTTAAAAGAAAAGTAATATCCACTCAAATATGGATATTATTATATGAATTAAGGTGCTTAATTTCTTTTCCTTTAATTCATGGATAAAGAAGAGGATTACAAATGGGGAATAGGATAGCTTCGTGGTCAATGAGTTGAGAGGGATATGTGGCATCAATTTAAGAAAATAAAGGAATTAATTATTACTTTCTCTCTCATTGATTTTTCTTATATACATCCCATTTACAAGCCAAATGAAAGGCTTTCCCGATCCTTTTTCTTTCCTTGCTTTGGTTGAACTCAAAGGATCTTAGGAGCAATAGGAGGACGTTCTCCAACCTGTAGGTAATCTCCATGGTCATCTTCAACCTTGGTTTCATGGTGGAAATAAAAAATCAATGCTTGATTTCTTCTTTTCTTCATTCAATCTTCAACTCTAGCCAATCCTTTTCACTCAAAAGTTTGAGGACGAGCCTTGGGAGGTTGTGAAAGCTTCATCCACCATTGGAGACGTGGATCTTGAAGCTTGGTGTCGGACACGTCTCAACGAAAATGTTATTAACGATGTGGAAGCGATTAATTAGCAGTGGAATTACTGAAAAATCACTAAAAATTAAAACTTTTTGTAAAGAGAACCTCAAACGGTATAACTCGTTCATAAAGAAACAAGATAAGTTATTTACAAACTGATTCATCATTACATCTCTGCAATATCTCATCTCGAGATTTATAAGCATCAACTGTCTTTTTAAATTGTACAAGGCATTATACAAAATTTCGAGGCATTAAGCCAAAAATCTCAGATCTATATTAAATCATCTACTGACTCCTAGGACCTAAGAGTACAGAGACGATACATAGGACTTTCTATCTATAAGACTCGATAGACAGTGTCTCCACCTGAGGATCACTGCTGTCCCTGATGTTGCTGTTGTTGCTCACCCACTGAAGGGTTCCTTCGTCCTCGGCGTCTACCTAAAAAAAGGTTGAATCTCACGGGGGTGAGACAATTGAATAATTGTCCCAGTAAGAGTTATAACTCTCTACTAGAAGCATTTCTATTGTAAGTATTAAAACAAAAATGAGAAGTAGAACTACAATTATTCAACAATAGGCAATTCATTGAATAAACTAAGTAGAGCAGTATTCTCTAAACAATCATTTCAATTATAACTTGATTGAATGACAAGACATATATCAATAAGGAATATGAAGAACATGTATACTAGTTATTCAACTAGAGCACTATAAACAATGTATCATCAATCATTGTTTCTCATAGTTCAACCTAATCAATTATGCTATACGGATGATTATATTTTACAAACTTATTTATGCCCTGAGGAGATGAGTTACACCACTCATACCCCAACCGACCATTATGAAATCGCAACCGGTACCATACATAGGTCATCAGAAGAGCCGGATTTCTATGACCTCATCTTCCTCAGTCAGTGTGAGGTACAACATGCAGGACATCTTATGTCTCTGCCATAATAGATTTCTAGGGTATTCTGGCAACTTCGCTATTAGAGTTATAGTGGCATGCTGTACTCTCTTCACAATCGAGGGATTTCCTATTTATCTCACATCGATGCGGCATTAACAACATCATCAGGAGATTAGTGATACATCATCCTGGGATATTCATGTAATGAAGGATTGAGAGATTAAATGTTCATCTCACATCAATTCCCCCATTAGGACGTAAGGATATTCGCGTCCATAACCCCCACATACACAAAAGTATGCTCTCCAGGAGTTCCCTTAGGAAAACCTGTTTCACCATCATCTAACTTATGAAAATGATGGATCTATGGTCAAGGCTCTACATGATATCATTATACTTGATTATTTAAGTAAATTATGGCATTATTTTAGCATCAGGCATGTTTTCAAACATAAACCATTAAAATAATTGCTATAAAGAAAGAGTACTAATTGTATCAAGTTCATTTCACATCTAGTTATCATTGGGATATCAATCCCTAACCATCTCATCATTATGATTCAATAACATGGGTGTTCAAACCCTTAGTTCAGCAAAACACTTGTTACCAAGTAACCTATTACCATCAAGTCATTTAACAATATGAACATGATAGTAGAAATGCAGATATTTCTCATGGCTCATACTGCCTATCAGTCTCATTTGTTACCTCTCACTAGGAAACATAGCATATCATTGTTTTTAAAGCTTATAAAGTTCTTTCAATGAATATTGCATCATAACTCTTACCTGACTATGCTCACTATTTCATAAAAACCTGCATGATTAATATAAATGATAACAGGCACATTATTTCTATATTAGCACAATGTACAATAATGATTGCACCACTATTGGTTAAGGTTTACTTGCAAATCAATTCCAAGTCAAGTATAGAGCACCACGACCGTGCAACCAAGAGCGGCTGTGTAAGGGGAAGCCACCACGGTCGTGCTACCTTGCACGGTCATGCTACAGAAGATCACCACGACCATTTTACACTTATGACTTCAATACTTCAAACTGATTATGGTTTACTTATTCATATCACATCACTCAAGGTTAGAGTTCTTATTTAGCATACTCTGAATTAGGATTTACTATACTCATCACATTACCCTGGGTTAGGGTTTACTATTCACATTAAATCATCCTTGATTAGGGTTATCATTAATATCTCACCATTAGGGTTTACTATTCACCCTAATTAGGAATGATCAACACAGTACCTTTAATTTAAGGGTTACCATGTCATCATTATGAATAGGATGATATCATCATCATATATTAGGGATACTCCCATTATTGCCCTCAAGTAGGGTTATGATTCATTAACCATCATAATTAGGGTTTCATGATCTCACTAACATAGATCATACCCTAATTAGGTATTCATTTATATTGGGAATCCATTACTTGATTAACATTCATATGAGAAGTCTTCTCTCTCATCTTTCTATAAGTTAATGTGTGCATCACCCTTGATTAGGCTAAGTCAAATCAACATTGACATCATGGGTTATGTCATTACTATTGTGATCATTAAGTCTTACTCATCCAAAGAGTACTAATCACTCTATCCCATCAAGGGTACCTTTGTTATAATCACCATTGATTACATCATGTCTTAATCAACTAATTACTTGGTCCTTTAATCACATTAAGTATCCATGAGGTTTAGGTTAACCAACCACCAAACCATCTTGATCACTAAAGCATCAAATGATCTTGACCTTCTCAGACCTCAAATGGTCTTGCACACTAAACATCCAAACGGTCTTGGACTGCCCTTGAAACCGTTTGGTGATGAAGGCTGTTTTGTCATGTTTGACTTTGAAACCGCATGGACACAACCGACCTTGAAACCGCATGAGCCTAAACGGTTTGGGATTGTTTGGACTCAAACGGTCTTGAGACCGTTTCATCCAAACCACCTCAAAACCACAAGGACCAAAAAGTGTCTCAACCACTTCAATTGAATTAGGGTTTCCAATATTGAACCCCTCAATCGATCATACACATGTTAGACACTAATCAATTGAGTTAATTAGGTCAACCCTTAACTGATTTGACACTCAATTGACCCTCAATTGATCATCAATTAGGGCTTGGATCAATTGGATTAGGATTTGAATATCGATGACCCTTCAACATACTTCAATGTGAGTCTATTTGATTTGAAATCATTGAACCATCATTCCATTTGGTCATGACCTGACCCCAAACGGTCTTGGGATCATTTGGATGACCTCAAAACGGTCTTGAGACCGTTTTCTCAAGTCAACATCAAAAACTAACTCAACCAATTAAGGTTTGATTCATTGGATTGATCACTAGGTCAACATTCAATTACACTTCAACTTGTTACCTTTAGATCATCAACCACTTGACCATAGTCAACCCTAGACCTCCAAACGGTATTGGGTGATCCCCAAATGATCTTGGGATCGTTTGGATATTCTCCAAACGGTCTTGAGACCGTTTGCTCATTATTTTATCAAAAACCAAGTCATTCAATTAGGGTTTGGATCCTAGGTTTAGTCACCAAATCAACAATCGATTACTCATCAACTTGATATCATTATATCCTTAATTGGTCAACCATGCTTAACGCTAAACCTCCAAACGGTCTTGAGACCTTTTGGGTGATCCCCAAACAGTTTTGAAACTGTTTGGGTCACTCAACCCAAACTTCAACTTAATTCAATTATTGAAATCAACAATTGACCTGATTAGGGTTTAGATGGTTGATGGACCTTTGATTGGTGAACCACTTGGAATTAATTGATGTTTTTTGGTAGATAATTAGTCTACATTATTGTCAACAGACCTCCAAAAGGTTAATGCCTAGTCAACGCCTCCAAACAATCTTAGACCGTTTGCTTCCATGCGTTCTTGTGAAACTGTTTGCATTCAAACGGTTTGGAACCGTTTACTCCAAACGGTTTAGCAAACCGTTTGAGCAAAGTTAGGAGACCGTTTGCTAAAGTAGATTCTTGGATAAACATAGAAATTAACTTCATTATCTTCTACCTCTGTTCAACCAAGAACAAGGGCTGTTCTTCACGGAAATGATAGCAAGAACACACAAAGGTGTCTAAAGAAGAAGTATAAGCAACGATTTTAGGAAAGAAGGATGCATTAACAAAGCTTAAGGGTTAGAGTTATAAAACCCGCCTCTAGGACTGATCCATAGCTCCAAGCTTCGTAGCTTTAATGGTGGATCAAGCTCCAGTAGTTGTCCAAGGTCCGTTCTTCAAGTTTTGGATGAACAAGAGGGCTAGAAAGGAAAATCGTGTGAAGAAAACCAATTACTAACCATTGATTTAGGATTTCCACCATGGATTCGAGGTAGATGATGACCCAAACTTACCAAGTCAGTGTGGTCATCATTCCTCTGGTCCAAAGCTCTCCCTTGGTCGGCCAAAACAAAGGGATGGGAAGAGGAACTAAGGAAATGGTCCTTTGTGTTATTGGAAAAGATACCTTATATATTTATGGTTCTTTTTAAAGCAAAAAGGAAGAAGATAGATATTTCCTTTTATCTCCCAAAAATGTCCACCAAGGCTTCCTCCATCCTTGGCCACGTTTCCACCTTCTAATCTCATACAAAAATCCTCCTTTATCCAAGGTTTAAAGGAAAAGAACTAATCACCTTTTAAGAGAGGTATATTAATATCCACCCTTATTGGATATTGCTTATTATATTATTAGTGTGAGTAGTTTCCACCTCTACCATGATCATTCAAATGAGGCACCCTTCTCAATTTCTTTGCTGCAATTGATGCCAAGAAACATGAGAGATCTTCTAGAGAGTATATTTTACATGTTGGACCCTAGGTTTTGGGTAAATTGCACTTTACACCAAAACTAGGTTTTAAAGCACAAGGATTGCTCTACAAGCTATATCTTGGTACCCAAACTTGTGAAAATTGTACCACTTCATAATATTCACTCTTATGATTTCTCATCATTATAGGAACATCTTAACATGTGCAATTTGCAAGTTATCCCCTCAACTTGGGTAATTTTCACTTTAGTCCATTATTAACAAAGTAATGTTCCAACATTATTTAAAAAGGACTGAAATAGAAATATAAGTTCCTCAAAAGCCTTAATTACATTTCAAAGTATAAACACAAGCATATAATCACTTATTTAGGCAAAACACCTAGGGTTAGTTCATAACCCAGGCCAGGGATGTTACAAATTATCCACCCCTTACAAGGATTTCGTCCCCAAAATCATCTACAAAACATATTAAGAGAAAATAGTAGGGTATTTCCTTCTCAGCTCTTCCTCTAGTTCCCACGTATCTTCTTGAATGCCACGGTGATTCCAGAGGACCTTTACAAGACTTATGTCTTTCTTTTTCAGCTTTTTAATTCTTTTGTCAAGGATCAACACAGGTCCTTCTATATAAGATATATCATCCTTCAACTCTACTTCCATAGGTTGCAGAACTGATTCTGTATCAGGATGGCATTTCCTTAACATGGAAATGTGAAATACTGAGTGTAACTTCTGCAACTCTGATGGTAACTCTAGCTTATAAGCTACCTTTCCAATCCATTCAATGATTGGATAAGGCCCCATAAACCTAGGAGCTAACTTTCCTTTCCTTCCAAATCTAAGTACTCCTTTGCAAGGTGAGACCTTAAGGTATATTTTGTATCCAACCTAGAATTCTAAAGGTCTATGACGCTTATCAGCATAAGATCTCTGCCTATCATGTGCAGTCTTTAACTATTGTTGTATTATTTTAATCTTCTCGGTGGTCTGTTGCACAAGATCAGGACCTAAAAGTTGATACTCACCAATTTCATACCAACATAGGGGTGATCTACAACGTCTACCATACAAAGCTTCATAAGGTTCCATGTCAATGCTATTTTGATAGCTATTGTTGTAGGCAAACTCAATCAAACTTAGGTGCAGATCCCAACTTCCTATAAACTGAAGGACACATGCTCTGAGCAAGTCCTCCAAGGTTTGTATAGTCCTTTCTAATTGTCCATCAGTTTGAGGATGAAAGGATGTACTAAACCTTAACTGTGTGCCTAAGGCTTTATGAAGTCGTTCCCAAAAATGACTCGTAAATTGCGGAACTCTGTCAGAAACAATGGTGGGACTCCATGCAGCCGTACATCTCATCTACATACAACTGTGCCAGCTTCTCAGTAGAATAAGTTGTTTTGACAGGTAAGAAATGTGCTGTCTTTGTCAACCTACCAACTATTACCCAGATGGAATCATGACCTTTGGCTGTTCTGGGTAAACCAACCACAAAGTCCATTGTTACATGATCCCACTTCCATTGTGGTATGGGTAAAGGCTGCATTGTTCCTGCAGGCTTCTGGTGTTTTGCTTTAACTTGCTGACACACTAGACACCACATAACAAACTTAGCAACGCACTTCTTCAAACCAGGCCACCAATACATATCTTTCAAGTTTCGATACATCTTGGTGCTTCCTGGATGCATATCATACATTGAAGAATGAGCTTCCTCCCGGACTAACTTCCTCAAGTTATCCACATCTGGTACTATCATTCTACCATGATAACAAGCTACTTGATCATCTGAGTCATGGAAACCTTCTCGTTTCTCATTACCATACTCCGATCTAATCTACTGAACTACTTCATCATCTTGTTGTGCCTCCTTAATCTGTTGTCTCAGAGTAGGTTTTATGTGCATCTCAGCTAATAGTCCTGATAACAATGATACTCTTAACTGTACATTGTCTTGTCTTAAGGAGATAAGCATATCCCTTCTAGAGCACACCAAAGAATTCAGTTGTGCTTTATCTAGGGCTGGTGTTGCTGATTGGCCTTCCCTGGATGGTAATCAATTGTACAATTGTAGTCCTTGATTAATTCCATCCAGCGGTGTTGCCTCATGTTGAGATCATGCTGAGAAAAGATATACTTAAGGTTTTTATGGTCTGTGAAAATCTGGAATGTCTCTCCATAAAGATAATGTCTCCAGATCTTCAAGGCATGGACTACAGTAGCTAGTTCTAGATCGTGTGTCGGATAATTCTCGTCGTGTTTCTTAAGCTGTTGAGAAGCAAAAGAAATCACTTGTTTATCCTGCATCAACACACATCCTAGTCCATTCTTAGAGGCATCACAGAAAACTATATATCCTTTCCCTTGTTCAGGTAACACAAGTACAAGTGCACTTGTTAACCTTTCCTTCAACAGCTGAAAAGATTGATGACACTTGTCACTCCAAGTAAAAGGAACATCCTTCCTGGTCAACTTAATCAAGGGTAAAGCTATAGAACTGAAGTTCTTAATGAACCTTCGGTAATAGCCTGCCAACCCTAAGAAACTACGGATCTCCGCAGGTGTCTTCAGCTGCTCCCATTGCAGGACAGATTCTACCTTTTTAGGGTCAATACGTATACCTGAAACAGATATTACGTGTCCAATAAAAGAAACTTCTGGTAACCAGAACTCACACTTGCTAAACTTAGCATATAACTTATGTTCTCTTAGAAAAGTTACAGCCTAACGAAGATGTTTTTCATGTTACTGAGCATCTCTACTGTAGATTAGGATGTCATCTGTGAAGACAACAACACACTGATCGAGAAAAGGTCAGAAGATTCTATTCATGAGTTCCATAAATGCAACTGGTGCATTAGTTAGTCCAAACGACATAACTGTGAACTCATAGTGACCATACCTTGTCCTAAAGATAGACTTAGGTATGTCACCATCCTTAATACGCAGCTGATGATATCCCAACCTCAAATCTATTTTTGAGAAGACGTCAAAGAGATCATCAATCCTCAGCAGAGGATACTTATTCTTTATTGTTACTTTATTTAACTGTCTATAATCAATGCACAACCGCATGAATCTGTCTTTCTTTTTAACAAAGAGGACCGGAGCACCCCAGGGTGAAGTACTCGATCGGATGAAACCCTTCTCAAGCAACTCTAGCAGTTGTTTCTTGAGTTCTTCCATTTCAGCAGGCGCCATCCTATACGGTGTTTGTGCTATAGGTTGCGTGTTCGGGATTAGATTAATCTCAAAATCAATCTCTCGGGGTAGAGGTACACCTGGAAGTTCTTCAGGAAATACATCTTCAAATTCCCTGACTACATGAACTTCAACAGGATTAGGACTCTCCATGGTAGTATTTACCACATGGTCCAAGAATGCATAACATCCTTGTCTCATCAGCTTCTCAATAACCATAGCTGACACCAAACAGGTTGGAAGAATCTTTCTATCTCCTTGAAAGATCCATGTGCCACTATCATCTGTGAACACAGCTTGCTTGGACTCACAATCCAAGACAACCTTATACCTTTCCAAGGTATCCATCCCAAGGATTACATAGAATCCATGCATCTCAAGTGGTATAAGGTTCACTTGAATGCGATGTTCAGAGAAGAAGAGAATACAGGGAGAACATATCTCCTGCAACACAGTAGATCCCATCAATGAAGTTTCTAGCAACAAACTATCTATCCTATGACTAACCGTCATATTGCAGTCATGAAACACTCTTTGAGTGATAAAGGAGTGCGTAGCTCCCAGATCAATTAAAACAGATACAATGCAAGATGTAGACATATCAGAATATAACAATTCCATATGACCTGCTACAACCCGAGGGTTGATCACTGCATCAGGTGGATTCATCGCGTAGAATCTTGTCGTTGCCTGTGGTTGATTCAGTGCTCGATGGCTAGGTGTCGATGATACAGCTTGGGACGCTTGTCCACATACTCTAGCTCCTCCTAGAAATTTTCTCCTTTGAGATCCTTGCTGACTCTGCCTTTGAGGTTGAGTTACACTCACTTCTTTGGCTCTGCAATCTTTCATCAGATGCCCCACCTTTCCACATATGTAATAGTGTTTGTTCAGTGGTTGTGGTCTGGGTGGTCCTGTAACTGACATAGATGCTGAGCTACGAGCTCCTTCTAAAAGTAAGCTTCATCCTCTACCCCTATTTTATGTCCACTGCGTCTAGGTACTAAATCTAGGTGGTGGTGTAGGTACAGAAAACCTCGGTTTCTTAAAACCTTTAGATGAGGATCCTTGGAACTGGGGATACATATTCTTGTTCTTGGTCTGTCTCTTCTCTGACACAGACCTCTCTACCCTTCTGACCGACTCCACAAAGGTAGCAAACCTTTCCCTATTCTCCAGAGCAGACATAGGGGTGGTTAATTCAACATTTAACCCTTTCTCAAAACGCCTAATCCTTTCTTCATTTGTGGTCTCCATGTGCAGACAGAACTGCAAAATCTCCATGAACTTAGCCTCATACTCACTAATGTTCATTAGTCCTTGTCTTAACCTCTCAAACTGAGAGATTTTCTCGTCCAGAAATGTCTTAGGGAAGTATCTGTTGATAAATTCCTGTCAGAAAACTTCCCATATGATCTCCACACCTGGCCTTTTCTGTTCCTCCATGGTCCACCAGTGACCAGCACTCCCCTTGAGAAGGTATACAACATGTCTAACCTTCTCAGCTTCTGGGATGTTCAGGATTCTAAAGGCCTTTTCTAGTTCAGTTAGCCACAAGTCAGCATCTGTTAGGTTAACTGTTCCTGCATACTTTGTGGCTCCAACCCGACGTAGTCGTTCAAACGTCTTGCCAGATCCTTGTCCTTTGGGATGGGTAGGTGCCCTAGGTACAGGTGTAGGCATCCTATCAGTCATATGTGTCATGGCAGTCATAAACTGCCCAAACATGGCTTGGACGGCTGGGTTCCCCATGTCAGTTGGATTGAACTGGGGTGGTTCAGGCACATGTTCTTCTCTTTCTTTGTCTCTTGCACCTTCTCTAGGTGTAGAAACACTACTCTCTGCAACATGTTCCTCGTGTGATCCAGACATCTTTAGTTTTCTCTTCTCCTCCTAAATGAGCAGAAGACACTATCAGATATACTGGAAGATGCTAGAACAAACTCTACAACCTAAGTCCTATATCTCTGTAGACTCAGCAAACCTATAGCTCTGATACCACTAATTGTCAGACACATCTCAGAGAAAACATTATTAACGATACAGAAGCGATTAATTAGCAACGTAATTACTGAAAAATCACTAAACATTAAAACTTTTTGTAAAGAGAACCTCAAATGGGAAAACTCTTTCATAAAGAAACAAGATAAGTTATTTACAAACTGATTCGTCATTACATCTCTGTGATATCTCATCTCGAGAGTTATAAGAATCAACTGCCCTGTTAAACTATACAAGGCATTATACAAAATTTTGAGGCATTAAGCCAAAAATCTCAGATCTATATTAAATCATCTATTGAATCCTAGGACTTGAGAGTATAGAGACGACACATAGGACTTTCTATCTACAAGAGTCGACAGACAGTGTCTCCACCCGAGGATCACTGTTGTCCCTGATGTTGCTGCTGCTGCTGTTGTTGCTCACCCACTGAAGGGTTCCTTCGTCCTCGACGTCTACCTAAAAAAAGGTTGAATCCCACGGGGGTGAGACAATTGAATAATTGTCCCAGGGAGAGTTATAACTCTCCGCCAGAAGCATTGCTATTGTAAGTATTAAAACAACAATGAGCAGTAGAACTACAATTATTCAACAGTAGGCAATTCATTGAATAAACTTAGTAGAGCAGTATTCTCTAAACAATCATTTCAATTATAACTTGATTGAATGACAAGACATATATCAATAAGGAATATGAAGAACATGTATACTAGTTATTCAACTAGAGCACTATAAACAATGTATCATCAATCATTGTTTCTCGTAGTTCAACCTAACCAATTATGCTATACGACTGATTACATTTTACAAACATATTTATGCCCTGAGGAGATGAGTTACACCACTCATAGTCCAACCGACCATTATGAAATCGCAATCGGTACCATACATAGGTCATCAGAAGAGTCGGATTTCTATGACCTCATCTTCCTCAGTCAGTGTGAGGTACAACATGCAAGACATCTTATATCTCTGCCATAATAGCTTTCTAGGGTATTCTGGCAACTTTGCTATTAGAGTTACAGTGGCATGTTGTACTCTCTTCACAATCGAGGGATTTCTTGTTTATCTCACATCGATGCGGCATTAACAACATCATCGAGAGATTAGTGACACATCATCCCGACATATTCATGTAATGAAGGATTGAGAGAGTAAATGTTCATCTCACATCAATTCCCCCATTAGGACGTAAGGATATTCACACCCATAACCCCCACAAACTCAAAAGTATGCTCTCCAGGAGTTCCCTTAGGAAAACATGTTTCACCATCATCTAACTTCTGACAATGATGGATCTATGGTCAGGGCTCTACATGATATCATTATACTTGATTATTTAAGTACATTATGGCATTCTTTTAGCATCAGGCATGTTTTCAAACATAAACCATTAAAATAATTACTATAAAGAAAGAGTACTAATTGTATCAAGTTCATTTCACATCTAGTTAACATTGGGATATCAATCCCTAACCATCTCATCATTATGATTCAAGAACATGGGTATTCAAACCCTTAGTTCAGCAAAACACTTGTTACCAAGTAATCTATTACCATCAAGTCATTTAATAGTATGAACATGATAGTAGCAATGCAAATATTTCTCATGCCTCATACAGCCTATCAGTCTCATTTGTTACCACTCACTAGGCAACATAGCATATCATTGCTTTCAAAGCTTATAAAGTGCTTTCAATGAATATTGCATCATAGCTCTTACCTAGCTATGATCACTATTTCATAAAAACCATGCATGATTAATATAAATGATAACATGCACATTATTTCTATATCAACACAATGTACAATAATGATAGCATCACTATTGGTTAAGGTTTTCTTACAAATCAATTCCAAGTCAAGTATAGAGCACCACGGTCGTGCAGCCAAGAACGGCCGTGCAAGGGGAAGCCACCATGACCGTGCTACCTTGCACGGTCGTGCTACAGAAGATCACCATGACCGATTTACACTTATGACTTCAATACTTCAAACCGATTAGGGTTTACTTATTCATATCACATCACTCAAGGTTAGAGTTCTTATTTAGCATACTCTGAATTAGGATTTACTATACTCATCACATTACCCTAGGTTAGGGTTTACTATTCACATTAAATCATCCTTGATTAGGGTTATCATTAATATCTCACCATTAGGGTTTACTATTCACCCTAAGTAGGAATGATCAACACAATACCTTTAATTTAAGGGTTACCATGTCATCATTATGAATATGATGATATCATCATTATGAATATGATGATATCATCATCATATATTAGGGATACTCCCATTATTGCCCTCAAGTAGGGTTATGATTCATTAACCATCATAATTAGGGTTTCATGATCTCACTTACATGGATCATACCCTAATTAGGTATTCATTTATATTGGGAATCCATTACTTGATTAACATTCATATGAGAAGTCTTCTCTCTCATCTTTCTATAAGTTAATGCTTGCATCACCCTTGATTAGGCTAAGTCAAATCAACATTGACATCATGGGTTATGTCATTACTATTGTGATCATTAAATCTTACTCATCCAAAGAGTACTCATCACTCTATCCCATCAAGGGTACCTTTGTTATAATCACCATTGATTACATCATGTGTTAATCAACTAATTACTTGGTCCTTTAATCACATTAAGTATCCATGAGGTTTAGGTTAACCAACCACCAAACCATCTTGATCACTAAAGCATCAAACAATCTTGATCTTCTCATACCTCAAACGGTCTTGCGCACTAAAACTACAAACGGTCTTGGACTGCCCTTGAAACTATTTGGTGATGAAGACCGTTTGGTCATGTTTGACTTTGAAACCGCATGAGACTAAATGGTTTGGGATCGTTTGGTCCCAAACAGTCTTTAGACCGTTTGGAGTCAAATGGTCTTGAGGCTGTTTGGTCCAAACCACCTCAAAACCGCAAGGACCAAAAAGTGTCTCAACCACTTCAATTGAATTAGGGTTTCCAATATTGAACCCCTCAATCGATCATACACGTGTTAGCCACTAATCAATTGAGTTAATTAGGTCAACCCTTAACTGATTCGACACTCAATAGACCCTCAATTGATCATCAATTAGGGCTTGGATCAATTGGATTAGGGTTTGAAATCGATGACCCTTCAACATACTTCAATGTGAGTGTAATTGATTTGAAATCATTGAACCATCATTCCATTTGGTCATGACCTGACCCCAAACGGTCTTGGGATCGTTTGGATGACCTCCAAACGGTCTTGAGACTGTTTTAGCAAGTAAACATAAAAAACTAACTCAACCAATTAAGGTTTTATTCATTGGATTGATCACTAGGTCAACATTCAATTAGACTTCAACTTGTTACCTTTAGATCATCAACCACTTGAGCATAGTCAACCCTAGACTTCCAAACGGTCTTGGGTGATCCCCAAATGATATTGGGATAATTAGGATATTCTCCAAATGGTATTGAGACCGTTTTCCCATTATTTTATCAAAAACCAAGTCATTCAATTAGGGTTTGGATCCTAGGTTTAGTCACCAAATCAACAATCGATTACTCATCAACTTGATATCATTATATCCTTAATTGGTCAACCATGCTTAAACCTAGACCTCAAAATGGTCTTGGGTGATCACCAAACGGTCTTGAGACTGTTTGGGTGATCTCCAAATGGTTTTGAAACCGTTTGGGTCACTCAACCCAAACTTCAACTTAATTCAATTATAGAAATCAGCAATTGACCCGATTAGGGTTTAGATGGTTGGTGGGCCTTTGATTGGTGAACCACTTGGAATTAATTGATGATTTTTGGTAGATAATTAGTCTAAATTATTCTAAACAGACCTCCAAATGGTCAATGCCTATTCAACACCTCCAAACGGTTTTAGACCATTTGCGTCCATGCGTTCTTGTGAAACCGTTTGCATTCAAACGGTTTGAAACCGTTTACTCCAAACGGTTTAGCAAACCGTTTGAGTAAAGTTGGGAGACCGTTTGCTAAAGTAGATTCTTGGATAAACATAGAAATTAAATTCATTATCTTCTACCTCTGTTCAACCAAGAACATGGGCTGTTCTTCACAGAAATGATAGCAAGAACACATAAAGGTGTCTAAAGAAGAAGTATAAGCAACAATTTTAGGAAAGAAGGATGCATTAACAAAGCTTAAGGGTTAGAGTCATAAAACCCACCTCTAGGACTGATCCAGAGCTCCAAGCTTAGTAGACTTAATGGTGGATCAAGATACAGTAGTTGTCCAAGGTCCGTTCTTCAAGTTTTGGATGAACAAGAGGGCTAGAAAGGAAAATCGTGTGAAGAAAACCAATTACTCACCATTGATTTAGGATTTCCACCATGGATTCGAGGTAGATGATGACCCAAACTTACCAAGTCAGTCTGGTCATCCTTCCTCTGGTCCAGAGCTCTCCCTTGGTCGGCCAAAGCAAAGGGATGGGAAGAGGAACTAAGGAAACGGTCCTTTGTGTTATTGGAAAAGATACCTTATATATATTTATGGTTCTTTTCAAAGCAAAAAGGAAGAAGATAGATATTTCCTTTTATCTCCCAAAAATGTCCACCAAGGCTTCCTCCATCCTTGGCCACGTTTCCACCTTCTAATATCATGTAAAATTCCTCCTTTATCTAAGGTTTAAAGGAAAATAACTAATCACCTTTTAAGAGAGGTATATTAATATCCACCCTTATTGGATATTGCTTATTATATTATTACTGTGAGTAGTTTCCACCTCTACCATGATCATTCAAATGAGGCGCCCTTCTCACTTTCTTTGCTCCACGTGATGAAAATAAACATGAGAGATCATCTAGAGAGTATATTTTACATGTTGGACCCTAGGTTTTGGGTAAATTGCACTTTACACCAAAACTAGGTTTTAAAGCACAAGGATTGCTCTACAAGCTATATCTTGGTACCCAAGCTTGTGAAAGTTGTACCACTTCATCATATTCACTCTTATGATGTCTCATCATTATAGGAACATCTTAACATGTGCAATTTGCAAGTTAACCCCTCAACTTGGGTAATTTGCACTTTAGTCCATTATTAACAAAATAATGTTCCAAAATTATTTAAAAAGGACTGAAATAGATATATAAGTTCCTCAAAAGCCTTAATTACATTTCAAAGGATAAACAAAAGCATCTAATCACTTATTTAGGCAAAACACCTAGGGTTTGTTCATAACCCAGGTCAGGGATGTTACACTTTGATTCAAATTTGTAGGTGGGTTATATAACTTGAACCCTTAAATGTTATTATTACATTCAATTCTTCATCACTTGTTGATCGTTTTGTTCTTCTTGAAATGCCTTTGATCAAATTGATGAATTACCATAATAATGGTAGTAGATTTCTAAGGTTTCAAGCTTGATGATGATCACATCATCATAAGCACACACCTCAACAAAGTATATGTGCAAACATTTTTTCTCTTTGGTGTTCAAACGGCCTCAAGATCGTTTGACACCAAACGGTCTCAAGACTGTTTGCGAGCAAACAGTCTCAAGACCGTTTGAGGTCAAATGACCTCAAGACCTTTTGAGGATGATGATGTCATAGATTGATGATGGGCCAATGTTGTTCAATTGAATTAGTTTCAAAGATTTCAACATTTGAAGGTCCATTAAGTACCAAACCCTAAATCGGGTCATTAAAGAAACTCTAATTGATTTCAATTAAGTTCTTTGATTGGATGGTTCAAACGGTCTCAAGACCTTTTGAGGTCAGGTCATGCCATGGTTTGATGGTGGATCAATAGTTTCAATGGAATTAGCTCCATAATGTCAATAATTGATGTGTTCTTGATTTCAAAACCCTAATTGATGGGTCAATTGAAGAGTGAATCAATGGTTCAATTGTTGAGGATTTAATGGTTCAAATGTAGAGTGATTCAATGGTTTAATTGAATAATGACTCAATGGTTCGATTGATAGGAGGCTTAATGATTGAAACCCTAAATCGACTTGATTAGTGGAAACCCTAATTGGTCCATTCGGTTTTGAGAGGGTTTGGACCAAACAGTCTCAAGACCGTTTGGAGACCCAAGTGGTTTCAAATGTGATTTGTTCATACAGTTTCTATATAATTTTGTTAAATGATTTCAAGGGCTAGATGCCCAAACGGTTTCAAACCATTTAAGACCAAATGGTCTCAGACCTAGGATGCCTAAATGGTTTCAAAACTGTTTGGAGGGCAAATGGTATTAACCCTAGATGCCCAAACGGTTTCAAAACTGTTTGGAGGGCAATTGACTTCAAACTGTTTGGAGATTCAAAGGTCAAAATCAAATGAAGGTTCAATATATACAATATCGATTGAAGATTTAAAGTGATGAAAGATCAGTTGATCCCATGATTGATATTGATGATTAGCAAAGATAAATGCAATGGTTGAATCTCTAATGTACTTAGATGATTGGTACGCTTAGAGGGGTTAACCTTTGATGCTTATGGAAGCAATGACTCAATACACTATGCTAACTCTAAATGTATATTTGAATAAAGGACTGACTCAATCTAATCAAGATTGGAGTAATGAACATCCTAGAGAGGATGAGAGAGAGAAATCCATACATGTATAATAATCATGTAATGGTTAAATCTCAATACTCACAACATGAATAAAATGTGTAATTAGGGTATGATCCTTGATAAAGAGATCATGAAACCCTAATTAAGAAGATTGATGAATCTTAACCTCAATCGAGGGCAAAGATATGAAAACCTAATTGAGGGTGATGTCATATGAAACCCTAATTGAGGGTGATGTCATATGAACCCTAATTAAGGGTGATGTAATATGAAATCCTAATTGAAGGTGATGTCACATGAAATCCTAATCAAGGATGATGACATGTAAACCCTAATTGAGGGTGATGTCAAGTAAAATCCTAATGCAATGATGTGATATGAATCTCTAACCTAAGATGATGCTAAGTAATGAGATGTGAAATCTTAATATGAAGTCCTAACCCTGATAAATGGTAAAGGTATGTAAAAACCTAATCTTGGGTTATAAAGCATGAAATCCTAATGTTGGGTAATATGATGATAAACCATAACCCTAATTTGGGTAATGGAATGAGTATTTCTAATTAATATTATTTATGGAAATCCTAACTCTAATGTGGAAATAGTGATGCTACTCTTACATTGCATAGTGTTGAAATGTGATTGATATAACTGTTATCATATACACTAATCATGCAGGTATCATGAGATGTTGGACATAGACATGCATGAGCTATGATGTTTTATTAGTGAAATTGTTTATGGGTCTTGTGAGCCATAATATGCTGTGTTTCCTAGTGAGAGGTAACAAGATATTAATGGGCCTTAAGAGCCATGTGAGATACATGTATTGCAAGTATCATGCTTACTGTGGTCAGATGACCTGAAGGTATTGGTTACTTGATAAATGGTAACAAGTGTTTTGATGAATTGAGGGTTTGAATACCCATATTCCATAATAATGATGATGAGATATGAATGCAATGATGTGACAAGGGATTTGAGATCCCAATGTTCTATAAAGCTTTGAAAAGGACTTGATAAATGTAGTACTCATTCTTTGTAGCATTGTTATAATGAATTACGTTTGAAAACATGATTGATGCTAAAAGAATATGGTAATGTACTTAATTAATCAAGTGAAATCTTATCATGTAGAGCCCTGGCCATAGATCCATCATCGTCAGTAGTTTGGTGATGGTGAAACAGGTTTTCCTACGGGAACTCCTGGAGGGCATATTTTTGAGTATGTGGGGGTCATGGGCGTGAATATCCTTACGCCCTAATGGAGGAATTGATGTGAGGTAAACATTAAATCTCTCAATCCTTCATTATATATGTCAGGATGGATGTATCACTAATCTCCTGAATACCAGAATGGATGTATCATTAATCTCCCGATGATCTTAATGCTGGATCAATGTGAGATAAATATAATATCTCTCGATTGTGAAGAGAGTACATCATGCCACTATAACTCTAATAGCGAAGTTGCCAGTATACCGTGTAAAGCTATTTAGCAAAGACACAAGATGTCCTGCATTTGGTCCTCATATTGACTGAGGAAGATGAGGTCATGGAACTCCATCTCTTCTATTGACCTATGTATGGTACCGATTTTGATTTCGCAATGGTCGGTTGGAGTATGAGCAGTATACCTCATCTCCTCAGGGCTTAAGTATGATTGTAAAATGTAATCAGCCGTGTAGCATATTTACTTAAGGTGGAAATATGAGGATCAATGATTGATGTTGCTTTGCTTAGCATGTCCTAAATGGATGAATGTTATATATGTTCTTCATATTCCTTACTGGATAAGTAACATGCTGCTTTATAAATATATAAGTGAAGTGCATTGAATAAAGAGTAGTGCTCTACTCTATTTAGACATTGAATTATCTGTTGTTAAATACTTATGATTCTTTTGCTCAATTTTATACCATTAATTGCAATAATAATGTTTATGGCGGAGAGTTATATCTCTCACTGGGACAATTTCAATTGTCTCACCCCCATGGGATCCAACTTTTTAGGTAGACGCAGAAGGAGAAGCAAAAACCCTACAACAGTGGAAGAGAAATAGCAACAACAAGGACAACTGTGAATTCTCAGGTGGAGAAATTGGCTGTCATGTCCTATAAATATAGATTTCTATGTGTCGCCTCTGTACTCTTAGGTCCTAGGAGTCAGTAGTTAGTTTAATATTGATATGAGATTTTGGCTTGATGCCTTGAGATTTTTATACTGCCTATATACAGTTTAACAGGGTAGTTGATGTTTGCAACTCTCGAGAAGAAATGGTACAAGAGATGCACTAGTAAAACCAGAATGTAATTGAATTACTTTGGTTCTTTATAAAAGAGTTTCCCTGTGTTTGGATCCCTTTGTAAAAATTTTAAATTTTTAGTAATTCCACTGTTAACGAATGCTTCCTCTTAAGTAAATCATGTTTTTATAAGTTGGATGCCACACCTGTTTGCCCGATATGGTGTGAAGCACACACACATCTCTTTGCCTGATATGGTGTGAAGCACACACACACCTCTTGTCCGATATGGTAGGCACACATACACCTCTAAGGTGATATGGGTAGCAAGCATACACCACTAAACGGATATTAGGTTAAGCATACACCTCTTGGACAATATGGTGTTGAGCATACATCTCTAAAATGATATGGTGGGTAAACCAATACACTAGATGACAAAAGTGGTAAGGTGGTTAATACCCTAGAGCATGTGATGGCCAATACACTAATGTATGGTGTGGCCAATATCTTCAAGTAAGGTGAGTATGTTACACCCTTGTAGGGTGAAGGTGATAAACGATATGATTGGTAAGGTTGATACCTTGATAGGTAATGGTATGAGGGATATGATGATGCCTAGCCCGATATACACCTAATCCAATACATATGTTCAACTTGACATACATGAGTCAACTCGATACTTTGTAAAGGTGAGGGAAAGACACTCTCAGGAGTGATGAGTGTAACACTAAGTAATGGTATGATTAATACCTTGATAGGTGAAACACCTAAAGTGGTTGATAATGGTCAAACCTATATCAACAATGCCTTAACCCAAGATGAGTCCATATCACTTGATGATAGTTGGGTAATTCAAGTGTGTGACTTATGGCCAATACACAACATGATAAATGTGATGAGTTAGTGCATAAAGTATTAGGATGAGAAATACCCTAATACAAGAAAAGTTGATAAAATTAAGTAAGTTAAAAGTGATGAGGGAAGTGATATACCAAGGCATGATAAATATCACATCCAACACCTCAAGGTTGATACACCTTGATGCACCTCAAATCCAATTTACTTGGATGAATAACACATGACGTGTGTCATGTCAATTGTTACATTAAGATGTAATGAGTTTAATGCACTTTGATAAGTGTAGGCTAACATACCTTGAGAAAGGGTTAAGACAAGTTAATAAAGTATAATGTAATCAATATCCTAGTGAGGATGAGAGAGAAACTCATACTTTGTATTGATAATCATTTAATGATAAATGATGAGAATAAATAAGTATGATTGAATACTTATGATATCAACGTATGCTCTTAGATGTGTGGAGCAATGAATTAGGGTTCAAATTGATAATATGAACTTAAAACCCTATTTGGCTATAAAGGGAAACCCTAACCCTAATAATGGGAAGGTTGTATTTCTCTTATTGCATAAGCCTTGTGAAACATGTTAAATACTTGTATAAAAAGTATAATGCTTATATGGTTTGATGACCTAAAATATATTTGTTTCCTAGTGAGAGGTGATAAGATGTTTAATGGGCCTTGTGAGCCATGTGAATAGTTGTTTCCTAGTAAGAGGTGATAAGATAATTATTGAACCATGTGACCTATGTGAAATACTTATACAACAAATGTGTTGAATACCTTGGTCTGAGGACCTAAAGGTAATAGTTACCTGTTACAGAGGTAACAATGTTTAGTGATAATCTAAGGGTTTGAATACCCAAATCCAGTAATCATGATGATGATGATGTGAAAGGATGAGAATTCCTAGTATTGTGATAAGGGACTGAGATCCCGAGTGTTATACATTCAAAGTGTTCCAATGATCTTAAAAGTACTACACCTTTCCTTCTAGAATCTATTATAATTCATGTTTTGAAACTTGGTTGATGCTAAAAGATACTATAATATACCTAATTAATTAAGTTAAATCTCATCATGTAGTGCCCTGACCATAGATCCATTCAGTGTCAGAAATTACTGATGGTGAAATGAGTTTAACTCGGAGAGCATATTTTTGAACATGTTGGGGTAAAGGACAAATTATATCCAAACATCCCAATGGAGAATTGATGTCACACCTTCCTTAGTTATCACGGGATGATGTAAATCTCCCGACCAAATAAGAAATTGATGTGTAAATCCTTCTTCATTTCTGTGTGGTATTGGGATTGAAGTATAAAATCTCTTGACCAGGATAGGAATTGATGTTTAATCTTCCTTATCCTTATAATTCGGGAAAGCTATGTGGTATTCTCCCAAAGGTAGTGCATGCTATGGGAGTAACTCTATAGCGAAGATGCCGCTATACCCCGACATGCTATTTGCAGATGACACGAGATGTCCTGCTAGCAGCTGACATGAGATGTCCTACAAAATCTAAGTGGTCTTGTGCTGACCAAGATAGGTGAGGTCTTGATAGCTGGCTCTACCATTGACCTTGTATGGTACCAGTTTCGACTTACTAGTGGTCGGTTGGAGCATGAATGGTATACTTCATCTCCTCAGGGCATAAGTGTGATTGTAATATGTAATCAGTCGTGTAGCGTATTAGCTTAATAACTGAATAAGGAAAGAGATTGGTTGATGTACATTCCTTTTATACATCTTAGTTGGATAGATGTTATTCATGTTTTTCTTATATTCCTTGTAAAGTGAACAAATTCTTTATTGCTCTACCATAGATAGATGCATTATTTTCAGAAAAGAGATTACTCTGTTCTGCTTATAACAATGATTGATCCTACTTATTAATATAAAAGAACCTCTGCTCAGTTTTATACTGCTTAAACTTTGATAATAATATAGTCGGCGGAGAGTTATATCTCTTGCTGGGACAATTGTCTCACCCCATGGGATCTACAACTTTTAGGTGGACGTGCATGATGAGGTAGAGACCTTACTACATAGGGAGAACAATAGTTGGGACAGCAGTAACAACTCAAGTTGAGTGTACTATCTGTCGTGTCTTATAGATAGAAGTCCTATGTGTCATCTTTGTATTCTCAGGTCCTTAGAGTTAGTACGTAGTGCTTTTATGAACAATCTGAGATTTTGACTTGTGTATCTCGAGGTTTTATATTGCTTCAATATATGTTTTGACAGAGCAACTGTTATATGTTGTCCTCGAAATGAGATGATACAGTGCATGTACTATGTGAATCATGATATATATAATAATTGGATCTCTCAGTTAGAGTTTCCTGGTATTGGATCTTCTTGGAAAATGGTTTTAATTCTTAGTGATTTTTGTCAATCTGTTGTTTATGGTTATTCCGCAATTATTACTAGTGATGGCTTGATTTGTTTTCGGGTCATCACAAATTTTTGGTATTAGAGCTTAAGGTTTTCTGAGTCTACAAAGACATATGACTAAGGTGTTGAGTCTATTCTAGTGTCCTACAGTATACCCTATAGTGACTTCTTCTTATGCAGAAGAAAGGGTGAAGTTTAAAAATGACTGGAGAACATGAGGAACACGTTGCTAAGAGTAATGTTGTTGCACCCAGAGAAGGTGCAAGGGATCAGGCAAGTGAAGAATGAGTGCCTGAGAATTTCCATCTTGACCCAATCAGGATAGAGAATCCTGCTTTTTATGCTCTTGTTTGGTAGGTTAGGACAACAGTGATGCATATAGTCGACTGGATACTAGCATTACAACCTAGGTTACCAGTCCTCAATGCAGAAACTTTGGGTTCTGAAAGGTTCTTGAATGACTTAGTCATGTTGGAACAGTAGAAAATGTGGGAAGGATTAACATATGGAAAGAGAATAGATTCTGCCATAAGTATATATAGATAGTACATCTACGACGACAATGCCTAAGGAGGGGCAATAAGCTGATAATTAAGGAAATGTCTCTACAATTCTAGATACATTTGCCTAGTTGTTCGAAAAAGCCAAAGTTTTTGGTGCCACCAGTGCAATAAATGCCTAGTGCACCAGTTGAGTAGTCACTAAGTAAAGGAAAAGGTCCTAACTTTCCACCTGTAAGAACTCCTGGCTTAGCTTCTACATCGGTAATAAGATTGATAAGACCATGGTACGAGGACAAGACATGTTATAGATATGGACATGTTGAGCATACTAAACCCTTTTATTCAAAAATAAAGGAGGAAATGACCCAACAACTGAGGCATAATCAGTAGGGCTTACGAAAGTTATAGCCCAATAGTATAAAAAAGGCAAAAGCAACAACATGAAACAACTAGAGTCTATGTTTTGAGTTAACAACTTTTTCATTCTGATATGTCTTCTCTTGATTTTATCAGATAATCATAAGAAGGATTGCTATTGTTGACTTCCCTTTGGTTGTCCTATGGGAACATGGGGAAGAAATGATGAGGACTAGAATTTATATTCTGTCCAATATTCTTTTAAATGCTTTATAATTGCTTTTGTCCATATAAAAGAGGTAGAGATGTAAATGAGATGCTAGGAGAAATCCAGGGATATTAAGTCGTGTGACTTGGATGATATGAAAAGTAAAGTATACAATGTTAAACAAGGTGCATACTACCTAATCTCAGTACTTGTATACCCTGTCCAGGTATTCAACTATTGAAGGTAGGGTAAGTATGGAACTCTTAGATTGCTATCTTTCTGATTACTCCGATCAAGTAATCATTTTGAGACAATCTAAAGAGAATAATGAAATTCAAAATATGGCACGAATGTTTCTATCACATCCTAAGTGCAATAAAATGGAAGCTGAGATTATATCAGATCAACCTGTGAGTATGAGAAAGTACAAAGTACAATTCTCATGATAAGTGAAATGGAACAAGGAAGATGATCCCTATTCAAATAAAGAATATGTGAAGGATAATGATCTCTTCCATAATGTGAAAATGGGAAATGTGATAAAATCATAAAATGTTCATGAACATGTTAGACAATAGCAAAGAAAGGAGTGATGACATGTAATCATCCTTATAATTCCTATGATGATGGCAAGGAACCTAGGATGAAACAAGAGTAAATGACTCATGAACAATTGAAAGTTCATGCAATAATCATAGGAGATGATAATCTCTTCTCTTTGATATACAACCCTGGGTGATGATGGGGTGATAAGATGAATATGTTTCTTTGTGTTCTTTCCATTCAGGGACATGGCAATCAAGTGAGTCTTATGACACTTGATGTGCATGAGTTACAAGTGTTCAATTGATGGATACTTAGAAAAGTATTAGTTCGTCTTGGACTTTGGTTTTAAGATAAAGATATGTGTAATAAGTAATTTCCCAAGATGAAAGAAAGATCCTTTTGTATGTTTGGTTTTGGTAATAACAACAGAGAGATATAGATGATGAGGATGTGATGTGTTTTTGGCACATGTAACAGATTCCAAGGAAAAGAATCCTAGTGACCAAGAACTTTCAATAGTACGAGAAAATGAGAACATGACTCCTAATAAGATGATTAATGTTTCATTACCTAGAAGGGCCAACTTTAAGATCAATCTAGTTACATACTATAGTATGGATATCATATGTTAGGGGTTTATGCTCTACATAAACATAACATCGATAAGGATGTATCAATTGAAGGAACAATTGTAGAATCGTCTTGGGAAAAGCTTGTCAAGCTAAATATAATTCCTTAGAATATCCCTACCTAGACCTGTTGAGGCATCTTATAAAAATAACATCTAGAGATACCTCTGAGATAAGTTATTCTTTGACAAGTAGCCTCTCCTTATGACAAGAAAATAAACAGTTAACGAGATAGTTGGTATAAGTCATAAGAAAGTTTAGTGTTGTGTCAGTATATTAGAATGGCACAACAGTATGTATGATAAGACTTGTAGTTCCAAGTGGGTGACATAATGTAACTTTGGTCTTTCCTTAGAGGTGAAATGCTAAATTAAGTGAGGAGTATGGAAGACTCCCAAGGTCAAGGATCACATAAGTTGTAAGTTGAGAAGGTGGCAAATCAATAAGGTTTGACACCTGAGTTAAATAAGGTATGTATAATGCTTCTCTGACTAAGAAAAGTGTTACCTGATACATAGTTGACTCTGCAGTCAGTAATGGAAAGGACAACTGAGTATGTGTCATATGTGACATATATTATGATGATCTTTAATGGAAGAACTTTGTTCTGGTCAAAATTCTATGGCATCTCCATGACATCAAGATATTATGTGGAGGCGTGATGATATGATGCATGAATAACAATTGTCTCCCTTCATATGGGATTTCAGGGACAAAATCCTTGTTAGGGTTTTTTTAACTTGTAATGACCCCGACCTGGGTTATGAGTTAACCCTATTTGTTTTGGCTAAGTATGTTTCTTAGAACTTTAATATAATCCTCTAAGGTGTTTTGTTATCATGTGACACACTTATGTTTCAAGTCTGGTCCTGATTGAATGTTGTTTGAGCAATGTTCCTTTATTTTGGACCAAAGTGCAATTTACCCAAGATGAGGGGTTATATTGCAAAATTTCACATTTGAATGTGTCTTAAGTGTTTTAGCATAATAATAGAGAGAATGATGCTAGGTTATGGCTTGTGGAAAGCCTAAATTCCATGTTTGAGCCTGTTTGAATAATGCTAGTACCTTGTGCACCAATTTTGGTACAAATTGTAATTTACCCAAAATGTAGGGTTGATATACAAATTACCACCTCTAGAGTGTTCCTACTTCATCTATGTATTATTTATAGGAGATATAAAGAAGGATACACAATGTTTGAATCAGTTTTGAGTGGTATTATCCTTGGTGATGAAAAGACCAAGAAGGTTTGTGTAATGGAAACCCTAATTTGAGCTCATATTAAGTATATCGGGTTGTAGTGTTAAATGGGAGTCCCTATTGGCCAAGGAGCCAAAGAGGAGACCCCCATATCGTGTTGTTAACTCTTTGACTTTGCAAAAACGAGCTAAGCACCTCAATAAAGCAATGGATATCGGCTTGGAACTTTCCTTGGGAAAGGTTTCATTGAATTGTGAATATAATAATGTGAGTGGAAGTGGCCTGTCCTAGAAGATAACCAAAGGGGCCAACCCTTATCTCTTGAATTATCCTCAAGTTTTTATTTTACATGGCAAGATAAATATGGAGTGCATGAAAGTACATGTGTCAATCCATGCATGGCTATGTGGCACCTAGTAGTAATAAGAAAATGACACCTCTTACACTCTATCCCATGAACCTCAAGGATATATACCCTCCCTTTCACATAATAGTGAATCTTTTCGACCCATATCACTCTCTTACTCTTTCATATCATGCATAGTTGCTCAAGGAGCAAGGGGATCTTGAGCACCAAGCTTAAGGTAAGGCCATGGTCATCTTCAACCTTGGTTGAAACATGATTCTCGGGTTATCGTTATTCCTTTCTTTTCTTCTTCACCAAGTTATTAACTATGGTGATTCGTTGTATATGGAGGAGTTTTGAACGAGCCTTGGAATTTTGATAAGTCATCTTCAACCTTAGGAACATGTAGCTTTGGATCTTGGAGCTTTGAAGTTGTTCTTAAGGTGGGTTATATAACTTGAACCCAATTATGTTATTATTCACCACCTATCTTGCTATACTAGATGGTTTACTTTCAATTCTGAGTTTTTCTTGAATACTTGATGAATCTATGAGTTCTAATGGTTTCCTAGATCTGTTATTCATGTACTAGAACAGTTAGAACAAGGTTTAGAGCTTGAAGATGATGGTATCATGATAAAAAGTGATATCGGGTTCAAGCACACAAGCAAGCACCTATAACCAGATATGGTCATGTACATACATCACTAACACAATATGATTATGATTTTATACATCTTTGCATGATATGGTAATGAAGTTCACATCTTGAACACGATATGGTGTCAACCATATGCCTTTTTCATGATATGAGGTCAAGCAAAAACCTCATGCACGATATAGTGTCAAGTACACACCTCTAATTGATATGCTAAACCCTAATTTTTAGCAACTCGATATGGGTGACACATACATACACCTCATGAATGATATGGTGATGAATATTCACTTCATGTACGATATGGTGATGTGGTATACACCCATTGCATGATATGAGGTCATGCATACACCTCTTTTCCCAATATGGTGTGAAGCACACACACACCTCTTTACCCGATATGGTGTGAAGCACACACATACCTCTTTGCCTGATATGGTGTGAAACACACACACACCTCTTTGCCCGATATGGTGTGAAGCACACATACACCTTTTGCCCAATATGGTAGGCACACATACACCTCTAAGGTGATATGGGTAGCAAGCATACGACTCTAAACTGATATTGGGTGAAGCATACACCTCTTGGATGATATGGTGTTAAGCACACATCTCTAAAATGATATGGTGGGTAACCCAATACACTAGATGACAAAAGTGGTAAGGTGGTTAATACCTTAGAGCATGTTATGACCAATACACTAATGTATGGTGTGGCCAATATCTTCAAGTAAGGTGAGGATGTTACACCCTTGTAGGGTGAAGGTGATAAACCATTTTATTTGTAAGGTTGATACCTTGATAGGTAAGGGTATGAGAGATATGATGATTCCTAGCCCGATATACACCTAATCCAATACATGTGTTCAACTTGACATACATGATCCAACCCGATACTTTGTAAAGTTGAGGGCAAGACACTCTTAGGAGTGATGAGTGTAACATCAAGTAATGGTATGATTAATACCTTGATAGGTGAAACACCTAAAGTGGTTGATAATGGTCAACCCTATATCAACAATGCCTTAACCCGAGATGAGTCCATATCACTTGATGATAGTTGGGTAATTCAAGTGTATGACTTATGAATAATACACAACATGATAAATGTGATGAGTTAGTGCATAAAGTATTAGGATGAGAAATACCCTAATACAAGATAAGTTGATAAACTTAAGTAAGTTAAAAGTGATGAGGGAAGTGATATACCAAGGCATGATAAATATCACATCCAACACCTCAAGGTTGATACACCTTGATGCACCTCAAATCCTATCTACTTGGATGAGTGACACATGAAGTGTGTCATGTCAATTGTTACATTAAGATGTAATGAGTTTAATGCACTTTGATATGTGTAGGCTAACATACCTTGAGAAAGGGTTAAGCCAAGTTAATAAAGTATGATGTAATCAATATCCTAGTGAGGATGAGAGAGAAACTCCTACTTTGTGTTGATAATCATTTAATGATAAATGATGAGAATAAATAAGTATGATTGAATACTTATGATATCAACGTATGCTCCTAGATGTGTGGAACAATGAATTAGGGTTTGGATTGATAATATGAACTTGAAACTATATTCAGCTATTAAGGGAAACCCTAACCCTAATAATGGGAAGGTTGTATTTCTCTTATTCCTTAAGCCTTGTGAAACATGTTAAATACTTGTAAAACAAGTATAATGCTTATATGGTCTGATGACCTAAAAGATATTTGTTGCCTAGTGAGAGGTGACAAGATGTTTAATGGGCCTTGTGAGCCATGTGAATAGTTGTTTCCTAGTGAGAGGTGACAAGATAATTATTGAACCATGTGAGCTATGTGAAATACATGTACAACAAATGTGTTGAATACCTTGGTCTGAGGACCTAAAGGTAATAGTTACCTGTTACAGAGGTAACAATGCTTAGTGATGATATAAGGGTTTGAATACCCAGATCCAGTAATCATGATGATGATGATGTGAAAGGATGAGAATTCCCAGTATTGTGATAAGGGACTGAGATCCCGAGTGTTATACATTCAAAATGTTCCAAAGATGTTAAAAGTACTACACCTTTCCTTCTAGCATCTGTTATAATTCATGTTTTGAAACTTGGTTGATGCTAAAAGATACTGTAATATACCTAATTAATTAAGTTAAATCTCATCATGTAGTGCCCTGGCAATAGATCCATTCAGTGTCAAAAATTGTTGATGCTGAAACGAGTTTAACTCAGAGAGCATATTTTTGAATATGCGGGGGTGAAGGATGAATTATATCCAAATGCCCCAATGGAGAATTGATGTCACAACTTCCTTATTTATCACAGGATGATGTAAATCTTCCGACCAAATAAGAAATTGATGTGTAAATCCTTCTTTATTTCTGTGTGGTATCAGTATTGAAGTATAAAATCTCCCGACGAGGAGAGGAATTGATGTTTAATCTTCCTTATCCTTAAAATCTGAGAAAACTACGTGGTCTTCTCCCAAAGAGAGTACATGCTACGACAGTAACTGATAACCTCCCATTTTGTGATTGTTATCTTACTAGTTTTTCTTAGTTTTCCATACTCTTTCTTAGATAAATTAGATAGAATAATTAACTTTCTGCTTTATTGTGAATATACCAATAAATTGATATTTCCCCCTTTTCTTCTTACAGAAAAACAAATTTTTTTTGCAAAAGAACTCAAATGGTCCCAAGACCGTATGAATGCCAAACCGTCCCAAGACCGTATGAAGAACAAACGGTCCGAAGACCATATGAAGGCCAAACGGTCCCAAGACCGAATGAAGAACAAACAGTCCTAAGGCCGTATTAAGGCCAAACGGTCCCAAGACCGTATGAAGGCCAAACCGTCCTAAGACTATGTGAAGGACAAATGGTCCCAAGACCGTATGAAGGCCAACCGGTCCCAAGACCGTATGGAACCCAAACGGTCCTAAGACCATATGAAGGCCAAATGGTCCCAAGAACGCATAAAGACCAAACGGTTCCAAGACCGAATGGAAGCCAAATGGTCCCAAGACCATATGAACCGAAACGGTCCCAAGACTGTATGAACCTAAATGGTCCCAAGACCGTATGGAACCCAAACGGTCCCAAGACTGAACGAAGGCCAAACGGTCTCCAAACCGTATGAATCCAAATAACTCAAGACCGTTTAAGACCCCTTTGGAGCCTATAAATAGGACCCAAGGGGTCCTCATTAGGAAAAAATTATTGGACGTCCAGAGGCTGTCCCAATCACTCTAGAGCTGTTCATTCTTCATCCTTCGCCCCAAGGCTGTTGGTTTAAGATCCACATTCCATCCTCAAGCTACTTCCTCTCTCATCGACATAGAAGGTGGGAAGTGAAGGATTTTTCATCAAGGCAACCACATGGTGTGAAGATAGTTGCTCTCTACTCCAAGGGGTCAACCTTCCTCCCTCCTATGTGGAGATGATGCTTTTTGTTCTCTCTTCCCGCCTCCTTCTTTGTTCTTTCCATGAGCGATTAGTCCCATACACTAGGGTGTGGGGAGTAACCCCACTACCCATGTTTTCATTTCATACATTGTAATTCATGAGTTTGTAATAGAAAAATACTATCTTTTTAGTTCAACATCAATCGTTTAACGAAATGCTAGTTGCTTGATCACCAACTTGTGTTATCTATTATCTACTAGTGCGAATTGTCTACGTTTGTATTTTTAGATTCAAATATCGACTGCATGTTGGTTCTTGATGTATGTAGTCACCATACATCTGTTCGATGTCTAGGAATGTTTCTCAAGGAGTGGAGTAAATTCACCTCCATCGTTGTACTTTCATACTATGAAATGGAATCAGTTGACGTATGAAAGTATAACTTTGATAGGTCGAGGAACACACTTTGTGAGGGGAGTGATGCAAAGTAGGTGACCATTTGTTTGGGGATGGCTGGCATTGCAATACTCCCACATTTCTCACAGTTAGTTATCCCAAAGGAAGCTAAGTCTACAAAGATACTAATTGTTTAGACCCTTTTCTTTGCAAGCCATGTTATTATGATGTATGTTTTGATCCATGCGTAGTGGTGGTGAAAATCAGTCACATCGTAGTGGTTTCCCAAATATCATTTACGACCTTAAATTTACTTTTCTGCCATTTACTTTATTTTGCACTTTAGTTTAATCATCAAATCAAGTCTTTGATCTAAATATCAACTTTCAAGAAGATAAATAGAATTATTACGTCTTCCATCTTGTTAAACTCTTAACAAGATCGTTGTCTCAAGGATTCAACCCTTAACTGTACTACGATAAGACTTCCACATATCTTAGCATACATGGGTGGAGATCTTATTATAACACATGTAAGGCTAAACTTAGAGACTTACTATCTCTAGGATTTTTAGTGGTGCACGCAACTGCACGCGAGTGGAGGCTCCATAAAAAACTGGTGCTATTACTTGGGACAACAGAACATTTTAACTCCATTTGCCAACTTGCTAGTTTATTAGGATTTTACACTTTACCTTGATAATTACTTCATATATCTTTTTGACCTCATCATTTCTCCACATCGTCTAAAGTGTGATTTTTCTTCTACTCAGGTAGAAAATGTGTATGCAACCTTTGCATAACATTGGATTCTCCCCTAAACCATAGTATGACTCTGAGGTAGAACGAAGCTTCCACCGACACATTAGACTTAACTGCCAACAAGCCAGACAGATGGCTGAAGAACAAAGCCATGCCGCTTTGGTGCTGGAAAGAGTCAACGTAACCATAGCAGCTCAAAGAGCACAACTCATCGCTGATACACATGCTCAAATTCAAGCTGAAGTTCGTGCTAAAGAGCAAGCCCGTATCCATGCCAAAAATGAAGCAGCTACAGTAGCTGCTCAACTTTTGATAAGGAATAAGTAGCTTCGGGGTTACGTTGTTCCTAAGAACTCTGAATATGTTCACCCAATCCAACCACCTCTCATCAACGCTCCTAACTTTGAGATCTGAACACAATGGATCCAAATTATGCAAGGCATCTAATTCTCTGGGAACGCTGGAGAGGATTGCATGGATCACCTGAAGTGATTCAAGACACTTTGTCGATTGGTACTACATGCCAGAGCTAATGATGTAATCATGCTTCGACTTTTCAACTTTACTCTGTCTGGGGCATTGAGTTGGTATAACTCATTATATGGAGAGCCAATCACCACTTGGGCTCCCTTGGAAGAAAAGCTTTTTGAAAAGTTCTTTCATCCCTCACTGACCTACCAGATTAGGGGACAGATCAACCAATTCTCCCAACTTATTGGAGAATCTCTATCAGAATCCTGGGAAAGGTTTAAGGAATTACTGAGGAAATATCCACATCACAGAATCTCACAACATCAACTCATAGAAACATTCTATAGAGGAGTAAGTGATGACATTAAGAAGTTCTTGGATTCCTCATATGGGGGGAATTTTGTGCGAAAGAATAATGAAGATGCCTGGAAGATTGTCACACTCAGAGATGAGAACCAATGTAATTGGGGAAGGCCATCTAACGGAGGCGTTCTAAAGGTTTGTGAAGCTGAAGAATCTGTAAAGTTGAAAGCCATCGCTGAAGCTCTAAAAACCATAGCTCAAAAGCAACAAGTTCTTGAAACATTGTTTGGGGAATATGATAGAAAGAAGAACTCCCAGGTTCAACAAGTCAAAGCAGCTACTGAAACTTGTGAAGCTTATCATGCATCTGATCAACCCACATTATCATATGGTCTCTTATACAATGTAATGATGGATCTACAACCACCACAACTACAATATGAACCAATTATTGAACATCCCAAGGATCAGCTACCAAAGCAAGTGAATTCTATCCACTCCATACCAGGGCAAGAATATTATAATCCATATCAACCGAGAAACCATCCCAATTTTCAGTATGGGAATCTTATGGGAACTGCCAACCCACAACATCAGACGCAAGGTGGGTCTTCTAATAGATTACCACATGGATTTCAAAACAATTATAATCGAAATCAAGGGAATTATAGGGGTGGGCCTCAAAGACTTGTCTACCCAAGAAATTCTTCTACATACTACCCACCGTTGCATCCACAATTGCAACAAACTCAACTACAACAACCACAACAACCTCAATTACCAGCACTTCAGCAGCAACAACCGCAAGGGCAACAACAAGTTACACAATATCAACAAAAGAATGCTCTACCTCTGCCAACATATGAGTGCAAATGCTGCAATCTCAGCAGACCATGCTTGCCAATCAGCAAGCCCAACAAAAGGCTGTGGAAACTCAATTGGCACATATCGCAGCCCAACTGAAACCCTGACATGGTTTTATCATGCGTATAACGCAAGTGCACACGTCAGAGTAATATAGGCCTTTATGAGGCTCGAGTCGAACATAGGGACACTGAATTGTCGGTAGACTTCTTACTAACTACTCGTGATCAGCTAGACCAATTAAAAAGGGTTGAGAGTTGATTGAAAAAGAAAATAAAAATAAATGAAAACAACACAATCGATTAAATGTTTGGTTTAATCAATTTAAACTAGATTCTTTAGGATTGCAGTTTCACCGCAGGCTCTCATCGAAATAATTTCTACATAATTACCCTAATTTGTCTCCTATTCCGGGTAGTGGCCTGTAGTCAGAATTTTTCATTTTCACGATACAATTCACTACCTAAATATAGGTTGGTTCCATTATAGTAGCAACCTATACCCTAAACTAGGTGCATTAAGATCCTACTATGGGTTTCCACCATTAACTGTACATCGCCTTGTTCAAAGAATTTATTAGTTAATGTGATTTTTGTCTCTTTTCAACCGTTAATTCTTCTTTCGAAGTAATTAAAGGCATTATATTATCATTAGGGTGATCAATCATAATGATATAAGGGAGAAAATAAAATCATACCATAGATTTGAGAGACAAATTATGATGAACTATATAAAAATGTCATACAACGATTACCCGGGCTACTCCCTGTCCTAAAGACAAAGGGGATTAGCCCCACATGTTCATCTCAATGAAAAACAACATGAGGGAAAAAGAAGACATGGAGAAAAACATAGATAGATATTGTGTAACCCCTGAACGGAGGAGATCCGAGCGTTCCTCGGCATAGGGTGAGCATTCTACAGCCTTCCGACGGTGGAAAACTCTTCGACAACCTTTGGAATGATTGAGGCGTGGTTCTTGGCTCCTTTCTCTTCTCCTCTTCTCCTTGAGAGTTGTGCAACGGCTAATGACGTGATAGATTGCTTAGGGCCGCCTTAATTAGGTATATGCACCACTTTAGGTCACCCAAAAATCACCACCGTACGATTAGACATGATCTTTAGCAAAACCTAATCTGACGGCGCTGGGGTAGTAAAACTCCTTCTATTTCTGGAATCCTCTCTGAAGATGGCTCGATACCATCAATGTGGTGTCGATGGTATCAATTTGTTGATACCTGGCACGCTGTTGTCATCTCGATAGAATCGACAGTTAGTTAATGGTATCGACTCTTTAAAATTCACTTTTTCTATGGAATCCGTTACTAGAAATCATCCTACTGAGGCAAGCTCGATACCATCGACAGTGTGTTGATGGTATCGACAAGCTCTTCTTCTTCTCCGACAAAGTCACTATGGTCAGGTCGATGGTATCTACAGATCCAAATATGCAAACTGCCTAAAACAAAGAGAAGAATACCAATCAAATTTGATAAATATGATCATTAATACAAAATCAGGTGAAACAAGGTAAAATTGATGCGTTACGAGATTATAGGCTAAAAGAAGTGAATCATGTGAAATTAGTCAAAAATATGACAAGAACATGCATAAAACCAATATAAATAATCCTATGAAAATGACTTAAAATCCTCACATCAAACTCCCCTAAGATTGAACTTGCTCATCCTCGAGCAACAAAACTCTAGAATAAAATTGTGAGAGTCAAATAAAGAACACGTTAGCATAAAAGACATCTCACTATGATTCCCACCTGTCATCTGCACACCGACCCTCATTAACCGCAGAATAGTAACTACCCTGAAGGCAACAATGATCATCCATAAGATATGCCCACCCCAAGATCATGAACACTATCAAATAAGGCAGTTAATATAATAAATTACTCCAGTTCAGGCTTGGTGCATCTTGTGATCTTCTATCTACGTTGCTCAATTCCTAACTACCATCTACATAGAAGCAGATCTCCTAATATACAATCATGAGGAGATAATCATGGTGACCTACCATTTTTCGAGCAATGAGTGGATGAAATGGGCGGCAGTGGAAGAAAGGGAAGCACAAGACAATTTTAACATGCACAATTAACAAGAATGACCTAAATGATACATATGCATATGCATATGAAAATGACCTAATGCCTACATTTTGGGTGGAATGATGCATGTTCCTGCTATTCCATCTCCATGAGAGATAGAATGTCTACAAACTACATTATGTGCTTATTCTACCTATTATACATGTGAGATAAGCTCTTTTCTCCCTCTAGTATCACTTTTTTTTTCAAGCCCTTCTTTCTCTCAATTTGGCTACTGCAAAATGTATAATTTTTTTTAGAATTTTTTTCGGGCTTATTTTCACAGAACTTCTATCATTGAAGCATTACAACTTAATTTCCAGAGAGTATAGAATGAGTTACCCGCTTTTCTTATTTTTCAGAGGAAAAAAGGCACATACTGTCCTATATGCTCAAAAATATGTAAAGTGAAACTACATGAGAGTAATTATGCAACTGTAATGACATGCACTCAAGAATGTGTGCATGCATGATTCATCTACAAAATTTCTTTTCATTTTCCATTTTTTTCATCTATGCAAAATCTAGCTATAATGCAATCCTATCTAAATGATATGCAATCAAAAGATGAAAACCGTAATGTGCTCCCAATTCTTATGGTGGAGTATGAATACAATGGGATGGATAGATCACAAGATTAATTGACAGAACCATTGGAAAATATTATATGTCCCTCCTTATTGACCTATGTAAAAATTATTCAAAGGGCTTCTCTCTCTCACTTATGATTAAAGTCCCATTACCGTTTGGTCAAATTAGGCTCAACATCCATGTCCGTCCAAATTTCTTGAATCATAAGGATGTACATTTATCATTTTATGTTTTAAAGTTGAGAAACCCAATTATTTTCATAAGTAGGTGCTCAAGTTCAAACAACTCAAATTGCCAATTCTGAACAAATTTTTAATTATGCCCAATTTCAGATGATTGCACACATAAAACATTGAGATGACACATTACATTAGACATCCACAAATTACACTAGATAGCATGTGGATCCTAAAAAGCTGTAAATAAAAAAATTACTCAAAACTAATTTTTTTTGCCAAAGTGTGAGAAAAATACTAAAATAAAAGAAAGAAAAATTAATCTGAGATAGAAACTATTCCATCTCTCCCCCTAAGCTTGAATTTGACTATGGCCTCATAGTAAAAAACAATATCAGAAGGTGGAACAATGATACCCATTATTGTTCCGGTGGTGGAAATGGTGGTTGCTGTTGGGTGTTGGGGTTCCATTCAGGGTACTACCCCTGAAAAGTAGGATCATATGGGGGCATGGGCGGAGGTTGTGGATATCCCCCGAAGTATTTTTGGCTCTAGTAGTGATCATAGAACGGTTGTTGTTGCATCTCCATCCTATGCAACTTGTCGTGAATATTTTCTTCGTTGGCGAGGAGGAGGCGCTCGTTCTCATAAATTGCCTACTGATTTAAAAATAGCCAGTTCGTTGTATCCTGAATACCGGCGAAGGAGGCAGTGTGCTGCTGCTGTGTCTGTTGGATATCCTGCAGCATGGAGTACATACCCTGCATGGAATAGACATCATCTCCTTGTTGAGAGGGATGTGGTGGCAGACGCTGAGACGAGGATGAAGCTCCCGGGTAGAAGCGTGGACGCTTCCTCGGCGCTACTCATGATCAAAGAGGAGTGAAAGCCTCCTCTTCCTCCTCATGCTCATCGCCTTCGTCGTTGATGTTGTCATCCCCATCTTCTTCACTCTCAAAATCATCAATAGTAATGATGGGCCACCTGAAATGCTTGCCCTCCTGAATGTTGAAGACGGGGTCAGGGAGTGCACACTCCTGATACTCCTTGTTGACATGGAAATGCGCATAAACCATGTCGTCTCAGAACGTCAATAAATTTGAGCGACGTAGATGAAGAAGATTGACGAAGCTCTTGTTCACCAACGGGGTCAGAGAAGAAATATCTAGCCCAAGATAGATGGCTAGAGGTGTAATAAGTCCCCCAAAATGAATTGGGGATTTCGGGGTGCTCTTCTTCACATCCATAACACGCGTTAGGAAAAACACACCCCAGTTGAGCTCTTGTTTAATCAACAGTTTGTGAAGGAAGAATAGGTCTGCCTCTTGAAACTTTCTCAGTGCTAGATCTCCACGAGCGAAGAACGTGACACATAACATTCGATGTAGAATCTGAAAACGGGTGCTCGAAATCGGTCACGGTAGCATTGTGGAAGCTTATTGACTTTCCCACCAGAGTAGTCACCAGATCAGCAAATATTGCATCATAGTCCGCCCGACTGTCTGGCCTCTGGTGCTAGTTGGGAGAATGATACCAGTTATAGATAGAATTGAACTGGTTGAGGGTGATGGTGTAGTTGTTGTTGTAGAGCCGGAAAGACACTCACCCTTTTATCCACTCCCTATCGGTGGCGATATGGTCATTGGGCACGACACAAATATCAAGCGAAGACATGAATTCTGCAACTAACTCCTTATAAGTCGACCACTCACCAAAAAAGGGGTGGCCCTCAGCGTGGTACTGGACATCTTGAAACATCCTGGTTGTATGGCTCGCTTGCCCCTGAAGGACATAAGCGAGGTTGGCCTCAAACCCGAGGTCACGGATCATGGCCCAATCAACATATTGAGTCGGTTCAATTTTTCGCTTTAGGAGCTCCTCGTAGATCTTCTTTATGTTTGACGAGGGATGAATGATCCTCATATGAGGAATGGAGCTGGGTGGTGGAGGAACGAACATCTCAATCTCCATCGGGGATGCTTGCAAAGAAGATGAAGCTCCTGCCATCCTCACCATTGTGAACAAAAAGGAATGGAGAAGAAGAAACAGAGCTCAATGAAGGTCGAAGAAGAAGATCTCTGTTCGGTTTAAAGCTCGGGGAAGATATCTCAATCCCTTGACGCTCGTTGAAGGCCTCCGGTTGCTCAGCAATGCTCGATGCACAAGTTGAGGGGAGAAGCTATGAAGGTGTGAAGAGAAAATGAAATCAACTTCTCCTTTTATAGATGAACCCACCGCCACTGTTGACTCATCGATACCATCGACGGGGTGTCAATGGTATTGACACCTGTAGCACAATCCGGGTCTTCGCTACTATCGACGGTCATCGATGGCTGGATGTGGGGGCCCAGATTGATGACATGTTGATACCATCGACGCGGTGTCGATGGTATCGACCCGTCCCACGGATCGTCTTCTTTGATTTGGTGGCCTCCGTTGATATCTTCTCATGGATTGGTGACGTGTCACATCGATACCATCGATGAGATGTCAATGGTATCGAGACTTTATGTGTCATTTAACCTCGCGAGGCCCGATCGATGCTTCGTTGATGCTGTCGGGTCGATACCATCGACTGCTTCGTCGATGGTATCGACTTTACTGAGACAAATTCGTCTGAAAATCTCTAGAGATCTCACGAGTATCGACCCTTGAGTCAATACTATCGACCTCCTTCAACATTTTACGTCATTCAACCTAATGGTGAGTCGATACTATCGATGAGGTCGTTGATAGTATCGACTGAGAAAATTTTCTATAGATACCGCTGTGTACCATCGTCACTACCATCGACACAAGGGTCGATGGTATCGACACCCAATCAGTACTGCACACTTAACACACGCATCAGTGCATCATTTTTACAAACTTAACTACAAAATTAAAGATCAATACAAAAAATTAACTAAATAGAAATGAAATACCAATGGTTGGTTTGCCTCCCAACAAGTGTCCTACTTTAACATCTTAGGCTAGATGAAATTAGCCCTTTTATTCTCCCTCGAGCGCCATGAATTTGACCTTATGTACCTTCTTTGTGAAATCTTCTCCATAATAGAGCTTTAATAGTTGCCCATTCACCAAGAATGTTTGCTCTCCGTCTCTCACCATAATAGCACTGTGGGGACGTACATCTTCCACCACAAACGGGCCACTCCACCGGGATTTCAATTTCTCGGGATGTAATTTCAATCTCGAGTTAAACAATAACACGCGATCACCCTTTTTGAAAACACACAGTTCAATGTGACGATCGTGGATTTGTTTTGTTCTTTCTTTGTAGATTCACGAGTTCTCATAAGCGTTCATCCTCAGCTCATCTAGCTCATTGATCTCTAACATTCTCTTCTTCCCTACATCATCATAACTCATATTAAGCTTCCTTAGAGCCCAGTGCACTTTGTGTTCTAATTCCACCGGCAAATGATAGGCCCACCCATAAACCAACCTAAAAGGCGTGGTGCCTATAGGTGTTTTAAATGCAGTCCTGTATGCCCATAATGCATCCGGTAGGAGTGCACTCCAATTCTTCCTTGTCGAGGCCACTGTGCGTTCCAAAATCTTCTTAATTTCTCTATTCGACACTTTGACCTACCCTTGTGTTTGTAGGTGGTACGGGGTACCCACATTGCGCTTCATCCCATACTTGCTCAATAACGCAGCAAATTTCCGATTTATGAAATGGGTGCCTCAATCGCTAATGATCATTCGTGGCACACCAAACCCACAGAAAATATGATCTTTCACAAACCTGCACACTATAGCCGCGTCGTTAGTCCTTGTGGGTATTGCCTCTACCCACTTCGATACATAATCAACAACAAGAAAAATGTATAAATTTGAATTCGAGGACACAAAGGGTCCCATGAAATCGATGCCCCACAGATCAAATACCTCAACTTCTTGAAACACATTGAGGGACATCTCTTACCGCTTTGAGATGTTACCTACCCTTTGACAAGAATCACATCTTCTCACATAGTCATAAGCATCCCAGAAGAGTGTAGGCCAATAAAGACCACTCTCTAACACCTTGGCCTCCGTCCTTGAGCTCGCATGATGACCACCGGTGGGAAGTGTATGACAGTGACTAAGCACACTATCATATTCAACCTCTGGTACACACCTGCACAAAATGTCATCCCTGCATTGTCTCAACAAAATAGGATCATCCCAGAAACAATATCTTAACGAATGGAAAAATTTCTTTTTCTCTTGATAAGTCCAATCATCTAGGATTATTTTACATGCAATATAATTAACAATGTATGAAAATCACAGATCCTTAGATTTTAAAGAGAGGATATGCTCATCAGGAAATGTCTCAGCAATGGGAATATTGATATCCCTCTCATCTATCTGCTCTAACCGGGACAAGTGGTCCACGACCACATTCTCTATGCCCACCTTATCCTTAATTTCAATGTCAAATTCATGCAGCTATAAGATCCACCTAATCAATCTAAGTTTGGCATCTTTCTTTTCCATTAAGTATTTTATGGCGGCGTGGTCCGTCCATACTATAACTTTTGACCCTACCAAGTATTTCCGAAATTTTTCGAATGCAAAAAACACAGTGAGAAGTTCGTTTTCAGTCGTGGTGTAATTAAGTTGTGCCTCATTTAAAGTCTTTGATGCATAAAAAATCACAACGGGTTTGTTCTCAAAACGCTTCCTAAGAACAACCCCTACTGCAAAATCCGATGCATCGCACATGAGCTCGAAAGGCTTAGTCCAGTCCGGCATTTGAACAAAGGGTGCAGAAATCAATTTTTCCTTAAGTACATTGAAAGCATCCAAACATTTTTCATTGATATCAAACACTACATCTTTCTCAAGAAATCCAGACAACGGTTTAGCAATTTTTGAGAAATCTTTAATGAAACGGAGATAGAACCCTGCATGACTGAGAAAACTCCTTACCCCTTTCACCGAATTCGGTGGGGGTAGTTTTGAAATAACCTCAATCTTGACTGGGTCCACCTCCAACCCATTGCTAGAGACCTTGTGTCCCAGCACAATTCCTTCACTAACCATCATATGACACTTTTCCCAATTGAGAACTAGATGTGTGTCCTCACATATTTGCAAAACTTTAGCTAAGTTGTACAGGCACTCATCAAACGATGCACCATAGATGAAAAAATTGTCCATGAAAACCTCTAAACAACGCTCAACCATGTCAGAAAAAATGGCAAGCATGCAGTGCTGAAAAGTGGCTGGTGTGTTGCACAGACCAAAAGGCATGTGGCAGTACGCGAAGGTTCCATAAGGACAAGTGAAGGTAGACTTCTCTTGGTCCTTAGGATCAATGGAGATCTGATTGTAGCCGGAGTAACCATCTAAAAACCAAAAATGAGAGCAGCCAGCCAGCCGCTCCAAAATTTGATCGATGAATGAGAGGGGAAAAAGATCCTTTACAGTAACATAATTTAAACGTCGGTAGTCAATGCAAACACGCCACCCAGTTACCAATCAGGTAGTGACAGGCTCATTTAACAAGTTATGAGTTGAAAACTACTAGAGGGGGGGTGAATAGAGTTTTATAAAGATTTTAATAATGATTTAAACTCAAACAACCACAATTGAAATATTGGACAAGGAGACAAGGGTTTAGAGTGGTTCCAACCTTAGCAAATACTAAGGCCGTCAGTCCACTACCCGGTTGCTTACCCAACCGGGATTTGAAAAGAAATTTATTTTATTACCTCGCAAGGACTTTACATAAAATACAATTTCTTTTCCCTAAACCCTTCAAGCAGCCTTCACCTAGAAGTAATCGCCCAACCTTGAAGCAGCCTTCCCTTGAAGTAGGTGCACCAACTCCCGTTGCACCAGCCTTCTGAAGTAGCTTCCCGTGCAATAGCCTTCTTGAAGTAGCTTGAAGTCCCCTTCTCCACCTGAGAAGTCAACCCTCTCCAATCCGCGGCCTCCAACCCTAGGAGTAGCAAGGAGAGTACAAAAGATAAAAAGGAACAAGAAAGAAAAAGGAAATTACAACTTATCCTTTAAGCCCGAGGCTTGATATGCCTAGATCAAGCGTAAGATCTCCTAGCCAAGTATGTGAACTTGTGATTGCTGTGGGTAGGAGAATCTAGCCTATAGGACACGAGATTGAGCTAAGAAGAATGTAGGCCAATGATCACAGTGCTCAAATTGCTTGCAAAAGATTGCTCAAGTATGCTCAAGTGTATTCTCAAGTGTAACAAGTGAATTCTAGTGTCCTATGGCTTGTCCTATTTATAGGAATGGCCTAAGTATGCTTAAGGATGTTCTAGACAACTTCTAGGGGTTTCTAAGTGCTTAACTAGCCGTTAGGTACAAAGTTGTTGCTTTAACAACGGCTAATTACTTTATTCTGCAGTTGCTGTCAGAGACCATCTCGGTCGACAAATTGTCAACCGAGACACCTACTCGGTCGAAGTTTTGTCAACCGACAGGCTCTCTGGATCAACGTTCATTTGCAACTACTAACTACCTTGTCAGCTGTGTCTAACGGCTACTTGAGTCAATCTCGGTCGAGAAGTTTGTCGACCGAGAGTGTCTCGGTCGAGGAGTGTGGTCAACCGAGATTGACTCTGTTTTCAATCTTTCAATTAAGATACTAAGTGTGTGCATGAGTGTGCATTATGTGATCCTATTGGAAGGAGATGACCTAACTAAGTGTGGTGTTTAGCTAGGGAGACTTAACGCTTGATTTACATGAAGTCTAAGTACTTGTACATTATATATTTGTACACGTTTACAAATGATTACATTGCATGACATTTACAAACATTCAAGCGTATGGATTCCCTAGAACTTTGTCATCACTTTGTTCCTGCACACTTAAGTAGCTCGTTAGATTAATAAGAATGAAATGTTTGTCATCATCGAAACAAAGGGATTTATCATAATGTCCAATTTATCCAACATGAGTAACATTGATTCCCCCCTTTTAGGGACTACTTGTGTTGGGCTTACCCATGACAAATCGGAAATGGCATAGATGATTCCTGCAGAAAGGAGCTTGATCACCTCCTTCTTGACGACCTCCATCATGCTCAGGTTAAGTCAACATTGTGGCTGAATCACAGGCTTGGCTCCTTCCTTGAGCCGGATCTTGTGCTGGCAAAGAATAGGGGAAATCCCCTTAATATCAAAAATTGACCACCCGAATGCACCACGGTGGTTCTTCAGCACGATCATTAATTGTTCTTCCTCATCAGCACTCAGATATGTCGATATAATCACCGAAAGCTTCTCATCATCCGCTAAGAAGACATACTTTAAGGGGGGGGGGTAACGACTTAAGTTCCAACTCAGGCGGGCAGATCAATGAAGACTGAAGCGGTGGTGGCAGCGGTCCAAGATCCTCATAGTGCTTAGCATAATAGCAAGGGAGCACCTGAAGCATTTTCACACATTCTTGTAAGGACGTGCTTCTTATCCAATCATCCATGATATTGAATAGGCATGCTTCGAGGGGCAATTTTGGATATGAATCGATCATAGAAACTGCTATATCATCATCCTCAGTAGATAGAGGAATTTCCTCCTCTTCATCATTTAGGTAACCCACAACTTTACAAAGAGACACTACTTTGGTTTGTTCCATAATGTCCACGGATAGCGTTCCCTTGTCTACCTTGGTCATAACATGATCCATAACAAGAAATGGCTTTCCTAAATAGAGGGAAATGTTCTGATCATAGTGCTTCACCTTGCGACATTGTTCCTTCGCCTGTAATTGTATTGTGTTTGGTGGCATGACCATATCAAATATGTCATCAGCTATTCCCAATGTCAAACGACCTCTACCCATTTCCAGTATCATATCAGTAGTAGCCTGGAAGGGTCTTCCTAAAAGCAACTCATTCCCTTGCTCATCCTGCAACTCCATTGTAATGACCCGTTTTCAAATTAGTCATCTAATTAGGGTTTACTTGGATGATTGTATGCTTAATTAAGATGATCATTGTTTAAAGCTTGATTAGTGATGGAGTTAAATTTTCATATATTAAATATAATGAAAAGTTTTAATCATACTTTGATCCACCTAATTAGGGTTAACATTTCAGAAACCCTAATCGGCCCAAATTAGGGTTTTGGTGATATATGAATACAGGATTTGATAAGTATAGTGTCTCACTAAATGATTTTTAGTATTTTATGTGTAACTCTGATTTAATTCAAATTTTTATATGATTTTTATGTATAAATGTGAACACTCTTGAAAAATATCAGAATTTTTGAAGAATGTTCTCACCTGTTTATCGGTCGAGTTTCAAACTCGACCGATCATATTTTCAGATTGAGATAGAAATGTGGTAATTGAATTTTATCTTTTTATTAGTATATCAAAGTGATCTCAAATTTTAACTGTAATTGATAAACACAATTTTAGACACTCTGTTAAATTGACGTAATTTTTGGATGACTTTTGATCTCTACAGAGAGGGTGTCGGTCGAGTTCTGTGCAGGACAAACTCGACCGACCATGCTACTGACTGCAGTATAGCAGTGTAGTATTTTATTTTTCATAATTTATTTGATTATCCAATTAAGCTCAAATTGTAACTAAAGGATTGATACTTAGTTTTCAACAACATATTAAATTTTCAGAATTGTTGGAAGACGTTTTGTATCACAACATAACCTTGATCGGTCGAGTTCTGAGAGAGACAAACTCGACCGACAAAATTTTTCTGGAAAAATAAAAAAGACTGAAAAATGTTTATAATTAATTATTCCAAGCACCTTAATGAGTATATAGGACTCTATTAAGACCCAAGCACCTCTAATTTCCGTCCCACACTTCAGAGCTTCGTAATTCTTGAGAGAGGAGGGGATTTTAGGGTTTGGAGAATCTTAAGTGGAAATTTCAGATTTCTGGGTTTTCTCTTTCCAAGGTTGGTAAATTCTGTATAGATTATAAATCTTTACTAGGTTTATTTTCTTCTATTCTCTCATATGTATAGAACTCATCACTTCCCTGATTTGGATCAAAAGAATACAAATTGATCTCTTCTTTCATTCTTTCTTCTTCAATTTTTCTTCTTCTAGGTTCTTGAGTGAAGAGGAGCAGGAAGATTATGTTTTCTTGAAGCAAGGACTTGATTCAAGAATTAGCAATAGTAGATAGGCTACGAATTTCAGGTGTTTCACACCCGAGTTGAGTGTTTCTCTCCCTCCTAAGCTTTGTATCCATGTTGAAAGCCTAATTCAATGCAGCTAAAACAATCAGAAACCTTGTTTATATATGTATGTGATTGGATTTGATTTGGGAAAGATACTGGAGAATCCAATTTTACTGATTTTGATTATTTCTCATTGATTGAAACTTTATTAGTTCCCGTTATATCGATTGAGGATGCATGGGTATTATTATGGGTAGATGAATATGGTATTTCATGTGAAGTTTTCCTAAAAATCAGCCCAATGGCCGATATGCTTGGAATTGAATTGACATGTATAAAGTCATATTTGAATTTGTACTAGATTGTATTATACAAGTGCATTATTGAATGTTAATGGAGTTGAATGATCACATATCCTGATTAGGATTTGTGTTGAGGAAGTGAATCAAATAAGTCAATTAATCAATGTATACTTATGATTGATGAATGAAAAGTATGAAAATGGAAACGAGGGTTTCCATGTTTGTGAATAACCTGAATGAACCCTTGAGTCATGATTGGATTACTAAATGATATGATTCTTATAATATGTTGAACTAAGGAATGAATTCTTGAAAACCCTAAAATTTTATTACTAAGACAATTATGAGTGATAAACCTAGAACTTGTATATGATGTTGTAAATGTGATCAAATGCTGAAGTTGAAGGTATTAATAATTCCATTGAATATGATGAGTCTTATGAATATCACCTAAGTCCAATGTAATTGTTTTAATATAATAAAGAATGATCATTGTTGATTATGGGAATGACATTAGTAGTCAAAATTAAGGTACACTTATATGAAAATAAGAGACAATATGAACATGATGTACGTAATGGTGATTGCAAGATAAAGATGAAACTAATGAAGATAGTATGATGAAGTATTTTATCTTTTATTTTAAATACATGTGGCTTAACCCAAATTAAATGAAATATACTAAGAACTATATTTTAGTAAATGTTATGTAGAAGAGAAGCATTGTATGTAAAGTAAATCAAGAAAGATTGGTCCAGATAATGTAATGAACATGAAATGAAAGAAGTTGAGACCACTGAGTATAAAATGATGGAAAAAGATAGGAATTAATAGATGATTCTAAGAATGTAACTCTTACCCTAAAATGATGAGTTTGATGATGCTAGTGAATGATAATATCAAATGGGGAATTAAGAGATGCACATAACTGTAATTGAATTCAATGAAAAGATGAAAGTCAAATATTTGAATTGATTTATAAGAATGTGTTCTTGAATTGTGAATTGTACTCTGAGAATGGACTAATAGTACAAACTTCATTTGTTAGTGAACATGTGATGACTAGTAACCCCATATGAATAATGTAAAATAAAAGAAGAAGAGAACTAAGTCGGGTATGCATGTATATGCATGAAATTTATTGGCATCTATTCAGACTGGATGGAACATGCATATGTTGTATGATAAATCCATTCTGAGTATGAGGAATGATACATGATAGCTATATGCTTTTACTGTTGCTAGTTTTAATGCCTCTGCTAATATTTGTTCAGAACTGTGATATACAATGAGTTGATAAGATTTATGTTGAAATGGAATTTAATATGCACTCCTTACATTGAGAAACCCTGATAAGGATAAATGTTGCATAATGAGATTATGTCTAGGGCTGAAGGCCCAGTGATGATGATAAAACCCTGATGGGGTAAATGATGAACAATGAGATTATGTCTTGGGTTGAAGGCCCACTATTGATGATTGCTATGAGTTGATGCAGAAGATAGAAATAATCATATTTGTTGCAATCTATAGACTTATTGTGCTTCTTGCTTTGATCATTGCTCTTATTGATAAACTTAATCTATTTCATGTTATTGTAGTTATGCGAGAACACACAGATATGATATATGATGTTTTGAATTCTTGTAAGATGAGTAAAAGATATTAATAACAAGTGAAATGATGGAACATCTAGTTAGGTGCCATGAACACCGTGAGTTTCCCTCGAGGACCACACTGGGGAAACAAAACTGATCTCCTTATAGTAATCGATGAATTATGAGAAGGATTTCCGGAGTGTGGATCGAGACCTTAAAGGTTAGACCACCAGGATTTAAGAGCGAGTCATCTGGAGTGGCTCTGGCCCTAAATCCTTGCTGTAAAAGTCTATGTCCAGATGGAATAGACTCTGTTGAAATGAAATATGTGAAATGTGAAATGAAAAATATGTGAAATACTGTGATATGTGATATACTGTTTTGCTGGTTCCTATCTCGTGTACCCGAGATGAGGACGTGAGCCTCTTTAGGCAACCCTGAGGTGGCCAGGGTCTGTTGTTGATATCTTAGGGTGGCCGACTAAACCCTAAGATAGTGACGGTGAGTCGTTGATAAGAGAATCAGGCGTGGCGACTTCTACTTGGTGAGGTACAAGCCAAGTAGTTTCAGGGCAAATGGATAAAAGATGATATAAGTAGTATAATCTAGATAGATTAGAATGTCCCTATACTCTCTCTTTCCCAGGATGGGTAGTAGATTTTGTTTGCTCATCAATGTACATGTATCTGATGTAAACTGAACCGCATATGAGAACAAGATTTGATTCTAGATTTAATGGAGTTGAATATGATTTGTGATATCTGAATGTGATGTCCTGGATGTGACATTGATTTATGAGTTTGTGAAGAAAGAAAAAGAAGGAAAAATTTATCTGTGTTTTTCATATATTGTTTAATCACCTTTGTCAAGAATTCATTGTTTTATTTCATAATCTGGGTTTAGGTTTTGGGATTCCCTCTAATGGTTGGTATTTGTGCTGATCAAAAGAGTGGGTCCTGACAGACGTGGTATCGAAGCCTAGGTTAGATGAGTCTACATGGACAATAAGATCTAGGACTAATTGATAATATCAATGTTGAATATAACGTAAATGATGTGCATACTGAGTGAACTCAGTATCCAGATACTCTGGTCAAGTATTTGGGTACCGAGCTAAGCTAGTATGGAACTGCCGACTATACTTCTTCTGGATGCCTTGACCAAGTATCCAGATGAACATAGTTTGGTAGTATAATAAGATGCATGATGAAAAAGAGAAGAATGGTGATAAAATGGTGAAAGAGAAAAGGATTTTATAATTCAATATGGAACCTATGGAAAGCATGAAATTTCATATAATAACTATGAAAGCTTAATGGATTATGAAGACAATCTATAATGAGTTTGAATTTGAGTATGAAATCTGAAATTGTGATAAAATCTATGAACTAAGATGCACACTAGATGATCTTCTTCATAAAGGAAATTGATGAATGCGGATGATAATATGTGAATAAGTCATAATCTTAATCCATGAGATACACAATTAAAAAAAAAGGATGTGAAAGGTGATGTGAATCAGATCTTGATAAATGATGTATTACTAATATTTGTGAAGTGAGTGTTTGTCATACTCAAGGGGAGATGTGATGATTACAAGGGAAGAAATATTCATTTAATGCAAAAAGAAAGTGTCATATGAACGAAAGATAAAATGAAAGTATTTATAATTTGATGCTCAGAGAGGTGAACGATTAGATGATATGATATTCTTTCATATCTTTTCTTGTATTTCGGGACGAAATCCTGAAAAGAGGGGAGCATTTGTAATGACCCATTTTCAAATTAGTCATCTAATTAGGGTTCACTTGGATGATTGTATGCTTAATTAAGATGATCATTGTTTAAAGCTTGATTAGTGATGGAGTTAAATTTTCATGTTTTAAATATAATGAAAAGTTTTAATCATACTTTGATCCACCTAATTAGGGTTAACATTTCAGAAACCCTAATCGGCCCAAATTAGGGTTTTGGTGATATATGAATACAGATTTTGATAAGTATAATGTCTCACTAAATGATTTTTAGTATTTTCTGTATAACTATGATTTAATTCAAATTTTGATATGATTGTTATGTATAAAATGTGAACACTCTTGAAAAATATCAGAATTTTTGAAGAATGTTCTCACCTGTTTAGTGGTCGAGTTTCAAAATCGACCGATCATATTTTCAGATTGAGATAACAATGTGGTAATTGAATTTTATATTTTTATTGGTATATCAAATTGACCTAAATTTTTAAATTTCTTTATAAACACAATTTTAGACACCCTGTTAAATTGGCGTAATTTTTGGATGACTTTTGATCTCTACAGAGAGGGTGTCGGTTGAGTTCTGTGCAGGGCAAACTCGACCGACCATGCTGATGACTGCAGTATAGCCGTGTAGTATTTTATTTTTCATAATTTTTTGGATTATCCAATTAAGCTCAAATTGTAACTTCTGGATTTATACTCAATTTTCAACAACATATTAAATTGTCAGAATTTTTGGAAGACGTTTCGTATCACAACAGAACCTTGATCGGTCGAGTTCTGAGAGAGACAAACTCGACAGACCAAATTTTTCTGGAAAAATAAAAAAACTGAAAAATGTTTATAATTAATTATTAAAAGCACCTTAATGAGTATATAGGACTGTATTACGACCCAAGCACCTCTAATTTCCGTCCCACACTTTAGAGCTTCGTAATTCTTGAGAGAGGAGGGGATTTTAGGGTTTGGAGAATCTTAAGTGGAAATTTCAGATTTCTGGGTTTTCTCTTTCCAAGGTTGGTAAATTCTGTATAGATTATAAATCTTTACTAGGTTTATTTGCTTCTATTCTCTCCTATGTATAGAACTCGTCACTTCCCTGATTTGGATCAAAAGAATACAAATTGATCGCTTCTTTCATTCTTTCTTCTTCAATTCTTCTTCTTCTAGGTTCTTGAGTGAAGAGGAGCAGGAAGATTCTATTTTCTTGAAGCAAGGACTTGATTCAAGAATTAGTAGTAGTAGTTGGGCTACGAATTTCAGGTGTTTCACACCTGAGGTGAGTGTTTCTCTCCCTCCTAAGATTTGTATCCATGTTGAAAGCCTAATTCAATGCGGCCGAAACAATCAGAGACCTTGTTTATATATGTATGTGATTGGATTTGATTTGGGAAAGATATTGGAGAATCCAATTTTACTAATTTTGATTATTTCTCATTGATTGAAACTTGATTAGTTCCTGTTATATTGATTGAGGATGCATGGGTATTATTATGGGTAGATGAATATGGTATTTCATGTGAATTTTGCCTAAAAATCAGCCCAATGGCCGATATGCTTGGAATTGAATTGACATGTATAAAGTCATATTTGAATTTGTACTAGATTGTATTATACAAGTGCATTATTGAATGTTAATGGAGTTGAATGACCACATATCCTGATTAGGATTTGTGTTGAGGAAGTGAATCAAATAAGTCAATTAATCAATGTATACTTATGATTGATGAATGAAATGTGTGAAAATGGAAATGAGGGTTTCCATGTTTGTGAATAACCCTAATGAACCCTTGAGTCATGATTGGATTACTAAATGATATGATTCTTATAATATGTTGAACTAAGGAATGACTTCTTGAAAACCCTAAAAGTTTATTACTAAGACAATTATGAGTGATAAACCTAGAACTTGTATATGATGTTGTAAATGTGATCAAATGCTGAAGTTGAAGGTATTAATACTAACATTGAATATGATGAGTCTTATGAATATCACCTAAGTCCAATGTAATTGTTTTAATATAATAAAGAATGATCATTGTTGATTATGGGAATGACATTAGTAGTCAACATTAAGGTACACTTATATGAAAATAAGAGACAATATGAACATGATGTACGTAATGGTGATTGCAAGATAAAGATGAAACTGATGAAGATAGTATGATGAAGTATTTTATCTTTTATTTTAATTACATGTGGCTTAACCCAAATTAAATGAAATATACTAAGAATTGTATTTTGGTAAATGTTATGTAGAATAGAAGCATTGTATGTAAAGTAAATCAAGAAAGATTGGTCCAGATAATGTAATGAACATGAAATGAAAGAAGTTGAGACCACTGAGTATAAAATGATGGAAAAAGATAGGAATTAATAGATGATTTTAAGAATGTAACTCTTACCCTAAAATGATGAGTTTGATGATGCTAGTGAATGATAATATCAAACGGGGAATTAAGAGATGCACATAACTGTAATTGAATTCAATGAAAAGATGAAAGTCAAGTATTTGAATTGATTTATAAGAATGTGTTCTTGAATTGTGAATTGTACTCTGAGAATGGACTAATAGTACAAAATTCAATTGATAGTGAACATGTGATGACTAGTAACCCCATATGAAGCATGTAAAATAAAAGAAGAAGAGAACTAAGTCGGGTATGCATGTATATGCATGAAATTTATTGGCATCTATTCAGACTGGATGGAACAGGCATATGTTGTATGATAAATCCATTCTGAGTATGAGGAATGATACATGATATCTATTGCTTTTACTGTTGCTAGTTTTAATGCCTCTGCTAATATTTGTTCAGAATTGTGATATACAATGAGCTAATAAGATTTATGTTGAAATGGAATTTAATATGCACTCCTTACATTGAGAAACCCTGATAAGGGTAAATGTTGCATAATGAGATTATTTCTAGGGATGAAGGCCCAGTGATGATGATAAAACCCTGATGGGGTAAATGATGGACAATAAGATTATGTCTTGGGTTGAAGGCCCACTATTGATGATTGCTATGAGTTGATGCAGAAGATAGAAATAATCATATTTGTTGCAATCTATAGACTTATTGTGCTTCTTGCTTTGATCATTGCTCTTATTGATAAACTTAATCTGTTTCATGTTATTGTAGTTATGTGAGAACACACAGATATGATATATGATGTTTTGAATTCTTGTAAGATGAGTAAAAGATATTAATAACAACTGAAATGATGGAACATCTAGTTAGGTGCCCTGAACACCGTGAGTTTCCCCCGAGGACCACACTGGGGAAACAAAACGGATCTCCTTGTAGTAATCGATGAATTATGAGAAGGATTTCCGGAGTGTGGATCGAGACCTTAAAGGTTAGACCACAATGATTTAGGAGTGAGTCATCTGGAGTGGCTCTGGCCCTAAATCCTTGCTGTAAAAGTCTATGTACAGATGGAATAGACTCTGTTGAAATGAAATATGTGAAATGTGAAATGAAAAATATGTGAAATACTGTGATATGTGATATACTGTTTTGCTGGTTCCTATCTTGTGTACCCGAGATGAGGACGTGAGCCTCTTTAGGCAACCATGAGGTGGCCAAGGTCAGTTGTTGATATCTTAGGGTGGTCGGCTAAACCCTAAGATAGTGACAGCGAGTCGTTGACATGAGAATCAGGCGTGGAGACTTCTACTTGGTGAGGTACAAGCCAAGTAGTTTCAGGGCAAATGAATAAAAGATGATTATCCGTGTACAACATGATTTGAATGGTTGTTACATTCTTTGTACTGCTACTTGATGATTTGTTATTGTTGATTATGCTTCTTGTTGAGGAAAGTAATCATGTTGATATGGATATTTTCTATTTCATATTATGATATGTCATGCTGACAAGTTATAAATGATGGGATTTATATCCATTCTGAATATGAGTTGGATTGCTTGCTATTTGATAGTATTGTTTGGTCAAAATGTTTTATGTGTACTTCAGCTTCAGGACTACAGGATGTGTTCCTGGTCCAGCTGGTGGAGTGTCACAAAGATAATGTTATTTTTATGTATCGGTTCAAAATGCTTAGAACTTGACTCATTACTCATGTAGTAAGATTCTTAATCTGAACTAGAAGTATCTACTGATTTGTTCATGTCCAGCTGGTGGAGTGACACAAGGGTAATGTTATTGTTATGTATTGATTCAGAAATGCTTAGAACTTATCTTATTTCACATGCAGTAGGGCTCTTAATCTGAACTGAGAAGTATCTGCTAATTTGTTCATAGACATGCTCTAAAAGATGTTTCAAGGTTATAATTGGTTCAAGTGATTGCCTTATCTGTTGGATTAGATTACCATTGCAAGATAGATTTGACTCATTATAGAACTATCTTCTATACTTTTCAATATCTGCATGTTTCTTTTAAGTTTTATACTTAATCTGATGCTGATGCATGTACCTAGCTTGAGTGGGAGGTATCCACTCACTGGGGCTCTATATGAGTCTCATGAGGTTGTTTCAAATGTTTTTAGGTATAATGCTATCCAGTGGAGAGGTCATGACAAAGAAGATATAAGTAGTATAATCTAGATAGATTAGAATGTCCCTGTACTCTCTCTTTCCCGGTATGGGTTGTAGATTTTGTTTGCTCATCAATGTACATGTATCTGATGTAAACTGAACCGCATATGAGAACAAGATTTGATTCTAGATTTAATGGAGTTGAATATGATTTGTGATATCTGAATGTGATGACCTTGATGTGACATTGATTTATGAGTTTGTGAAGAAAGAAAAAAAAGAAAAAATTTATCTGTGTTTTTCATATATTGTTTAATCGCCTTTGTCGAGAATTCATTGTTTTATTTCATAATCTGGGTTTAGGTTTTGGGATTACCTCTAATGGTTGGTATTTATGCTGATCAAAAGTGTGGGTCCTGACATCCATGACTACAAAATCCACTGGGAACACAAATCTGTCAACTTTTACGAAGACATCCTCACAAATGCCATATGGCCTAACCACAGAATTATCTGCTAGTTGAATCGTCATGTTGCTTTGCCTAGATTCTTTAAGTCCTAGCTTATTGAAAGTAGAAAGAGGCATCAAATTAATACTTGCCCCAGAGCCGCACAATGTTTCACCGAATTTCACCTTACCTATGTTACATGAAATATTGAAGCAGCCCATATCTTGTCGTTTTGGTGGTAATGAGCCCAAAATGAATGTGCTAACATGCTCTTTAAGAACTACCACCTCAGTATCTGGAATCTTCATCTTCTTGGTGATTATATCTTTTAAGAATTTACCATACGAAGGTATCTCCTCAATCGCCTCTAGAAATGGAATATTAATAGAGAGCTTTCGAAAATTGTCCAGAAATTTCTTGAACTGAGCATCAACTTTCTTAGATTTAAGACTATTGGGATAAGGGACAAGAACGACTTGTGCCCTTTGATGGGGTGGCACATAAGGCGTCATGGTATCCTTATCCTTCTCCATAATAGGCTCTTCAGTGGGCTTCTCTACAACATCATCCACTATTTCTGACACTGTGACTTCCTCGGCGGCCTCACCCGTTGCTTCCGGCTGTGTTGTGCTTGGTTCATCGGCCTTAGAGTTTAAAACCTTTTTTCCACTTCTCAACAAAATTGCCTTAGCTTGCTGATTCCCTCCTGGAATGTTGGTATTTCCCGAAAAACCTTATTGTGTTGGCTTCTTCATATTTTCTATCTCAGCTGCCATCTGTGCTAAAGATGTCTCAAGAGTCCTCATCTGAGCCCCATGACTCTGTAAAGTTTGCCCAAATTGATTCATAAATTCTCCTTGTTGCTTAATCTGTGGGCTAAATGTGCTCATCAGCTCTTGATTTTACTTTATCACCTGATTAAGCAGCTCATTGTTCTTTTCCTCTGCCGACGATTGTGGTTTGGCATCGGGGTCCTGTAGGAAATTATTTGGGTCCTTCCATGAAATTTTTTTATCTTTCCTCCAAGGATAGTCATTGTTTCTGTACCCCTATTGCTGGCACATAAATTTCACTTGTGCCTCATCATCAGATTCTCTGTCTTCCTTTACTAGCAATTTCTTGGCTAATAAGACCATCTTCTCATTCAACTCCTTGATGGCCTTTGACTCACCTACAACTCGAACCTGTTCTGGTGTGTCTCTGTCGCCCCATGATTGCTTTTCGGCCATATTTTTTAGGATTTCCCAACACCCAGTGCCAGTGTTGTTCAAGAAGAAACCAGAACCTACTGAGTCTAGATTGCTCCTGTCGTGCTCATTTAAAGCAAAGTAGAAAATCTTCACTTGTTTTTCTTTATCTAGCCCATGATGTGGACACTTCCGAAGCATTCTCTGAAAGCGCTCCCACGTCTCAAAATATGTCTCCCCAACCCTTTGACAGAAATTATGAATCTTCCGTACTAGGTCATTGGTTTTCTCCGGTGGAAAGAATCTCTCAAAGAAAACCTCAATCATTTGATCCCAAGTGTCGACGGTCTCATCATCAAGGTTATGCAGCCATTCCCGTGCTTTACCTACAAGAGAGTTGGCAAACAACTTCAAATATAGTACCTCCTGTGGAAACCTATCTATCTTGATCATATCACAATTTTCCACAAAAGTGCTGATGTGGGCAACAAGGTCTTCATTCTTCAGCCCGTAAAATGCTTGAGACTTGACTAAGTTTATCAGTGACAGATCAATCTTATATGTTGGACTGTTAATTTCCTGCCTTTTGATCGACCCCTTTGATGCTGATGAGGAAGAAACCTTTATCTTCTCCCATATTGTCTATTCCTCAGCCATGGCTTCTGGTTCAAAGTCTGAATCTATATCCTCAGGTTGATCTTGAATGTTGTTCTCTTCGTCGTCTGGTCCCAACGGTGGAACCTCTGGTGATGACAATGCGTAGTCTGTGCTACGCGTCTTCACCATACACTAGTACCTGCAAGGTAATAAATTTGATTAAGTACAGTGCTAGGCGATTACTAAATATGAAAGATAAACGATGAATTTTAAGAATAATAATAAAATGAAATGTGGCCTAGAGTGGCCGCTTGCAGCACTCGTAGTGCCGACAGTTGCCGTGTCCCCGACAACGGCGCCAAAAACTTGACACGGTTTTACCATACGTATAACGCAAGTGCACGCGTCAGAGTGATATAGGCCTTTGTGAGGCCTGAGTCGAACACAGGGACACTGAATTGTCAGTAGACTACTTACTAACTACTCACGATCAACTAGACCAATTTAAAAGGTTTGGGAGTTGATTGAAAAAGAAAATAAAAACAAAAGAAACAACGCAATCGATTAAATGTTTGGTTTAATCAATTTAAACTGGAGTCTTTAGGATTGCGGTTTCACCGCAGGCTCTCGTCAAAATAATTTCTACATAATTACCCTAATTCATCTCCTATTCCGGGTAGTGGCATGTAGTCAGAATTGTTCGCTTTCACAATACAATTCACTACCTAAATCTAGGTCGGTTCCACGGTAGTAGCAACCTATACCCTAAACTAGGTGCATTAAGATCCTACTCTGGGTTTCTACTATTAACTGTACATCGCCTTGTTCAATGGATTTATTAGTTAATGTGATTTTCATCTCTTTTCAACCATTAATTCTTCTTTCAAAGTAATTAAAGGCATTATATTATCATTAGGGTGATCAATCATAATGATATAAGGAAGAAAATGAAATCATACCATGGATTTGAGAGACAAATTATGATGAAATATATAAAAATGTCATACAACAATTACCCGGGCTACTCCCGGTCCTAAAGACAAAGGGGATTAGCCCCACATGTTCATCTCAATGAAAAACAACATGAGGGAAAAAGAAGACATGGAGAAAAACATAGATAGATATTGTGTAACCCCTGGACGGAGGAGATTCGGGCATTCCTTGACATAGGGTGAGCGTTCTACAGCCTTCCGGCGGTGGAAAACTCATACGACAACCTTTGGAACGGTCGGGGCATGGTTCTCAGATCCTTTCTCTTCTCCTCTCCTCCTTGAGACTTGTGCAGCGGCTAATGATGTGATAGATTGCTTAGGGCCGCCTAAATTAGGTATATGCACCACTTTAAGTCACCCAAAAATCACCACCGTACGATTGGACATGATCTTTAGCAAAACCTGATCTGACGGCGTCGATACCATTGACACGGGTCGATGGTATCGACCCCCTGGGGTAGTGAAACTCCTTCTATTTCTGGCGTCCTCTCTGAAGATGGCTCGATACCATTGACGTGGTATCGATGGTATCGACTTGTTGATACCTAGCACACTGTTGTCATCTCGATAGAATCGACAGTTAGTCGATGGTATCGACTCTTTAAACTTCACTTTTTCTATGGAATCTGTCGCTAGAGCACATCCTGCTGAGGCAAGCTCGATACCATCGACAGTGTGTCGATGGTATCGACGGGCTCTTCTTCTTCTCTAACAAAGTCACTGTGGTCAGGTCGATGGTATGGACCTCCCATCAATGGTGTCGACAGATCCATATATGCGAATTGCCTAAAACAAAGAGAAGAATACCTATCAAATTTGATAAATATGATCATTAATACAAAATCAGGTGAAACAAGGTAAATTTGTTGCGTTACGAGATTATAGGCTAAAAGAAGTGAATCATGCAAAATTAGTCAAAAATATGACAAGAACACGCATAAAACCAATATAAATAAGCCTATGAAAATGACTCAAAATCCTTGCATCAAACCCCCAGTAGGTACTTTTGCTGGTTAGCCAGAAATAAACCCGAGACACGATCAACACAGACCGAAACAACTGAACGCAGTCACCACAAGGTCTGGCCGTGTCCTTACTGAAGACACTAATGTTATTCAAGAAGACGAAGATATAACTACAATCAACCCAATTGCAAGAACAAATCAAGAAACAAAAAAATCTGTAGAGGCTAGGAAGGAAAAGGAAAAGGAGCAAGTTACCAAGGAACTAGAAGTCCCACCATATAAGCCTAGGATACCCTACCCAGCTAGATTGAGAGAAACTAAACTGGATACTAGATTCTAGAAATTCAAGGAAGCTATGAAGAAGTTATATGTCAATATTCCATTCCTCGATGCTCTTTCTGAAATCCCAGCTTGGTCCAAATACCAGAAGACTTTACTATCAAAGAAATATATGAATGAAGAACATGAGACTGTCAAATTAGCTCAAACTACTTCTGACATCATTCTTAATAAGATGCCAAAGAAGCAGAAGGACCCTGGCTCCTTTGGCATCCAATGTTTTATCAGAAATACCTCTTGCAAGAAAGGATTAGCCGATTTGGGGGCCAACATATCCATTATGCCATTTTCCATGTGTAAAAGATTGGGTTTTATTGATTTGTTACCCACAACAATGACAATTCAATTGGCTGATTCTACCATCACTACACCTTTGGGAAATATTGAAGATATCCCAGTAAGAGTAGGGAAAGACTCGTATGTTCCCTATGACTTTTTTATTATGGATATAAAAGAAGATCTGAGGTATCTAATAATATTTGGCAGACCCTTCCTTGCTACCGCCAGAGCACTAATCGATGTTGAAGTTGGCACCATTACCTTAAGACTAGGAAAGGAAGCTGTTCAATTTAGAGTCTTTGACAGTTTAAAAGGTCCTAGCATCCATGTATAAGTTTATCTTCTCGATGCAATTGATAAAATGTCTTAGTTAAAGCAAGAACCTTTTGAACCGTCTGATGATTTGGAAAACGTCTTAACAAATCCAAAAGCTGAATTCTCAACCGACGAACTAATTCAGCAATGTCTACAATACCTTGAACAAGCCGAAGAAACCCCCGAAGCTACCTTTGAGGAGTTGAAATATGTCACCATTTTGGAAACCACAGAAGTACCCAAGACACCTGAGATGAAAGCCCTACCATTTGGACTCAAGCATGTCTTCCTTGACGAAGAAAAATTATGTCTGGTCATTATCAGTTCCACTTTAATAGATAATGTGTGAGGCCAGTGACTATGCTATAGGGGCAGTATTAGGGCAGAGAATAGATAAGAAACCCTATGTGAAATACTATGCATTAAAAATGCTTGATGAAGTCGAAAAGAACTATACAACTACCGAAAAAGAGTTCTTGGCAGTCATCTATGCTTTTGAAAAATTTCACTCTTATCTGATTGGATCAAAAGTCATAGTATACACAGACCACTCCATAATAAAATATCTGATTCAGAAACAAGACACAAAACCCAGACTTATTCGTTGGGTGTTGATGCTTCAAGAATTCAATTTGGAAATAAAAGATAAAAGTGGGGTATAAATTTCGTCTCCAACCACTTAAGTTGTATTAAGCCTCATGACGAAGACAATATACCTATCTGAGACTCTCTACCCGGCGATCAACTCATGAAAGTTGCCACCGGATCTCCTTGGTATGATGATATAGTAAACTATCTGGCTACATGAATTGTCCACCCTGCTGCTTCCTACCACGATAGAAAGAATTTTCTTCATGACGTCAGGTAATACTTTTGGGATGAACCATATCTTTTCTGCTTATGCACAGACAGATTATTCTGCCACTGTCTCCCTGAAGAAGAAATTATTCCAGTCTTAGAACACTGTCATTCTAGCCCCACTAGAGGGCACATGAGTTCGCAGAAGACCGCCCTTAAAGTCCTATAGTCAGGATTCTTCTGGCCAACAATAGCAAAGGATGCCCATGAATTTGTGCAATATTGCAATAAATGTCAACTGTCTAGAGGGATATCGAAACGAAATGAAATGCCACCAACTCTATGGTAGGAGATCAAACTTTTTGATGTATGGGGAGTGGACTATATGGGTCCATTTCCCCCATCTTATGGATTCTCTTATATATTGGTTGTTGTGGACTATGTATCCAAATGGGTAGAAGCTATACCTGTCGCATCCAACTCACAAAAACATGATTAACCAATAAAACAAGATTAACTAATGTGGAAGCATTTGCTAGCAGCGGATTACTAAAATCACTAAAAATTAAAACCATTTACAAAGAGATCCATTCTTAGAAAAAATCTTTAAACAAGAACCAAAGTATTATAATTACATACTGGTCCACATTGTACATTCCATGTACCCTCTCCTCTCGATGAATATATATACAACACTTTATCTTGATAAAAGCACAAGTAACAAAATTCTTGAGGCATTCAAACCAAAATCTCAGATCAATTATAAAAATACTGTCTACTGACTCCTAGTACCTGAGAGTGCAGAGACGACACATAGGACTCTATTTACATATGTACAAATCCTGGCAGCTAGTATCCCCACCTGGGATATCACTGTTGTCCCTGTTGTTGCTGCTGCTCTTCCCCAGCTACAGATTTTCAGCCTCTTTGTCTGCGTCTACCTAAAAACTTTGGATCCCATGGGGGTGAGACAATTATAAAATTGCCCCAGCGAGAGATATAACTCTCTACCAAAAACATTATTATTGTAGTTTAATAGAAATAAACTGAGCAGTGGGATAATATATTTCAATGGCAGATAAATCAATATCTATGAAGATGAGAGCAACATTCCTATTCAAGTATTTCATCTATAACTTGATAAGGCAGCATGTCTCTTATTTAATATAGAATTAAAGAAAATAAGTAACATTTATGTATCAAGCACATGCTAAGCAAGATAACATGAACCAGTGGTTTTCATATTTCAATCTTATGCAAATACGCTACACGGATGATTATGTTTTATAAACATAATTAAGCTCTGAGGAGATGAGGTATACCGCTCATACTCCAACTGACCATTGCGAAGTCGAAATCGGTACCATACAAAGTCAATGGAAGAGACAACTTCCATGACTTCTCACATCTCGGTCAGTGTGATATCATATGCAGGACATCTTGTGTCTCTGCTACATAGCTTGCCACAGTATAGTGGCATCTTCACTATAGAGCTACATCGGTGACTGCACTCTCTTCGGAATCGAGAGATTTTGTGTTTACCTCCATCGATCCGACATTAACAACATCAGGAGATTTGTGATACATCCATCCCAGAACATATAATGAAGGATTGAGAGGTTTAATGTTTACCTTCCATCAATTCCCTCATTAGGACGTATAGATATTTTCGTCCATCGACCCCCACATATTAAAAAATATGTGAACTCCAGGAGATCCCGTAGGAAAACCTGTTTCACCATCACCAGCTACTGACGATGATGGATCTATGGTCAGAGCACTACATGAAATGATTTCACTTGATAAATTAAGTACATTATCATATTCTTTTAGCATCAGTCAAGTTTGCAAACATAACTTATTAGGACAAAATACTACAAAGAAACATGTACTATTTTCATCAGTTACTTCTCAGTCTTTATAAGACATTGGGATCTTAGTCCCTCATTTCAATATTGGGAATACTCATTCCTTCACAATATCAATACCATAATCATATGGTTCAGGGTATTCAAACCCTTACTCATCATTTGAGCATTGTTACCACTTTTCCAGGTAACTATCACCTTTAGATCATCTGACCAAGGTAAACATGATACTGGTTACACAAGCATCTCTCATGGCACTTAAGGCCCATTAATTCTCTTATTACCTCTTACTAGGAAACAAGGTATATTATGGCACATAAGGCCCAATAATAATTTCAATGCATAAAAAGTCATAGCTCATACCTGGCTATGTTCATCATCTCATGATACCTGCATGGTTAGTACAGATGATAACAGTTACATCAATTTCATTTCAGCACCATGCAAAACAATATATAACATCACTATTCAAGGGTAACACCACTATTCCCTTACCAGGGTTAGGGTTTCCCATTCATGTCAATTGGGGATACTCATCCCATTTGTTCAATTAGGACCAACGATTCATCATTTCATTGTCTAAGATTTGAGTTTCTTACTATATAGAAAAATCCAAAATTAGGGTTTCACACACCTTCACCCTATTTAGAATTAGGGTTTTCTATTCACATCACATCACCATAGATTAGGGTTTATATTCAATAACCCACAATTAGAGTTTACTATTCATCCCAATTAGGGTTTCATATTCAATTACCCATAATTAAGGATTACTATTCATCTAAATTAGGGTTTTACATTTCATAACCCTAACTTAGGATTACTCATGTCTTCACCCTCAATTAGGGTTTCACTATTACCCTAGATTAGGGCTTCATTCAGAATTTCCCTGAATTAGGGTTTGAGTTCATCAATCAACTCAATTAGGATTTCATGATCTCTTTATCAAGGATCATACCCTAAATTGTATATCACACTTATTTTGAATGTGTTAGATTTGATTGCTACATGATTATCTTACATGTATGAATCTCTCTCTCATCCTCTTCTAGAATGTCCACTACTCAATTCTTGATTAGTTCGAGCCTACTCTTTATTCAAAAACATGCATTTAGGGTTAGCATGGTGTATTGAATTATTGCATCCTTATGCATCAATGATTAATCACACTAAGGGTATCAACCATCTCAATACATTAGGTGTCCAGAAGATTTGATCAATTGAACCTTCAATTACATGTGGTATCCAAATGAATTGACCAATTGAATCTTCAATTACATTGGATGTCCAAGTGGATCAACCAATTGAGTCTTCAATTACATTAGATATCCAAATGTATTAACCATGTTGAACCTCAAATGATTTTGATTACTTAGACCCTAAACGGTCTTAGTTTCTCAAAATTCAAATAGTTTGAAACCATTTGGGAAAATTGCCCTTGAAACTGTTTAAGCAAGGAATGTGTTGAAACCAAATAGACTTGGGTCTCCAAACGGTTTGAGACCGTTTGGACCCAAATGGTCTTGAGACCGTTTGGTCCAAATTTTCTCAAAACTGAATGGACCAAAAGGTCTTTCAACACATAATAAATTCAAGGTTTCCATCAAAGAACTGCATATCAATTGAATCCTTGATTCATTCATCAATTGAACTATTGAATCTCCTTCAATTGGACCATTAAGTAGGGTTTTGAACCTAATAGAACTAGGATTTATAATCAAGAACCATCAATTAGGGTTTTGAATTCGAGGAACCATCAATTAGGGTTTTGAATTTGAGGAACCATCAATGGTTAACATTGTGGAACTAATTCCATTGAAAACAATGAATCATAATCAAATTATGATATGACCTGACCTCAAACGGTCTTGAGGTCGTTTGTATTACCTCCAAATGATCTTGAGACTGTTTACCCCATCCATCATTAAAATTTTTGAAATTCAATTATAATTTGCATCATTGGATTGATCATCAAATTAGCTATTGATTGCATTTCAATTTGATATATCTGAATCTTCAATTATTTGACCATACTCAACCCTAGACCTCGAAATGGTCTTGGTTGACCTCCAAATAGTCTTGAGACCGTTTGGGTTAATCAACCCAAAGTTTTAAAACAACCAATTGAAATTTCAGCACTTAACCAGATTAGGGTTTCTAATTGGAGGATTGTCCATATATTGAATCGATCAATTGGATTCATTACATCATCATCCAACATGTACTAGGGTCCTAACCTCAAACGGTCAACCCTTCCAAATGGTTTGGGGTCCAAACCTCCAAACAATTTGCAAACTGTTTGGTCTCCAAACGGTTTGGTGAAACCATTTGGACCAAGGTCTTAAAACCGTTTGCAATAGAACCTTGTTGGAAAGTGTGCCTAAGATGATGTAATCATCATCAAGCCTTAGTCCATCAAAAACTACTACCATTATCATGGTATTTGAATCAACTAATCAAAGGAATTGTAAGAAGAGCGATTGAACATAATTGATTTGAGAAATTGAATTCAATAACAATGAATAAGGGTTCAAGTTATATAACCCACCTCCAAATGAGCCTCAAAGCTTGGATCTTCACGTCAACAATGGTGGAAGAAGCTTTTTCACACCACAAGGTTCGTTCCTCAAGCTTTTGAGTGAAAAGGAATGGTTAGAATTGAAGATGAGATCGAGATAAGAAGAAATCATGCATTGATTTATGATTTCCACCATGAAATCAAGGTGAACAAAGGTCAAGAAGCTTACCAACAGGTTGGGGGTTGTCTTCCTGCTGCTCCTAGATCCCTTGGTCTTTTTTTTCAAGCCAAAGAGAAGAAGTGGATTCGAAAAATCCTTTGGTTTGAGTTGTAAAAGGTGTTTTTATAAGAAAATCAATGAGAGAGAAAATGCCTTATAAAAATCTTTTAATTCCAAAATTGGTGCCACCTCTCCCCCCTCATTTCCTTGCATGCATGAAAATATATCTTCCTAACCTCCAAATTCCCTTCCATTATCCATGAGTTAAGGGAAAAGAAATTAAGCACCTTATCCCTTATAATATTATTATCCATAAGTTAGTGGATATTTCTTTTTATTTTCTTAATGTGAGTGGGTTCTCCACTCACATAGATATTTCCTTTGCCTTTGCAAGGCACAAGGACGTTCAAAATTGAGAAAATCCAACCATCTCATTTTTGGTTGAAGGCCCTTCAATTATTTTATTTATTTTTGCATTGAATTGAATTAAGGTTTCAATTATGCTTAAATCTTGATTATTTTAATATCAAGATTCTCTCTCCATCAAAGTGATACAAATGAGACACCCCTATCATTTTATTTGCTCTACATGATTCCAAGAAATATTAGGGACCTTGTTGAAGTGGTAATTTTCATATTGAACCCTGGGTTTTGGGTAAATTGCACATTACACCAAAACTAGGTTTTAATGCACAAACATAGCTTTATCATCTCTTTCTTGGTACTCAGGCTTTCACTAGCCATACCTATGCATCAACTTAATTCTCATGATTCTTCAACACATGAGGAACATATTATCATGCACAATTTGCAATTTAACCCCTTAACTTGGGTAATTTGCACTTTAGTCTAAAACAAGCAAAACATTATTAAAAAAGGACTAAGATTGAAGTATAAGTTCCTCTTGAGCCTTAATTACTTTTCAAAAGATAATATCAAGCATATAATTATCTTTCTTAAACAAAACACTTAGGGTTAAAGCATAACCCAGGTCAGGGATGTTACAAGTTATCCACCCCTTACAAGGATTTCGTCCCCGAAATCATTAACGAAACATTAAGAGAAAAGAGTAGGGTACTTCCTCCTCATCTCTTCCTCTAACTCCCACGTAGCTTCTTCAATGCCACGGTGATGCCAAAGAACTTTTACAAGACAAATGTCTTTCTTTTTCAACTTTTTAATTCTTCTGTCAGGAACCAACACAGGTCCTTCAACATAAGATATATCATCATTTAATTGTACCTCCACAGGTTGCAGAACTAACTCTGTGTCAGGATGACACTTCCTCAGCATAGAGATATGGAATATTGGGTGCAATCTATGCAACTCAGGTGGTAACTCCATCTTATAGGCTACCTTTTCCATCCTTTTAATGATCGGATAAGGCCCCATAAATCTAGGAGCTAACTTTCCCTTCTTTCCAAATCTCAGGATACCTTTCCAAGGTGTGACCTTGAGGTATACTCGGTCTCCAACCTGGAATTCTAAGGGTCTACGATGCTTATCAGCATAAGATTTCTATCTATCCTGGGCACCTTTCAACTGTTGTAGTATTACTTTAATCTTCTCAGTTGTTTGATGTACTAGCTCAGGACCCAAAAGTTGATATTCTCCTATTTCATACCAACATAAAGGAGATCTACAATGTCTACCATACAATGCCTCATATGGTTCCATATCAATACTGTACTGATAGCTATTATTATAAGAAAATTCTATCAAGCTCAGATGTAGATCCCAACTTCCTACAAACTGAAGGACACATGCCCTAAGCAAGTCCTCCAAGGTTTGTATGGTCCTCTCAGATTGTCCATCCATCTGTGGGTGAAAGGCTATACTAAAACTTAATTGTGTACCCAAAGCTTTATGAAGTCATTCCCAAAAATGACTCATAAACTGGGGACTTCTATCAGAAACAATTGTAGCTGGAACCCCGTGTAAACACACTATCTCATCTATGTATATCTGTGCAAGCTTCTCAACAGTGTAGGTTGTTTTGATAGGAAGGAAATGTGCTTTCTTTGTCAACCTATCAACTATCACCCAATGGAATCATGGCTTTTGGCTGTTCTAGGGAAACCAACCACAAAGTCCATGGTTACATGGTCCCATTTCCACTGTGGTATAGGCAGAGATTGCATTGTTCCTGTGGGCTTTTGATGTTCAGCTTTAACCTGCTAACACAGTAGACACCACATATGTTACGACCCGCGTCGAGCTTAACCTGTAAGTATGCTGCTAAGCATGTGTTTTAGCTGCTTTGCTAAGCTATAAGCTTGTTTTTGTTAATAATATTTATAACAGATATGATATGTGCTTAGTGTGAATCCTAGCCCTTAAAATGTGTAGGATCTTACGCTTGAAGCGTTGCCAGAGAAATCATTCGAATCCGACCTTCGAGTCAAAAGTTGCATGTTTTTGGGCTTTAGGGACCCGTTTGTAGCTTTTGGAAGTTCTTGGACTTAGCGTTTTGGTCCCTAAGTTTTCCTCCTTATCTCTTCTTCCCCCCTTATCCGTTTCTTTCCAGAAACGAAAGAACGCAGAGCGTTCTTTTCTTCTTCCTTCTGCGTGAGAGAGAGAGAGTGAGAGAGAGAGAGAGAGAGCTGAGGAGAAGGACGTTTGGAGCTTGGTTTTGCTCCGGCCAGCAGCTGTGACTCATCTTCTTCCTTCCTTCCACCTTCTTTTCCATCAATTCGAGCTAGCTTGCAGCAGGAGCTGCGTTTCCAAGGTGATGGCCTAGAGATTAGGGTGCAAAGAGCAGCCCTAGCTCGTCCTTCCTCCCCCTCCAGCTAGTTCTTGGTGATGTGCACCTGTTGCAAGTGATTTGCAACCCAATTCGAGGGTTTTACCCGTCGATTTGAGTGAAATCAACATCTGCAGGTCCGTTTTTATTTTCTGTCTGTGCGCGGTTCGTTCGAGTTCATGTTTTGGTCGGCCGAGTTCCTTGTTTAGGATTTTGAACAACGTTTTGGTCGGCCGAGTTTGGTCTTGAATCGGACGAGTTTCTTTTGTAGGTAAACGAGCTGTGTTTCGATCGACCGAGTTTCCCAGTGGATCGGCCGAGTTTCCAGCTGATCGACCGAAGTTGGTCGGCCGAGTTTCAGAAACTGTGAAGTGATCGGCCGAGTTCCAGAGTGATCGGCCGAGTTTCAGAGTGTGAGTGGCAGTTCATTCAGAAATCATTATTTAACTCATTTTAAATGCTTATTTGCTTCAGTATCAGTTGGTATGACTCTTAAGCAGTGTAACACGTACAATAGTGTATGATTGATTCATTGGAAATTTGAAATATGCATGAAATGTGATATTCCTGTTTAAATGGTTATATGTTAATCAGTTAATAGACTTAGGTGCCCCAACACCGTAGAACCCCATTGCGCGGTCTGTACCTTTGGGGTGAAACGATCGATCTAGCCTTGTGCCTAGATGGTCGGTGGCTCGTGTTCAACAATAATCCGTGCGTGTGTCACGGTGGAACGAGGGCAGAGAGACAGTGTTCAACAATAATCCGTGCATGTGTCACGGTGGCACTGGAGTAAATAGGGGTTATTCAACAATAATCCGTGCATGTGTCACGGTGGTAACCCAGACCCTCCGACTGTGCACTACAGGTTGCGGGAGGAGTCCAGAGCACTCAGAGTTAGTGCAGACAGGCCCTTGTGCGCCTGAGGCCCTTGTGCGCCTGAGAGTCCTATGCAGACCAGGACAGACAGTCAGACTTAGCATTTCCCGGGTGTGTCGCTAAGTCTTGTACGATGGGATCGTAGTTCGCTACAGATCTTTATATGTAGAGTGCGATGCATATGTTTGGGGCATAATGATATAATAGGTAATCATATAGAATCACAGTAAATTAATATATCCGAACTTTTGTGCCAATCCATTATATCTGTTTATTGGTTTAAATTATCTGTTGTTGCATAGAAATGTGATTATATTCTGCAATCTGCTATGTCATTAGAACTGCTCTGCTTGTACTGTATTTATGTTTATTTCAATTTTATAAACCTGATGAGTTGTTTAGTGATAGCTAAATGAAAGGCTATTCACTGAGCGAGTAGGCTCATACCTCTACTCAAAACATTTTCAGGTCATCATCAGCAGCAGGAATCTGAAGGATCCTTTCATCCTAACGCTTAGTCTGTAGAAGGTATACGTAGTTAGTAGTTAGAGGTCTCTTAGTCCTTTCCCCTCGATCTTTGGGACAAGGTGTGGGTGAGAGAGAATGTGTATAAAGATGTAAATTAACTGTTATGCTTTATTTTATGTCGAACAATGTAATATGCTGTAGACTCTGTTTATATTGCTAGTCAGCTTAATAAAAATGCTTCCGCAGTTTGTTGAGTTTTATTTTACAGCATAAATCAGATTACCTTTTAATGCCTTCTAAATGTTCTTAAAAAGTTATGAATGGTTTGGCTTGTGTATAATCCCTCCGTCGTGCCCTAATCTCGTGATATCGAGGTTAATGTGAGATCGGGGTGTGACATCTTGGTATCAGAGCATAGGTTGAGTATATGAATACTCTAAGTCCAGGTCAGGGGACGAGAAGAGACCAATAGGATTAAGGTTTAGGTGTCTTTCTTCTATCTGTAGTTTTCTAACAGGAAATATTATGTTATATCATTGTAGATGGCAGGAAGAGGTTATGATCGTGATGACCAGGCCGAGAGTCATGTTGGCCCTGATCCTCTATACTTGGGTCCAGGTGGTGGTGACCACGTAGATGAAGCATCTCGTATGTATAAGATGTTTCTGGAGACCAGGTTGAAGTACAAAGCTGATAGGCGAGCTTCTACTTCTACCAGCAGTAAGGATCTGATGCGATCTTATGAGCTTGTAAAGAAGCTTGGTGGTACAGAATTCAGTGGTACTACAGATCCTGCGGAGGTAGATGAGTGGTGGAGACAGATAGAGAAGGTCTTTCGCTTGATGGAGCTTCCAGAAGAGAAGAAGATTAATCACGCAGTTTATCTTTTGAGAGGCGATGCAGAGCTGTGGTGGCGTAGTGTGGAGGAAAAGAGGAGAGGTACAGAGCTTTCTTGGCATGATTTCTCTGAAGAGTTCCATCTTAAGTTTTATCCACCTACCTTCCTTAATGAGAAAATCAGGCAGTTATAGAACATTAAGCAGGGGAACATGTCAGTTACTGAGTATGAAGCGCTTTTCACCCGGTTAGTGAACTTCTGTCTGCAGCTTGTTCCTGACAACATAGAAAGATGCAGAAGGTTTCAAGAAGGGCTAAGGCCAGAAATTCGGCATACAGTTTCTTCTACTAGCAGGAGGAACAGAGAGAACTTTGGTGAGTTTGTTGAGGCTGCTAGACAGGTTGAAGAATCTGTTAATGCTGACAGGGTGCCTGAGTCTAAGAAGAGGTCTGCAGATTTTAGTAGAGGACAGTCCAGTAGTGGATATAGAGGTGGAGGTAGAGGTTTATTTTCTAAGCTTGGGCGTGGCTTTAGCTGCTTCGGTAAATAGAGATCCGAGGAAGTTTCTTCTTTTAGGGGTAGAGGGAGACATAGCCCAGGTAAATGGAGCTGAGCATCTAGTGGGCGGCCATCTGGATCATCTACTTCTGTGACTGGTCCACTGAGACAGGAGATGCAAGTATGTAATGCTTGTGGAAGAGTACACTCTGGGCAATGTTGGGGTTTAGATTATACACAATGTTACCACTGTGGGCAGATAGGACATATAAAGAAGTTTTTCCCTCAGCTTCAACCAGCAGCATCACAGGCTTCTCAGCCCCAGTTTTATGATGTTCAGAGACAACCTCCAACTGAAGGACCGAGTTCTTCTGTGGCTTCCGGTTCTAGAGGTGGTGGGATGCCCAGTGGCAGGAGTGGTGAGAGAGGACAGCGTGGCAGAGGGAGAGCTTCAGCACATTTCTTCTCTTTGACACCTCAGGAAGGTATAATTTCTTCACAAGTTGTTACTGGAACGATGTTCTTATTCAATAGTATACCGGTTTCAGTTTTGATAGATCCGGGTGCTACTCACTCTTTCATACGACGTTCTTTAGTTGGTGAACTTAATTTGTTAACTCAAGAGTTGGTAGATGAGTTAGTGTTGAGGGTTCCACTAGGTGGACCAACAGTTTTATCTGAGTTCTGTCCCGGATGTTTGTTATCCTTTGGAGGTTACACCTTTGCTGCTAATCTCATACCCCTGGATGTCAATACTTTTCAAGTCATCTTGGGTATGGATTTTCTTGAGACATATCGAGTGCAACTCGATTGTTGGAAGAAGGAAGCTACCTTTCAACAAGGTGAATTTTCTTATGTCTTTACTGGAGACAGGAAATTTCTACCTACGTGCATTGTATCAGTTGCAGTAGCTGATAAGATGCTACAGAAAGGATGTGAAGCATTCCTTGCTCATGTGGTTGACACTAGAGAAGAGAAGAGCACCGCCAGTTTTTATGATGTGCCCGTGGTTCGTGAGTTTTCTGATGTTTTTCCAGAAGATTTTCCAGGCTTACCTCCTGTCAGAGACCTAGATTTTGAGATTCAGGTATATCCAGGTAGTCATCCAGTAGCACTGCCAGCCTATAGAATGGCACCTGCAGAGTTAAAGGAACTCAAGGTGCAGTTGTAGGAATTGCTGGATAAGGGTTTCATCAGACCCAGTTCTTCGCCGTGGGGTGCTCCAGTGCTATTTGTTAAAAAAAAAGGATGGTACCATGCGTCTCTGTATAGATTACAGGCAATTGAACAAGATCACTATTAAGAACAAGTATCCTTTGCCGAGAATAGACGATCTGTTTGATCAGTTGCGTGGAGCAACGGTTTTCTCTAAAATAGATTTGAGATCTGGATACCATCAGCTTAGAGTAAAGGCTTCTGATATTTCCAAAACAGCTTTTAGAACCAGGTATGGGCATTATGAGTTTTTGGTCATGTCAATTGGGCTGACCAATGCCCCAGCAGCCTTTATGGACATGATGAATTGGATTTTTAAACCGTTCCTAGATCAGTTTATTGTAGTCTTTATAGATGATATCCTGATCTACTCCAGAGATGATGTACAGCATGAGAAACACCTAAGAGTAGTGTTGCAGTTGTTGAGGCAACACCAACTGTATGCTAAGTTTAGCGAGTGTGAGTTCTAGTTGGCTGAGGTAGCATTTCTTGGACATGTTATCTCGAGAGATGGAGTTAGCGTTGATCCTAAGAAAGTTGATTCTGTGCTTCAGTGGGAACAGCCTAAGACTCCTACTGAGATCAGAAGTTTCTTGGGATTAGCAGGTTATTACAGAAGGTTTATACAGAACTTCAGTGTGTTAGCATCACCTTTAACACGCCTGACGAGGAAGAATGCACCATTTGTTTGGTCTGATAACTGCGAGAAGAGTTTTCAGATTTTGAAGAGGAAGTTGACCACAACGCCAGTGTTAGTGTTGCCTGAAGCAAATAAAGGTTATACAGTGTTCTGCGACGCTTCCAGGAGAGGTTTGGGCTGTGTGCTGATGCAGGAAGGCAAAGTTGTGGCTTATGCATCTAGACAACTTAAGAAGAACGAAGAGAACTACCCTACTCATGATCTCGAGTTAGCTTCTATAGTTCATGCTCTTAAGACATGGCGTCACTACCTGTATGGTGAGACATGTCAGGTGTTTACGGACCATAAGAGCCTGAAGTATATCTTCACTCAAAAAGATTTGAATTTGAGACAGTGCAGATGGCTTGAGCTGATCAAGGATTATGACGTGACAATCGATTACCATCCTGGTAAAGCAAATGTTGTAGCAGATGCTTTGAGTAGAAAGTCAAGTTCAACTGCAGATGCATTTTCTATGGCATGTTTCAAGAGAGACTTGCTTGTAGATATGCGAAAGTTGAAATTAGACTTGAATGTGACTGGACAAAGTGGGTTGATTGCTCAGATGCAGGTCAAACCTACTTTCTACAATCAGATTAAGGAGTTGCAACAGAATGATGACGAGTTGTGGCAGGTTATGCAGGATATGTCGGAAGGTAAAAGAATAGAATTCAGGTTTTCTGACAACGGTGTGTTGTATCTTCATGACAAGTTGTGTGTACCTGGGAACAGTGAGCTGAAAGAGCAGATTCTTGAAGAAGCGCATGCTTCTATATATGCTATGCATCCTGGTAACACGAAAATGTACAGGAATCTCAGAGAGCTGTACTGGTGGTCTGGTATGAAAAGCGATGTGGCTGAGTACGTGGCTAGATGTGGAGTGTGTCAGCAGGTTAAAGCTGAGCATCAGAAACCTGTTGGTACCTTGCAGTCGCTTCCTATACCTGAATGGAAATGGGAACACATCACGATGGATTTTATGGTAGGATTACCCAGGACGTCTAGAGGTTCAGACTCGATTTGGGTGATTGTGGATAGACTAACTAAGTCTGCTCACTTTCTTCCGGTCAAGTCAACCTTTGATGTTCCGAAGCTGGCCAAGATATATGTAGACGAGGTAATCAGATTGCATGGACTTCCAGTTTCCATTATTTCTGACAGAGATCCTAAGTTTACATCTAGGTTCTGGAATCAGTTACATCGTGCGTTGGGCACAAAGCTGAGGTTTAGTACATCGTTTCACCCACAGACAGATGGTCAATCTGAGAGGACCATTCAGACCCTTGAAGACATGCTGAGAGCATGCGTTCTGCAGTTCAGAGGTAACTGGGAAGAACACTTAAGACTGATGGAGTTTGCATATAACAACAGCTACCATTCTAGTCTTGGAATGGCCCCATATGAAGCTCTATATGGCAGGAAGTGTAGATCACCAGTTTGTTGGTATGAGATTGGAGAGAAAGAAATTCTTGGACCTGAGATAGTTGATATAACTACAGAGAAGATATCTGTGATCAGGGAGCAGTTGAAAGCTGCACAGGACAGGCAGAAAAGTTATGCAGAGAGACGACGTTGACCTCTTGAGTTTGAGGTGGGTGATGAGGTGTATCTGAAAGTTTCACCGTGGAAGGGAGTTCTAAGGTTTGGCAAGAAAGGCAAGTTGACTCCTAGGTTTATGGGCCCATATCCTATTGTTGAGAGGATTCGATCTGTAGCCTACAGGTTAGATTTTCCGTCTGAGTTGGCAAATCTTCATGATGTGTTTCATGTGTCTATGCTGAAGAAATGTCACCCCGGTACAGAGAAAATATTAGATCCAGATCTGGCACAACTTAGGACAGACGTGTCCTACGTGGAAGGACCAGTGCAGATAGTCGATCGCCGGATTAAGAAGCTTAAGAACCGTGAGATTCTTTTGGTAAAGGTTTTGTGGAGGAACCATAATCTTGAAGAAGCTACGTGGGAGCTTGAGTTTGAGATGCGTAGCAAGTTTCCTTTTCTCTTTTAGGAATTTCGGGACAAAATTCTTATAAGGGAGGGAGATTGTTACGACCCGCGTCGAGCTTAACCTGTAAGTATGCTGCTAAGCATGTGTTTTAGCTGCTTTGCTAAGCTGTAAGCTTGTTTTTGTTAATAATGTTTATAAAAGATATGATATGTGCTTAGTGTGAATCCTAGCCCTTAAAACGTGTAGGATCTTACGCTTGAAGCGTTGCCAGAGAAATCGTTCGAATCCGACCTTCGAGTCAAAAGTTGCATGTTTTTGGGCTTGTAGGGACCCGTTTGTAGTTTTTGGAAGTTCTTGGACTTAGCGTTTTGGTCCCTAAGTTTTCCTCCTTATCTCTTCTTTCCCCCTTATCCGTTTCTTTCCAGAAACGAGAGAACGCAGAGCGTTCTTTTCTTCTTCCTTCTGCGTGAGAGAGAGAGAGAGAGAGAGAAAGAGAGCTGAGGAGAAGGACGTTTGGAGCTTGGTTTTGCTCCGGCCAGTAGCTGCGACTCATCTTCTTCCTTCCTTCCACCTTCTTTTCCATCGATTCGAGCTAGCTTGCAGCAGGAGCTGCGTTTGCAAGGTGATGGCCTGGAGATTAGGGTGCAAAGAGCAGCCCTAGCTCGTCCTTCCTCCCCCTCCAGCTAGTTCTTGGTGATGTGCACCTGTTGCAAGTGATTTGCAACCCAATTCGAGGGTTTTACCCATCGATTTGAGTGAAATCGACATCTGCAGGTCCGTTTTTATTTTCTGTCTGTGTGCGGTTCGTCCGAGTTCCTTGTTTAGGATTTCGAACAGCATTTTGGTCGGCCGAGTTTGGTCTTGAATCGGCCGAGTTTCTTTTGTAGGTAAATGAGCTGTGTTTCGATCGGCCGAGTTTCCCAGTGGATCAGCCGAGTTTCCTGCTGATCGACCGAAGTTGGTCGGCCGAGTTTCAGAAACTGTGAAGTGATCGGTCGAGTTTCAGAGTGTGAGTGGCAGTTCATTCAGAAATCATTATTTAACTCATTTTAAATGCTTATTTGCTTCAGTATCAGTTGGTATGACTCTTAAGCAGTGTAGCACGTACAATAGTGTATGATTGATTCATTGGAAATTTGAAATATGCATGAAATGTGATATTCCTATTTAAATGGTTATATGTTAATCAGTTAATAGACTTAGGTGCCCCAACACCGTAGAACCCCATTGCGCGGTCTGTACCTTTGGGGTGAAACGATCGATCTAGCCTTGTGCCTAGATGGTCGGTGGCTCGTGTTCAACAATAATCCGTGCGTGTGTCACGGTGGCACGAGGGCAGAGAGACAGTGTTCAACAATAATCCGTGCGTGTGTCACGGTGGCACTGGAGTAAATAGGGGTTATTCAACAATAATCCGTGCGTGTGTCACGGTGGTAACCCAGACCCTCTGACTGTGCACTACAGGTTGCGGGAGGAGTCCAGAGCACTCAGAGTTAGTGCAAACAGGCCCTTGTGCGCCTGAGGGTCCTGTGCAGACCAGGACGGACAGTCAGACTTAGCATTTCCCGGGTGTGTCGCTAAGTCTTGTACGGTGGGATCGTAGTTCGCTACAGATCTTCATATGTAGAGTGCACTGCATATGTTTGGGGCATAATGATATAATAGGTAATCATATAGAATCACAGTAAATTAATATATCCGAACTTTTGTGCCAATCCATTATATCTGTTTATTGGTTTAAATTATCTGTTGTTGCATAGAAATGTGATTATATTCTGCAATCTGCTATGTCATTTGAACTGCCCTGCTTGTACTGTATTTATGTTTATTTCAATTTTATAAACCTGATGAGTTGTTTAGTGATAGCTAAATGAAAGGCTATTCACTGAGCGAGTAGGCTCATACCTCTACTCAAAACATTTTCAGGTCATCATCAGCAGTAGGAATCTGAAGGATCCTTTCATCCTAACGCTTAGTCTGTAGAAGGTATACATAGTTAGTAGTTAGAGGTCTCTTAGTCCTTTCCCCTCGATCTTTGGGATAAGGTGTGGGTGAGAGAGAATGTGTATAAAGATGTAAATTAACTGTTATGCTTTATTTTATGTCGAACAATGTAATATACTGTAGACTCTGTTTATATTGCTAGTCAGCTTAATCAAAATGCTTCCGCAGTTTGTTGATTTTTATTTTACAACATAAATCAGATTACCTTTTAATGCCTTCTAAATGTTCTTAAAAAGTCATGAATGGTTTGGCTTGTGTATAATCCCTCCGTCGCACCCTAATCTCGTGATGTCGAGGTTAATGTGAGATCGGGGTGTGACAACATAACAAACTTAGATACATCTTTCTTCAAATCAGGCCACCAATACATAGCTTTAAAGTTATGATACATCTTGGTGCTCCCTGGATGCATGGCATACATTATAGAATGAGCTTCTTTCATAACTAACTTTCTTAAGTCATTGGCATTAGGTACCACCTTCCTACCATGGTAACAGACTACCTGATCCTATGACTCATGAAAGCCATCCCATTTCTCACTACCATACTCTGACCTGATCTGTTACACTACAACATTAGCTTGTTGTGCTTCTTTAATCTGCTGTGTTAGAGTAGGTTTTACTTGCATCTCAGCTAACAAACCATCTAATAATGACACCTTAAGATCTATATTGTCTTGCCTCAAGGAGATAAACATATCTCTTTTAGAGTAAGCTAAGAAGTTCAACTGTGCTTTATCTAAAGCTGGTGTTGCTAATTTTCTACTTCATGCATCAGCCACTACATTAGCCTTTCCAAGATGATAATCAATTGTACAATCGTAGTCCTTGATTAATTCCATCCAGTGGCGTTGCCTCATGTTCAACTCATGTTGAGAGAAGATATACTTTAGATTCTTATGGTCTGTGAAAATCTAGAATGTTTCTCCATAGAGATAATGTCTCCAGATCTTCAAAGCATGGACCACGGCCTCTAGCTCTAGATCATGTGTCGGATAATTCTCCTCGTGTTTCTTAAGCTGTCGAGAAGTAAAAGAAATCACTTGTTTATCCTGCATCAACACACATCCTAGACCGTTCTTGGATGAATCACAGAAAACTATGTACCCCTTCCCTTGCTCAGGTAACACTAATATAGGTGCACTAGTTAACCTTTCCTTTAGCAAGTGGAAGGATTGTTGGCACTTGTCATTCCAGACAAAAGGAACCTCCTTTCTGGTCAACTTGGTCAGGGGTAAAGCTATAGAATTGAAGTTCTTAATGAACCTCCTATAATAGCCTATCAACCATAGGAAACTGTGAATCTCCGTCGGTGTCTTTGGCTGTTCCCATTGTAGGGCAGATTCTACCTTCTTAGGATCAAAATGAATACCTGAGGTAGATATTACGTGTCCTAGAAAAGAAACTTCTGGTAACCAGAACTCACATTTGCTAAACTTAGCATATAGCTTATGCTCTCTTAGCAAAGTCAAAGCCTGACGAAGGTACTTCTCATGATGTTGAGCATCTCTACTGTAGATCAAGATGTCATCTATGAAGACTACTACACATAGATCAAGAAAAGGTCAAATGATTCTATTCATGAGTTCCATAAATGTAGCTGGTGCATTAGTTAGTCCAAACGACATAACTATGAACTCATTGTAACCATACCTTGTCCTAAAGGCAGACTTAGGTATATCACTCTCCTTAATACGCAACTGATGGTATCCCGACCTCAGATCTATCTTAGAAAAGATAGTTGTACCACACAACTAATCAAACAAGTCATCAATCCTTGGCAGAGGATACTTGTTCTTTATTGTTACTTTATTTAACTGTCTGTAGTCAATGCATAACCGCATCGACCCATCTTTCTTTTTAACAAAGAGGACCAGAGCACCCCACGGTGAATTACTCGATCGGATAAAACCTTTCTCAAGCAACTCATGTAGTTGTTTCTTGAGCTCTGCCATTTCAGCAGGTGCCATTCTGTATGGTGTTTGTGCTATCGGTTGCATGCCCAGGATTAGATTAATCTCAAAATCAATCTCTTGGGGCGGAGGAACACCTGGGAGTTCCTCAGGGAAAACATCTTCAAACTCCCTAACTATTGGAAGCTCAATAAGATTAGGGCTCTCCATTGTGGTATCTACCACATGAGCCAAGAATGCAAAGCATCCCTGTCTCATCAACTTCTCCGCTATCAAAGCTGACAGAAGACAAGTTGGAAGAATCTTCCTATCTCCCTGAAAGATCTATGTGTCACCGTTGTCTGTGAAAAAAGATTGCTTGGAACCACAATCCAAGATAAACTTATACTTCTCTAAGGTGTCCATCCCAAGGATTATATCAAAACCCTGCATCTCAAGTGGTATAAGATCCACTTGAATGCGATGTTCAGAAAAAGAAAGATTGCAGGGAGAACTCACCTCCCACAACACTACAGATCCCAACAAAAGGGTTTCTAGCATCAAACTATCTGCTCTATGACTAACAGTCATGTTGCAGTCATGAATCGCTTCTCGAGTGATAAAGGAATGCATAGCACCTGGATCAATTAACACAGAGACGAAGTAGGACAAAGACATAAGAATAAAATAGTTCCATCTGACCTGTCACAACCCGAGGTTTGACAACTGCTTCAGGCTGGTTCATGGCATAGAATCTAGCCGTTGCTTGCTGTTGACCCTATGCTTGGTTGTTGGGTGCCGACGATCCAGCTTGGGACACTTGTCCACGTCCTCTAGCATTATTACTGAACTGTCGCCTCTATGAGCCTTGCTGATTCTGCCCCTGGGGTTGAGTTACAGTTCTGACTTTCTCAGGACAATCTCTCTTCAAGTGTCCTAACCTCCCACACTGGAAGCAGTTGTAACTTCCCAAACTCTGCTTGGGTGGTCCTGTCACTGATGCTGATGCTGTACTGGGGATCTACTTGGAGGAAAACTATGACCCCTACCCCTACTTGACGTCCACTGCATCAGGGTATTAAACCTTGGTGGTGGTGGTGCAGAGAATCTCGACTTCTTGAAGCTCTCAGACCTCTGTCCTTGAAACTGAGGATATACTTTCTTATTACTGGTCTATCGCTTTTCGATCACAGACCTCTCTATCAGCCTAACAGATTCCACAAAAGTGGCAAATCTCTCCCTATTCTCCAGAGCAGACATAGGAGTAGTCAATTCAACGTTCAAACCCTTCTTGAAATGTTGAATCCTCTCTTCATCAGTAGCTGCCATGTGTGGATAGAACCACAAAAGTTCCATGAACCTAGCTTCATACTCGCTAATGTTCATCTGTCCTTGCCTCAACCTCTCAAATTGAGAGATATTTTCATCTAGATATGTCTTGGGAAAGTATCTAGAGACAAATTCACGTCGGAATTCATCCCATCCGACTTCAATGCCTGGTCTTTTACCTTCCTCTATGGTCCACCAATGACCAACACTCCCCTTTAGAAGATATACAACATGCCTCACCTTCTCTACTTCAGGGATGTTGAGGATTCTAAAAGCTTTCTCCAGCTCTGTCAACCACAAATCTGCATCAGCTGGGTCAGCTGTACTAGCATAGTATGTGGCTCCCACCCGGTGAAGCCACTCAAAGGTCTTGCCAGATCCTTGTCCTTCATTGTGGGCTGGTGCCCTTGGTGCAGGTGGTTGGCATTCTGTCTGCCATGTGTCATGGTCGCCATAAACTGGTCGAACAGGGTATGGAAAGGTGGATTCTCTAATGCAGCTTGATCAAGTTGAGGAATCTCAGGTACGTGTTCCTCCCAATCTTGATCCCTTGCACCTCCTCCTGGTGCAGCAACGCTGCTCTCAGCATCATGTTCATCATGTGATCCATACATCTTCAAGTTCTTCTCCTCCTATATGAGCAGAAGACACTATCAGATAAACTGGAAGACACTAGAACAGACTCAACAACCTTAATCCTATGTCTATGTAGACTTAGCGAACCTAGAGCTCTGATACCACTAAACTTGTAGCATCCAACTCACAAAAACATGATTAACCAATAAAACAAGATTAAATAATGCGGAAGCATTTGCCAGCAGTGGATTACAGAAAATCACTAAAAATTAAAACCATTTACAACGAGATCCATTCTTAGGAAAACTCTTTAAAAAAGAACCAAAGTATTATAATTACATACTGGTCCACATTGTACATTCCATGTACCCTCTCTTCTCAAGGAATATATATACAACACTTTGCCTTGATAAAAGCACAAGTAACAAAATTCTCCAGGCATTCAAACCAAAATCTCAGATCGATTATAAAAATACTTTCAACTGACTCCTAGGACCTGAGAGTGCAGAGACGACACATAGGACTCTATTTACATATGTACAAAGCCTGACAACCAATATCCCCACTTGGGATATCACTGTTGTCCCTGTTGTTGCTACTGATCTTCCCCTGCTACAAAGTTTCTTCCTCTTTGTCTGCGTCTACCTAAAAATGTTGGATCCCACGGGGGTGAGACAATTATAAAATTGCCCCAGCGAGAGATATAACTCTCCATCAAAAACATTATTATTGCAGTTTAATAGAAATAAACTGAGCAGTGGGATAATATATTTCAATGGCAGATAAATCAATATCTATGAAGATTAGAACAACATTCCTATTCAAGTATTTCAGCTATAACTTGATAAGGTAGCATGTCTCTTATTCAATACGGAATTAAAGAACATAAGTAACATTTATGTATCAAGGACATGCTAAGCAAGATAATATCAACCAGTGGTTTTTGTATTTCAATCTTATGCAAATACGCTACACGGATGATTACGTTTTATAAACACACTTAAGCTCTGAGGAGATGAGGTATACCTCTCATACTCCAACTGACCATTGCGAAGTCGAAATTGGTACCATACAAAGTCAATGGAAGAACCGACTTCCATGAATTCCCACATCTCAGTCAGTGTGAGATCACATGCATGACATCTTGTGTCTCTGCTACATAGCTTGCCAGGGTATAGTGGCATCTTCACTATAGAGCTACAACGACGGCTGCACTCTCTTCACAATCGAGAGATTTCATGTTTACCTCCATTGATCTGGCATTAACAACATCAGGAGATTTGTGATACATCCATCCCGGAACATATAATGAAGGATTGAGAGGTTTAATGTTTACCTTCCATCAATTCCCTCATTAGGACGTATAGATATTTTCACCCATCGACCCCCACATATTAAAAAATATGTGAACTCCAGAAGATCCCATAGGAAAACATGTTTCACTATCACCATCTACTGACGATGATGGATCTATGGTCAAAGCACTACATGAAATGATTTCACTTGATTAATTAAGTACATTATCATATTCTTTTAGCATCAGTTAAGTTTTCAAACATAACTTATTGGACAAAATGCTACAAAGAAACATGTACTATTTTCATCAGTTACTTCTCAATATTTATAAGACATTGGAATCTCAGTCCCTCATTTCAATACTGGGAATACTCATTCCTTCTCAATCTCAATACCATAATCATATGGTACTGGGTATTCAAACCCTTACTCATCATTTGAGAATTGTTACCACTTTTCCAGGTAACTATCACCTTTAGGTCATCTGACCAAGGTAAACATGATACTGGTTACACAAGCATCTCTCATGGCACTTAAGGCCCATTAATTCTCTTATTACCTCTTACTAGGCAACAAGGTAGATTATGGCACATAAGGCCCAATAACAATTTCAATGCATAAAACGTAATAGCTCATACCTGTCTATGTTCATCATCTCATGATACCTGCATGGTTAGTACAGATGATAATAGTTACATCAATTTCATTTCAGCACCATGCAAAACAATATATAACATCACTATTCAAGGGTAACACCACTATTCCCTTACCAGGGTTAGGGTTACCCATTCATGTCAATTGGGGATACTCATCCCATTTGTTCAATTAGGACCAATGATTCATCATTTCATTGTCTAATATTTGAGTTTCTTACTATATAGAAAAATCCAGAATTAGGGTTTCACACACCTTCACCCTATTTAGAATTAGGGTTTACTATTTACATCACATCACCCTATATTAGGGTTTATATTCAATAACCCACATTTAGAGTTTACTATTCATCCCAATTAGGGTTTCATATTCAATTACCCATAATTAAGGATTACTATTCATCTAAATTAGGGTTTTACATTTCATAACCCTAACTTAGGATTACTCATGTCTTCACCCTCAATTAGGGTTTCACTATTACCCTAGATTAGGGTTTCATTTAGAATTGCCCTAAATTAGGGTTTGAGTTCATCAATCAAATCAATTAGCATTTCATGATCTCTTTATCAAGGATCATACCCTAAATTGTATATCACACTTATTTTGAATGTGTTAGACTTGATTGCTACATGATTATCTTACATGTATGAATCTCTCTCTCTCATCCTCTTCTAGGATATCCACTACTCAATTCTTGATTAGATTGAGCCTACTATTTATTCAAAAACATGCATTTAGGGTTAGCATGATGTATAGAATTATTGCATCCTTATGCATCAATGATGAATCCCACTAAGGGTATCAACCATCTCAATACATTAGGTGTCCAGAAGATTTGATCAATTGAACCTTCAATTACATGAGGTATCCAAATGAATTGACCAATTGAATCTTCAATTTCATTGGGTGTCCAAGTGGATCAACCAATTGAGTCTTCAATTACATTAGATATCCAAATGGATTAACCATGTTGAACCTCAAATGGTTTTGATTACTTAGACCCTAAACGGTCTTGGTCTCTCAGAATTCAAACGGTTTGAAACCTTTTGGGCAAATTGTCCTTGAAACCATTTAAGCAAGGAATGTGTTGAAACCGAATAGACTTGGGTCTCCAAACGGTTTGAGACCGTTTGGTCCAAACCTTCTCAAAACCGAATGGACCAAAAAGGCCTTTCAACACATAATCAATTCAAGGTTTCCATCAAAGAACTTCCTATCAATTGAATCCTTGATTCATTCATCAATTGAACTATTGAATCATCCTTCAATCAGACCATTAAGTAGGGTTTTGAACCTAATTGAACTAGGATTTATAATCAAGAACCATCAATTAGGGTTTTGAATTCGAGGAACCATCAATGGTTAACACTGTGGAACTAATTCCATTGAAAACAATGAATCATCATCAAATTATGATATGCGTTGACCTCAAATGGTATTGAGGTCGTTTGGATGACCTCCAAACGGTCTTGAGACCATTTACCCCATACATCATTAAAATTTTGTGAAATTCAATTATAATTTGCATCGTTGGATTGATCATCAAATTTGCTATTGATTGCATTTCAATTTGATATCTCTGAATCTTTAGTTACTCGACCATACTCAACCCTATACCTCCAAACGGTCTTGGTTGACCTCCAAACGATCTTGAGACCATTTGGGTGATCTCCAAATGGTATTAAGACCATTTGGGTTATTCAACCCAAAGTTTTAAATCAACCAATTGAAATTTCAACACTTAACCTGATTAGGGTTTCTAATTGGAGGATTGTCCATATATTGAATCAATCAATTAGATTCATTAGATCATCATCCAACATGTACTAGGATACTGACCTCAAACAATCAACCCAAACAAATGGTCAACCCTTCCAAATGGTTTGGGGTCCAAACCTCCAAACGGTTTGCAAACCGTTTGGTCTCCAAACAGTTTGGTGAAACCGTTTGGACCAAGGTCTTAAAATCGTTTGCAATAGAAACTTGTTGGAAAGTGTGCCTAAGATGATGTCATCATCATCAATCCTTAGTCCATCAAAAAGTACTACCATTATCATGGTAGTTTCATCAACTAATCAAAGGAATTGTAAGAAGAGCGATTGAACATAATTGATTTGAGAAATTGAATTCAATAACAATGAATAGGGGTTCAAGTTATATAACCCGCCTCTAAATGAGCTTCAAAGCTTGGAGCTTCACTTCAAAAATGGTGGAAGAAGATTTTTCACACCACAAGGTTCGTTCCTCAAGCTTTTGAGTGAAAAGGAATGGTTAGAATTGAAGATGGGATCGATATAAGAAGAAATCATGCATTGATTTGTGATTTCCACCATGAAATCAAGGTGAACGAAGGTCAATAAGCTTACCAACAGGTTGTGGGTCGTCTTCCTGCTTCTCCTAGCTCCCTTGGTCGTTTTTTCAAGCCATAGAGAAGAAGTGGATTTGAAAAAGCCTTTGGTTTGAGTTGTAAAAGGTGTTTTTATAAGAAAATCAATGAGAGAGAAAATGCCTTATAAAAATCTTTTAATTTCAAAATTGGTGCCACCTCTCCGCCCTCAGTGCCTTGCATGCAAAGATATCATCCTCACCTCCGAATTCCCTTCCATTGTCCGTGAATTAAGGGAAAATAAATTAAGCACCTTAACCCTTATAATATTATTATCCATAAGTTAGTGGATATTTCTTTTTATTTTCTTAATGTGAGTGGGTTCTCCACTCACGTAGATATTTCCTTTGCCTTTTCAAGGCACAAGGACGTTCAAACTTGAGAAAATCCAACCATCTCACTTTTGGTTGAAGGCCCTTCAATTATTTTATTTATTTTTGCATTGAATTGAATTAAGGTTTCAATTATGCTTAAATCTTGATTATTTTAATATCAAGATTCTCTCTCCATCAAAGTGATGCAAATGAGACACCCTCTCATTTTATTTTCTCTACATGATGCCAAGAAATATTAGGGACCTTGTTGATGTGGTAATTTGCATATTGAACACTGGGTTTTGGGTAAATTGCACATTACACCAAAACTAGGTTTTAATGCACATACATAGCTTTATCAACTCTTTCTTAGTACTCAGGCTTTCACTAGCCATACCTCTGCATCATCTTCATTCTCATGATTCTTCAACACATGATGAACATATTATCATGCACAATTTGCAATTTAACCCCTCAACTTGGGTAATTTGCTCTTTTGTCCAAAATAAGCAAAACATTATTCAAAAAGGACTAAGATTGAAGTATAAGTTCCTCTTGACCCTTAATTACTTTTCAAAAGATAATATCAAGCATATAATTATTGTAACATCCCTGACTGGGTTATGCTTAAACCTAGATGTTTTACTTAATAAAGTTGATTATATGCTTTCTATTATCTCTTGAAAAGTAATTAAGGCTCAAGAGGAACTTATATTTCAATTTTAATCCTTTTTGAATAATGTGGAAATAATGTTTTACTTGTTTTGGACTAAAATGCAAATTACCCAAGTTGAGGGGTTAAATTGCAAATTGTGTATGGAAAAATGTTCCTCATATGTTGAAGCATCATAGGAGTGAGTATGATGCAGTTGTATGGCTTCTACAAGCCTGAATAACAAGAAAGAGCCTGTTGAGTAATGTTCGTGCATTAAAACCTAGTTTTGGTGTAATGTGCAATTTACCCAAAACCTAGGGTTCAATATGCAAAATGCCACTTCAAAAGGGTCCCGCATGATTCTTGGCATCATGTAGAGAGATGAATTTGAGAGGGGAGCCTCAATTGAATCATTTTGGAAGAGAGAGAATCTTGATATTATAATAATCAAGATTTAAGCATAATTGGAACTTTACTGCAAATTAATGCAAAAATAAATATGTTAATCGAAGTGACTTCAACCAAAATGGTAATGGTTGAAAATTAGATAACGTTGGATGATAATGTGACTTGAAAAGGCAATGGAAATATCTACGTGAGTGGAGAACCCACTAACATTAAGAAAACAAAAAGAAATATCCACTCACTTATGGATATTATTATAATATGATTTAAGGTGCTTAGTTTGTTTTCTTTTAAATCGTGGATAATTGAGAGGAATAAGAGGAAAAGGAGATAGCCTCATATCCAAGGATGTGAAGGGATAAAGTGGTAAGAAAATGGAGGAGATAATCCCTACTTTCTCTCTCTTAAATGAATTTTCAATAAAATTCATATATATGCTCCTTTATCCATGAGTTGAAAGGGTAATTTCGAAACCACTTTCACTTCTTGCTTGCAAAAATGACCAAGGGAGCTTGGAGCAATAGGAGGACGACCCCCAACCTGTTGCCGTTCCTTTTCACTCAAAGCTTAAGGACGAGCTTGGGATAGTGGAAGGTGTTGCTTTCACCATTAAAGACGTGGAGGTTGAAGCTCAATTGAAGGCAGGTTATATAACTTGAACCCTTGAATTTTGTTACTGATTCCATATCTTTATCAATTGTTGATTCCTTCTTTATTCCCAAAATTTTATTTGGTTGATTGATGCAATCACCATGAAGATCACAGCAAGCTTCATGGGTTTATAGCTTGATGACGATGACATCATCATAAGCACACACCTCCATAAATATCTATTGCAAATAGTTTCATAATTTTGGTCCTATCAATGTCACCAAACTATTTGGAGACCAAATGGTTTGCAAACCGTTTGGAGGTTTGGATCCCAAACCATTTGGAAGGGTTGACCGTTTGGATGGGACCGTTTGAGGTCAGGACCCTAGTACATGTTGGATGATGATCCAATGGAACCAATTGATTGACTCAATATATGGACAATCCTCCAATTAGAAACCCTAATCGGGTTGAGTGCTGAATTCTCCATTGATTGAGTTAATTTTTGGGTTGACTAACTCAAATGGTCTCATGACCGTTTGGAGGTCAATCAAGATCGTTTGGAAGCCTATGGTTGAGTATGATTGGATGGTTGAAGATCCAATGATATCAAATTGAAATACAATCAATAGCTAAATTGATGATTGATTCAATGATGCAAACCCTAATTGATTTTCACAAATGTCAATAAATATTTGAGTCAAATGGTCTCAAGACCGTTTGGAGGTCATCCAAATGACCTCAAGATCATTTGAGGTCAGGTCATGTAATGGTTTGATGATGATCCAATGATTTGAAATGAATTAGTTCCACAATGTCAACCATTGATGGTTCCTCGATTTCAAAACCCTAATTGATGGTTTCTTGATTATAAACCCTAGTTCAATTGTGTTCAAAACCCTAATTGAAGGTCCAATTGAAGGGTGATTGAATGGTTCAATTGAAGAATAAATTAATAGTTCAAATTAATAGATGGTTTAATGATTGAAACCCTGAATTCATAAAGTGATGGAAGACCTTTTTGGTCCATTCAGTTTTGAGAGAGTTTGGACCAAACGGTCTTAAGACCGTTTGACTCCAAATGGTCTCAAGACCATTTGAGACCAAACGGTCTCAAACCGTTTGGAGACCCAAGTGGTTTCATGTGTAAATTGTCCATACGGTTTCATTATTGTTTTGCTTAAATAGTTTCAAACCATTCAAGGTTTGAATGACCAAGACCGTTTGGGGTCTAAGTGACCAAGACCAATTGAGGTTCAAATTGGTCATACCAATTGGACACCTAATATGATTAAAGGTCAGTTAGTTACTTAATTGATAATGATGTAGTCCAAAGGTGATTATAATGGTTAACCCTAACTGTGTGTACTTAAATGAAGAGCTGACCTAGATCAGTCTTGGAGTGCTTAACATCCTAGAGAGGATGAGAGAGAGAAGGAGAGAGAGGAATGCTTACATAATTAAGCCCTAATTATCTCATTATGAATAAAATATGTAATTAGGGTTTGATCCATAATAATGAGATCATGAAACCCTAATTGAAAAGATTATTGAGCCTTCCCGACCAAAAAAAGATTATTAAGCCTTAACCCTAATTTAGGGAAAAGCTGAGTGAAACCCTAATCTAGGTGATGATGTAACCCTAATTTGATGGGAATTGTACATCCTGACCCTAATTTGGGTAATGCGGTGTGAGAAACTCTACTTGGATGAGAATGGTAAACCCTAATCCCTAAAATAGGGTATAGGTATATGAAACCCTAATGTGGGGTAATACTATCTGAAGCCCTAACACTGGGTGATGTGATATGAAACCCTAGTTTCAAGTAATGCTATGTGAAACCCTAATATAGAAGGATGTTATGTGAAACCCAAATGGGAAAGATGTTATGTGAACCCTATTACTAATAATGGAATAGTAACTAATATATTGATAAGAGAAATACCTAAAGAGGTTGATAATAGAAATCTTATATTAATAGTTCCTAACTCAAAGATTAGTCCATACCACTGGAAATGGTTGTATATTCTAAATAAGTGACTTATGACCAATACTATAACATCCCTGACCTGGGTTATGCTTAAACCTATATGTTTTGCTTAATAAAGTTGATTATATACTTTCTCTTATCTATTGAAAAGTAATTAAGGCTCAAGAGGAACTAATATTTCAATTTTAGTCCTTTTTGAATAATGTTGAAATAATGTTTTACTTATTTTGGGCTAAAGTGAAAATTACCCAAGTTAAGGGGTTAAATTGAAAATGTTACATGGTGAAATGTTCCTATAGTATTGAATCATCATAGGAATGAGAATGATGCGGAGGTATGACTTGTAGGTGCCTGAATAATAAGAAAGAGCATGTTGAGCAATGTTTGTGCATTAAACCTAGTTTTGGTGTAAGGTGCCATTTACCCAAAATGTTGGGTTCAATATGCAAAATACCACTTCAAGAGGGTCCCTCATGATTCTTGGAATCATTTAGAGAAAAAAATTTGAGAGGGGCGCCTCATTTGAATCATTTTGGAAGAAAGAGAATCTTGATATTAAAATGATCAAGATTTAAGTATAATTGGAACTTTACTTCAAATTAATACAAAAATAAATATGTTAATCAAAGTGCCCTTCAACCAAAATGGTAATGGTTTCAATTAGATAAGGTTGGAAGAGCATGTGCCTTGCAAGGAACGAAAATATCTAAGTGAGTGGAGAACCCACTCACATTAGTTAAATCAAAAGTAATATCCACTAAAAATGGGATATTAGTATTATATGATTTAAGGTGCTTAATTTTCTTTTACGTGATTCATGGACAATGAAGAGGAATTATAAGTAGGGGAGGATGACTTTGCATGCAAGGAATTGATGGGGGAGAGGTGGAACCAATTTTGTAATTAAAAGGATTTTATAAAATATTTTCTCTCTCATTGAATTTCTTATAAAAACACCTTTTCCAACTCAATTGAGAGGCGTTTTCGAAACCACTTCCACTCTTTGCTTGCAAAACGACCAAGGGAGATTTGAAGGATCAGTAGGACGACCCCAAACCTGTTGGTAAGCTCCATGACCTCTTTTCACCTTGATTCCATGGTGGAAATCGAAAATCAATGCATGATTTCTTCTTATCTCCATTCCATCTTCAATTCTAGCCATTCCTTTTCACTCAAAGCTTAAGGACGAGCTTGGGATAGTGGAATGTGTTGCTTTCACCATTAAAGACGTGGAGGTTTATGCTTTGAAGCTCAATTGAAGGTGGGTTATATAACTTGAACCCTTGAATGTTATTATTGATTTCATACCTCTATCAATTGTTGATCCTTTCTGCATTCTCAAAATTTTATTTGATTGATTGATGCAATCACCATGAAAATCACAACAAGATTCGTGGGTTTATAGCTTGATGATGACATCATCATAAGCACACACCTCCACAAATATCTATTGCAAACAGTTTCAAAGTTTGAGTCCAATCAGTTTCAATAAAGTTAGCCAAACGGTTTCATCAAACCGTTTGAAACCAAATGGTTTCAAAACCGTTTGTAATATTTGACCACAATTGAACATTTGGAGTTCATATGATGATTTTGATGGTTTATGACCCATTAAATCCAATTGATTGGTTTCAAAGGGTTCATCAGTTAAAGGTCCATCAACTATCAAACCCTAATTGGGTTGAGTGCTGAAATTCTCAATTGATTGATTTAATTTTTGGGTTGACTAACCCAAACGGTCTCAAGACCATTTGGAGGTAACCCAAATGGTCTCAAGACCGTTTGGAGGTCAACACAGACTATTTGGAAGTCTATGATGAAGTATGATTAGATGGATGAAGATCTAGTGATATCAAATTGAAATACAATCAATAGCTCAATTGATGATCGATTCTATGATGCAAACCCTAATTGAATTTCACAAATTTCAATGATGGGAATATTCAAATGGTATCAAGACCATTTGGAGGTCATCCAAATGACCTCAAGACCATTTGAGGTCAGGTCATGACATGGCTAAGTGGTGAATCAATGATTTCAATAGAATTAGTCCTACAATGTCAATAATTGAAGGTATGTCGATTTCAAACCCTAATCCAATTAGGTTAAAACCCTAATTGATGGTTTATTAATTTTAAAACCCTAATTGATGGTTCAATTGAAGGGTGATTTAATGGTTCAATTGAGGTTAATTAAATGTTTCAATTGATAGGTGGATTCAATAGGTGAAACCCTAAAATCGATTTAGTTGATGGATATCTTTTTGGTCCATTCGGTTTTGAGAGGGTTTGGACCAAAGGGTCTTAAGACAGTTTGAGAGGGTTTGGACCAAACGGTCTCAAGACTGTTTGGAGACCCAAGTTCATTCAGTTTCAAAATGTTTTGTCTAAATGGTTTTATATGTCCAATCAGTTTCAACTTGATTTGGCTAAACGGTTTCAAGCACCAACCTTGCTAAATGGTTTCAAACCATTTGAACTTAATTGGTCAAGACCGTTTGAGGTCTAAGTTACCAAGACCATTTGAGGTCTAAGTGACAAAGACCATTTGAGATTCAACTGGTCAAACCATTTGGACACCTAATGTGAATAAAGGTCAATTAACTACTTGATTATTAATGATGTAAATCAAATGTGATTACAATGGTTATACCTTTGAGGTACTAGGATAATTAATACCTTTTGAGTGGTTAACTCTTGATGCTTATGAAAGCAATGACTTAATATGATGTGAAAACCCTTCATTCAAGTTGATTGGACCTAATCAATTAAGATTGAAATAATTGATATCCTAGAGAGGATGAAAGAGAGAGGAATTCCTACGTGAGTGGCAATCATGTAATGGTTAAACCTCAACACTTTCAACATGAATAGAGTATGTAATTATGGTATGATCCTTAATAAAGAGTTCATGAAACCCTGATTGAGAAGGTTGATGAGCCCTGATCCTAATTCAGGGCAATTTTGAGTGAAACCCTAATACAGGGTAATGCTATGTGAAACCCTAACACAAGGTAATGCTATGTGAAACCCTAATATAGGGTGATGCTATGTGAAGTCCTAACACAGAGTGATCCTATGTGAAGCTCAAATACGGAGTGATGAGTTATGAATGTAATAAGAAAACCCTTGTATTGCATCGTACTGATATATAATGGATATCATTGTTATCATGAGTACTAATCATGTAGGTATGTTGAGATGATGAGCATATCCAGGTATGGGACTTGATGCTCTGTATATTGAAAATGTTTTATAGGCCTTATAAGCCTTCATATGCTTTGTTTCTTCGTGAGAGGTAACCTAAAATTAATGAGCCCTGTGTGCCATATGATGTTTTAATTATTGAAATTGTTTATGGGCTTCATAAGCCATAATATGACTTGTTGCCTATTAAGGGGTAACAAGAGGTGATATGAACCTTGTGAACTATGTGGAATTCTTGTGTAGCAAGAATCATGATTACCTTGGTCAAATGAACTGAAGGTATTAAGTTACATGATAAGTGGTAATAAGTATTCTATGATGAATTGAGGGTCTGAATACCCATATTCTATAATCAAGATGATGAACTTGTTAAGAAATAAAAATGTACCTGATGAGATGAGGGATTAAGATCCCAATACTTCATTAAAAGAGTATGGCTACATGCCATGACTCCACAATACAATACCAAGAATTAGCTATGTGACCTAAGCCTAAAGTGAGTATATGTTAAAATACCATGGCAAGCTAATTGTAGTTTGATACGTGATATCTCTTCAATATAATCTCGTATTGACCAAGAAGGTTGATGTTACCCTGCTTAAGTATATCCTAGAAGGATAAATGTTATACATGTGCTTTAATTCCTCACTAAATAAGTATCATGCTGACTTATCAAGTTATAGATGAAATGCTCGGAATAAGAATACTGCTCTAATCTATTTAGACATTGATCTATCTGCTATTAAATATATAATTTCTCTGCTCAGTGTTAATTCAATAACTACAATAATAATGTTTTGGCAGAGAGTTATATCTCTCGCTGGGGCAATTTACAATTGTCTCACCCCCGTGGGATCCACATTTTTAGGTGGATGCGGACGAGGAGGCAGGAACCCTTCAATAGGTGAAGGACAACAACAACACCAGGAATAGTAGTGAATTCTCAGGTGGAGACACTGGCTATCAAGTTTTGTATATGTGTGAATAGAGTCCTATGTGTCGTCTTTGTACTCTCAGGTCCTCAGAGTCTGTTGTTGGTTTTAATGAATCGATCTGAGATTTTGGCTTCATGCCTCAATGTTCTTATGCTATATGTATACAGTTTAATAGAACGGTTGAGGTTGTAATCCTTGAGATGAGATTATACAAGACATGTACCTTTAAACCAGAATGTAAATGTATTACATTGGTTCTATGTGAAAGAGTTTTCCTTTGTTGGATCTCTTGGTAAAAAGGTTTTAATTTTTAGTGATTTTCCGTAATCCGCTGCTAACGAACGCTTCCACTTAAGTAAATTATGTTTTTGTGATCGGCGTGTCACAATTTAGTGGTATGAGAGCTCTAGGTTCGTTGAGTCTACAGAGACATAGGATAAGATAATGAGTATGTTCTAGTGTCTTCCAGTCTATCTAATAGTGACTTCTGCTCATATAGGAGGAGAAGAAAAACTTGAAGATGTCTGGAACACACGAAGAACACACTACTGATAGCAGTGTTGCTGCACCAGGAGGAGGTGCAAGAGATCAGACTAGGAAGGGACCAGTATTTGAACATCCTCAGCTTAACCAAGTAGAGAAAGAGAGACCAGCTTTACAAGCCCGGTTTGAGAAGTATAGGACAACTATGATGCATATAATGGACCGTGCACTAGCTATACAACCCATATTACCAACCCCCAATGATGAAGTTGAGGACTCTAATAGTATTATAAATCAACAACATCATGTTGAAGTAATAGAAAATGTTGGAAGAAATAGGTTCCAACACCAAAGTAGAATCTGCCACAGGTGTAGGAAGCCTGGACATATCAGAAAAGATTGTCCAGAAAAGAATAATAAGGAAAGAATTAAGAAAAGGCCTATCCAAACTCAGGATCAGAGGCCTAGTAGTTCTAAAAAGGGGAAGTTTTTGGTACCATCAGTACAACCAAGGTCTAATGCACTAGGGAAAGGGCTACCCTTAAAAGGGTAAAGGACCTTTTAGACTAAATCGAGAGATTAGAACCTGTTACCAGTGTAGACAGGTAGGACATCTAGTAAAATATTGTCCAGTTGAAAACCCAATGGTAACCCAACCACCGAGGCAGAAACATCAAGGCCATCAAAGGAAACAATTTTCTAGTAGTACTCAAGGACGTGGACAGACATCCCAGACAGGTCAGATGAAATAGTTTTGTTCTGATATTTCATTTCATGATTCTATGTGTTAAAAATAAGAAAGTAATTGTTTTGAGCTTCCTTTGATTAGTCCTATGAGGACACAAGGAAGATGAGGATTTATATCTTATTCCGTATTTCTTTTAAATACTTTATAATTTCTCTTATCTATGTGAAAGAGGAAGAGGTATATATGAGGTACCTGGAGGAAGTCTAGGAATGTTAAATCATGTGATGATGATGATAAGAAAAGTAAGGAACATAATAGTACCTAAAGTGCATACTACCTAATCACAATACTTGTATACCCTGGCCAGGTATATAATTATTGGGGATAGGGTAAGTATGGAACTCTTAGATTGTTATCTTTTTGATTACTCTGATCAAGTAGTCATTTTGAGACAATCTAGTGAGCTTAATGTAACTGGAAATATGGCAGGGGTATTTTCATCACATCCTAAGTGCACTAAATTAGAATCTGAGATGATCCCAGATCAATCTGTGTGTATGAAGGAGTAAAAAGTGTAATCCTAATGATAAAAGGAAGGAGAATAGGGGAAATGATCCCTATTCAATAAAGTCTAAGTGAATAGTAAGGATCTTTTCTATAATATGGACATAGGGATTGCTGAGTGAACTTTCCCAATTACATAAGGATTGCTGAGTGAACTTTCCCAATTACATAGGGATTGCTGAGTGAACTTTCCCAATTACACAGGGATTGTTGAGTGAACTTTCCCAATTACATAGGGATTGCTAAGTGAACTTTCCCAATTACATAAGGATTTCTAAGTGAACTTTCCCAATTACATAAGGATTGCTGAGTGAAGTTTCCCAATTACATAAGGATTGCTGAGTGAAGTTTCCCAATTGCATAGGGATTGCTGAGTGAATTTTCCCAATTACATAGGGATTGCTGAGTGGACTTTCCCAATTACATAGGGATTGCAGAGTGAACTTTCCCAATTACATAGGGATTGCTGAGTGAACTTTCCCAATTACATAGGGATTACTGAGTGAACTTTCCCAATTACATAAGGATTGCTGAGTGCACTTTCCCAATTACATAAGGATTGTTGATTGAACTTTCCCAATTACATAAGGATTGCTAAGTGAACTTTCCCAATTACATAGGGATTGCTGAGTGAACTTTCCCAATTACATAGGGATTTCTGAGTGAACTTTCACAATTACATAAGGATTGCTGAGTGAACTTTCCCAATTACATAGGGATTGCTGAGTGAACTTTCCCATTTACATAGGGATTGCTGAGTGACCTTTCCCAATTACATAGGATTGCTGAGTGAACTTTCCCAATTACATAAGGATTGCTAAGTGAACTTTCCCAAATAAATAAAGGATTGTTAAGTGGATTACCTTTGTTAAATATATAAGTTTCCCCTTTGATGAACAAACTTGGGTAATGATAGGGGTATGTTCCTTTATGTTTCTTCCTTTCATTAACATGGCAATCAAGTAAGTATTATGACATTTGATGTACATGGATTAGAAATAATCCGTTGAGGGATACTTAGAAAAGTATCAGTTTTCTTTGGACTTTGGTTCCAAGATAATGATATATGGAACAAGCAATGTCCTAAAATAAAAGAAATACCTTGTGCATGTATACCTTCAGTGGTAACAATAGAGAAATGAATATGATAAAAATGAGATGTGTTCTCAACACATAAGATGAATACCAAAGTAAGGATTATGTTACCTGAGAAATAATAGATGATTTATGTTGGTTACCTATATTTGCCAACTGTGAAATTAATCTAGTTACATAAAATAATATGGACATCATATGTTAGGGGTTTATGCTCTGCATAAACATAAACATTGGTAAGGTTGAACTAATGGAAGGAACAATTGTAATTGGTGGAAAAGTTTATCAAGCTAAAAATATTTCCTTAGAATAACCCTGTGTGGAAGAACTTTGTGTGGATTAAAGATCTATGATATCTCCATGACATTAAGATGTTATGTGGAGACTTGATGATATGATAAATGAATAAAATCTGTCTCTCCTTTTCTTGGGATTTTGGGGACGATATCCTTGTTAGGGGTTTATAATTTCTATCTACACGGCATGATAGACAGCACACTCAACATGAGTTGTTACTTCTATCCCAACTGTTGTTCTCCCTCTCTAGTAAGGTCTCTACCTCATCATGCACGTCCACCTAAAAATTGTGGATCCCACGGGGTGAGACAATTGTCCCAGTGAGAGATATAACTCTCCGCTGACTATATTATTATGAAAGTTTAGGCAGTATAAAACTGAAAAAAAGTTCTTTTATATTAATAAGCAAGATTAATCATTATTATAAGCAGAATAGAGTAATCTCTTCTCGAAAAATAATGCATCTATCTATAGTAGAGAAAGAAATCATATGTTCACTTTACAAGGAATATAAGAAAAACATGAATAACATCTATCCAACTAAGACGTATAAAAGGAGTGTACATCAACCAATGTCTTTCTGTATTCAATCATTAAGAAAATATGCTACACGGCTGATTACATATTACAATCACACTTATGCCCTGAGGAGATGAAGTATACTGTTCATGCTCCAACCGACCACTAGTAAGTCAAAATTAGTACCATACAAGGTCAATGGCAGAGCTAGATGTGAAGACCTCACCTATCATGGTCAGTACGAGACCACTTAGATTTAGCAGGACATATCGTGTCAGTTGCTAGCAGGACATATTGTGTCATCTACAAATAGCATGCTGGGGTATAGCAGCATCTTCAATATAGAGTTACTAATGGAGCCTCCACTCGCGTGGACTTGCGTGCACCACTAAAAATCCTAGAGATAGTAAGTCTCTAAGTTTAGCCTTTTGTGTGCTATAATAAGATCTCTACCCACGTATGTTAAGATACGAGGAAGTCTTATCGTAGTACAGTTAAGGGTCAAATCCTCGAGACAATGGTCTTATTAAGAGTTTAACAAGATGGAAGACATAATAATTCTACTTATCTTTTTGAAAGTTGATATTTAGATCGAAGAGTTGATTTGATGATTAAACTAAAGTGCAAAATAAAGTAAATGGTAGAAAAGTAAATTTGAGGTTGTAAATGATATTTGGGAAACCACTAGGATGTGACCGAGTTTCACCACAACTACACATGGATCAAAATATACATCATAATAACATGGCTTGCAAAGAAAAGGGTCTAAACAGTTAGTATCTTTGTAGACTTAGCTTCCTTTCAGATAAAAAATTGTGAGAAATGTGGGAGTATTGCAATGCCAACCATCCCCAAACGAATGGTCACCTACTTTGCATCACTCCCCTTATAAAATGTGTTCCTCGACCTATCAAAGTTATACTTTCATACGTCAACTGATTCCATTTCATAGTATGGAATTACAACGATGGAGGTGAGTTTACTCCACTCCTTGAGAATCGTTCCTAGATAAAGAATAGATGTATAGTGACTACATACATCAAGAACCAACATGCAGTCGATATTCGAATCTAAAAGTACAAACGTAGACAATTCACACTACTAGATAATAGATAACACAAGTTGGTGATCAAGCAACTAGCATTTCATTAAACGATTGCTGTTGAACTAAAAAGATAGTATTTTTCTATTGCAAACTCATGAATTACAATGTATGAAATGAAAACATGGGTAGCGAGGCTACTCCCCGCACCCTAATGTATGGGAATACTTGCTCATGGCAAGAACAAAGATGAAGGCGGGAAGAGAGAAAGAAAGCATCATCTCTACATAGGAGGGAGGAAGGTCGATCCCTTGGAGTAGAGAGCAACTATCTTCACACCATGTGGTTGCCTTGATGAAAAATCCTTCACTTCCCACCTTCTATGTCGATGAGAGAGGAAGTAGCTTGAGGATGGAATGTGGATCTTGAACCGACAGCCTTGGGGCGAAGGATGAAGGATGAACAACTATGGAGTGATTGGGGCAGCCTCTGGACGTCTAATAATTCGTTCCTAATGAGGACCCCTTGGGTCCTATTTATAGGCTCCAAAGGGGTCTTAAATGGTCTTGAGTTATTTGGATTCAAATGGTTTGGAGACCATTTGGCCTTCATTCGGTCTTGGGACTGTTTGGGTTCTGTACGGTCTTGGGACTGTTTAGGTTCATACAGTCTTGGGACCGTTTAGGTTTATACGGTTTTGGGACTGTTTGACTTCCATTTGGTCTTGGGACCATTTCATCTTTATGCGGTCTTTGGACTGTTTGGCCTTCATACAGTCTTAGGACCATTTGGGTTCCATACGGTCTTGGGACTGATTGGCCTTCATACGGTCTTGGGACCGTTTGTCCTTCATACGGTCTTGGGACCATTTGGCCTTCATACGGTCATGGGACCGTTTGTTCTTCATACGGTCTTGGGATCGTTTGTTCTTCATTTGGTCTTGGGACCGTTTGTTCTTCATATGGTCTTGGGAACGTTTGGCGTTCATACGGTCTTGGGACCGTTTGAGTTCTTTTGCAATTTTTTTAATTTTTCTGTAAGAAGAAAAGGGGAAAATATCAGTTTATTGGTATATTCATGATAAAGTGGAAAGTTAATTATTCTATCTAATTTATCTAAGAAAGAGTATGGAAAACTAACAAAAAACTAGTAAGATAGCATCACAAAATGGGAGGTTATCACCCCCCAAACTTAGAGTCTAGCTTGTCCTCAAGCTGGATAGAGCTAAGGCACGTAGTGGCGAGGTGATTTTATTTAGTGAAGATTTCTATATTCTTGCTTTAATTCTAAACCACAGATCTTCCAGGGTCTTATCGGGGCTTCTACTTGCACTAACTCTTTCAGGCATTGGGAGTTGCGTGGATCTTAGGTTTCTTCCATGTCGCATAACTCACATTGGGACCACCTTTTCCTTAATCACATTCTATGCATGTCTTTGACTCTAAGCAGTTTTATACTTCTTTGTAGATCCTACCTGAAGCTAAGATGGGTACGAGGGTTGGCTTGAAGGCTTGCTGTGTAACCCCCCCTTCGAAGGGGGGAGGGTTTATCTATACTTTTAGGACCTCACTACCGGGCATGACACATCTACCTTTGTGAGGGAAGCTGAATGTACCGGCTGGGCAAGACCTTTATCAGCTTTCATATATTTGGAGACCGTAAGATCTCACTACCGGGCATGACACATCTGCCTTTATGAGGGCAGCTGAATGTACCGGCCAGGAAAGACCTTTATTGTCTCTTCATATAGGTCCTTATGCATGGCACAACTCTCATGTTTTTATTCAACACTCTAGATTTTATTCATATACTCACCGATTTAGGAATTGGGTATTTTAGGGATTTAATTTGGGCTGCCAAGCCTCTTTTTGAAAAGTAGAAAACTATTCCTTGGAGTTTCCTGACATCACTTGTGTCAATTTTTGTACTTGGTGGTCCACCTATGAGGTTCCTTGACTTGGATTTCGCCTGGTTCCCTCTCGTCCTTGAGAGTGTTTGGCTTGTTTTGGCCACGATGCTAACATGTGGAGAGTCTGACATAAAATTGAAGTAAAAGTATGAGAATCGAGAATGAAAGTGATTTATTAATTCTCCATTACATGCCTAGATGCTACTTATTTAATTTCTTCTGAGGACTACTCTATCTCTAATTTAGCTAGAGGTGTCCCTTTTCCAAAACAAATGTTTACTTATGTACATCAGTTATTCTATCAAAGAAATTATCAGAAGAACTAATTGTTAGAAAAAGAAAAGAAATTGTATGAAAGAATAAAGGTAAAAGAAAGAGTGGAGAGTAGAAGGTTTGAAAATAATACCTTGCCCTTGCCTAGTGTACCCCCCCAACATATCATCCACTCTATCCTCAGAGTGTTAAGGTGATAGGTTGAGAAGTACATGGGGTATCACAGTTCTATTAATCCCTTGTTTGCTCCATATGATCGTAGGATATTATCTGTAAACTTTTTATGTAAAGCGTGATAATACATGTCCTTCATGTCCTCCACATGCTTACCACGGACAGTAAGGGTATACATACAGTAAAGGATGTGGAAACCATTAGATTCTCTGATCTACTAGGGACAACTGTGGCTGAAGGCTGGGTGGTGAAAATGATCATTGTTGTACGCCTTTGTGTGCTTGCCGAGAAGATCATGTAGTCATTCGGCACAATCCTTCACCACTTTCTCCGTGGGCATATTTGCTGTCACAACATACTATTTTTGGTTTGGATCAAACTGGCTGTCAGAAATATTGTAGATGATTGTCGTTCCTTCATGTAGGTTTGTTGCTAGTAGCATCCAGTGCTCAGAGTGCAGAAAAGGAAGCATGATGAACTTCAGAGTTGAATGTTGAAGATATGAGATAAGTTCCTTCATGGTTATGAAGTTCTTTGACGCTAGTAGATCATCCTTCATGTATGATGACACCATATAAACTGTAGGTTGGTCCTGTGCGAGGAGAAATTGGTATGCAGTCATCAAGCTTACGAATAAAGAACCTTTCATCTGTATGGTTTCACGGAGTTAATCTGCCATTACTAGAATGTTCCCTTTGAGGAAAACAAGCTCATCGTTCTCTGCATAAAGCCGAGACATGATGAGTTTGAGTTCATTATCAGATAGACTCTTGCATGCAACAAGGTCGAAGTTTGGAAACATTGGTTGTATGGCAGATAGAGGCCCCATTGGTTGGGATAATCTGTTAATGGTGGCCCCGGTTAACAAATTGATGTCCCCCTTGTCATCTACCATATAGAAAGTATAAGGGTCCCATTGGCGTTGTTCTGGGACCTTGGCAGTCTGCTTTTTCTTTTTCTCCAACTCCTTTAGAATTATTTTGTATGGACGCCTTTGTGGATGTTGGATAGTAGAAAAAAGGTATCGAGGGACGTCGTCTTGTGCCATAGTCGAGTCCTTGAAGAACTATCTATCACAGATAATCTCTATGGTGTAACGTCCTCGTAGAGAGTGAATATCCTCTGTGGCTAACTTGGTAAAGGGGATTTGTCTATTGAGTGCTTATGTGAATCTTATTGTACATAAAGCGCAGTCCCCTGAACCTTCTAGTGTTTGGATTGTTGGGTTGATGATTTGGAACCAGGGTTGGTTCCAACCATATCGAAGAGATGGGAAGGCAGCTCATATTAATTTGAGAAGCTAGAAAGGAATGCAACATGCTTCCCTAACTTCTAAACCAGCAAATTTATCTGTCTGGACATTAGCTCATTGGTGCAAAATTTGTACACCTTGGCATCGCGGGCCTCAATGTCGATGATCATTACCAGCCAGTGTCTAGAAACTCTGAAGGACATTGTGATGTAGTGTGCCTTCCGTGCAAGACCAATTCGCAGTCGCTCTATGGACTTTGCCTGTAAGTCCTTATGTAATAAGGATAAGGATAGAGCAGGTGAAGTGTTGAAAAAAGGCTACCACTTCTTTGGGCTCTGGAATTCCTCTATAGTGTTAGCAAGGAGGATGCGAAAGATAGCCATCTTTACCTCCGATTTTGGTTGAAGGAGAATACGGAAGTCTACGCGTGTCAACCTGCACTTTGTTTTCGTATTGTTATTGATGATGTCTCCCTCGTTCTTGGCATCATCTACAATAGTATTTAGGATAAAGATGTCCTGAACATCTAATGTAGAGATGGTCGCCATGTCCAAGTCTTTCATCTTGTGAGGTAGAGGTGGTGGCAGGGGAAGGTCTTGTGGTGGAGGAAGTGAAGTCTGCTTGCTGTCGTCCAAAAGTTGAGGCAGATCTTTGTCTTTGCCAGAGTCATCTCCAGAGTCAAGTCTATCATCTGTGTCAAGACTCACTCTATCAGATTCCTCCTGTTCTGGGGGGAGGGGTGCAGATTGCTCTAGAGTTAAAAGTTGATGAATGGCTTATGTGGGTGGGCTAATGCTGGTTTCCATTATGCATTGTTGAAACTCAGCAAAATCGGCTTCTTTTGCAGCGTCCCCTAGGGATCCCATAGATGAAAAGTTAAAGAATTGATCCCCATATGACATCGTTATATTGTCATTATTATCGGGGGACTTGGTATCTTTGTTTCCACCTTCTTGGTGGTCACTATTATTTCCCTTCTCTGTAGGTTCTTCCCCTCGGATGGTGCCCTCTCCAGCATTGCCTGGGTCGTCGGGTTGATCATTTAAGGAGGAGCTATCGTTGTTGGAGTCAGGCAAGCAATAAGAATCCTCATCGTCATCTTCATCTTCATCCGCTTCCTTATCTATTATTTTCTTGATCGATGTTTTCTTGCACTGCTGATGGATGGCTTGTCATTCTTCGAGTGCCAATTGCACGTGCCCGTGGGTTTCGAGCAGTGCGCCGTGGCTTTCTTTAAGATCAATATATCTCACTTCGGTAGAGAGGAGTCGTACTGATAGATTTGTTACTTGTGCACGTAGATGATTGATTTCATCAGTTGATTGCTCCTCTTGGACGTAGATGATGTTGGTATGTATGCCCTAAGAGCCAATCATGGGATGATTGGTGGGATACATTAAGATTGATTTGATAAACATCAAAGGCAAGCTTCCAATTCTTTCTGGTTCAGTCATATGAGATATTGATAGAACAGATTGAATGTCTAGAGAATGACATTACTCAATGACGTATGCTTTCAGGTTGAGGACCTGAATGATGAGATCATACAGATGCTAAGAGTTTGTACATTCTTGTTATGTCCCTAGTCGGATGTCATTGTGGAAGGTAGATAGACAGAAATGACACACAAGACTGGATTGTGGTGTTGGTTGATGATAGAATCTCATTAGTCATGATATAGAGATATCAAACCAAACACATAGGTACTTGTTAGAGAACAAGGTACCAGACAGACCCACCCTGAGTTTGACCATGGAACCATGAGATGGTAGTCACAGTAAGTACTCACAGTGATGGTGCTGAGTGTGATTCTTTGACCTGAAATCACTACACTCAACACATGTCGTTGGGCACACTTTGACATCATCAAACACAGTCCTGAAACATGGGTTGTTATAAAGGTGATGATTGGGTGGCTTTGACACATGGGGCTTTTGAGGGGTGAGTGATAGATATGGGATTTATCCCTCCTGAGGGAGTTTGATATCCAAGGCCACTTGATGAGTAGGATTGAGATAGGCGTGCGCACGCATGTGTGAATCAGTATGTGATATTGATGTCATACATATCTCGTTCAATCTGCTCTGAGATCAAGAAAGTGAATGAACGTTGACAGGATGACTGTTCCATGCCTTGAGTTCATTTGGGATATCAGTGACAAAGGAATTATACATTCACTGTAACACCATTCACAGATTGTAGGATGAAAGTTGTTCTCCAACTTTCTACTTTCACTTGGGTAGCACTGATGTGTGACTAGGCACCGCTCTTTGCTTGTGAAGTCATAAGTGTTATGGACTTTCATTGCCAATGTGAAATGGACCTGCAGGGTCACACACATAGGATTTAACCTGGAAGAGGAGTTTTTTCCACAAAGCAATGTTTAGATTGATTACTAAAGGAGTTTAGTAGTTCAATTAAACACTCAATCAGTCGATGGCTCAATATCGTATGGTTCAAGGTGTTGGACGCATTGATTGGAGTATCCGATTGATTGAAATCGCAATTGACTGATTTTTCCCAACTTGTGCTCCCAACCGATCGACTCATGTGATGAACTGGTCGGCTGAGGTTGCTGAACCGGTCGGCTGGAGTGTCCAGGCCGATCGGCTCATGCCCAGGTTGAAACGACCGATTCAAGGGTTGAACCGATCGGCTCAACAAGTGCAACCGACCAGTTGGGAAAAGTCATGTCGGCAAGAATTTTCCTTTGGTTTCAAATTGCCCAATTCGATTGGGAATAACATTGGTATTCAATACCAATTGGGAACGAAACAAGGAAAGTCTTTTTGAACCGGATTAGGACTATGAACCGATCGGTTCAGGGCACCAACCGATCGGTTGGAGTGCCCCAAACGATCGACTCAGGTCCAACCGATCGGCTCAACGGCCGAACCGATCGGTTCAGTTGTGAACCGATCATTTCAAGTTGCGAACCGGTTGCTTTTTGTGGAAAATTCTTGAACCCTTCTACTCCTGCTTTAGTCCCATATTGCCGGACACAGAGAACCCTGTCCCATGACCCGCCTATATATATAGGGGTATTGGGGGCTTCTCAAAATACAACAAAATGCAAGCCGGTTGCTTTGCGAAGTTGTCGTTCTCTCTGGTTTTGGTAACCGTGAGAGATCCCGAGCAAGTGCTTCCCGCAAAAGGGAGGTGCAACAAGGGAAGGACAACTGCAGTTGCAACTGGTAGCAGGAGAGTGTGTTGGCGACTAGTACATCAACAGGAGGGTGCGACTCCTTCCACTTCCTTGTGGGACAAGGAGAGTGGAGTTCCAGGTGGTCCGTGTGGACTACTACAGAGGCGGGAGGACACTTCCGCTCAGGAGGACAACTGTCATCCGACAGTCCGGTAGGAGGAGGAGTCATCAGTCCCGGTGCGACCAGGAGCTGCACAGACACCGTCCAAGACCAGAGTTGAAGACCGCGCATTGCGCGAGGTATTGTCGCCGAGCAAGCCTCGGGACAAGGTATGATTCCACAAACCATCCTTTCCTATTATATAGACGTTGACGCTTTTCCTCAGTATGGGTTTGGGGAGAAAATTTTTTGTTTCCGCTGCCTTCTCTGTCTCCCCTAAAACCCAACAGTGGTATCAGAGCCAGGTCAACTGCTCTATATTTTAGGAATATCGATATGATCGATTTTGGTTTGTCGCCTTTATTTATTGCATACGATGCGAATAATATTGGCTTTATGCATGTCCAATCCTAAATCCACAAATCCCTAATTACATATATTATATGTATTATTAATGCACTTGATACGCGTCGCCCTTAAATGAGTTTTGTGGTGGATGTGTGTAGCGTGATTATGGCCTATAAACCCCTATATGTGTGTGGTTGTTTTTGGTTGCTTGCATCTCGGTCTGCGCACCGATCTTCCCTCTCTTATTCCTGATGTAACTCAAAATAATTCGAGATTCTTTCCTACCTTTGCTCCCCCCGAATGTAACTCGGGGTTTTCCCTTTTAAAGCAATGTATTAAATAGGATAGATTTTATTTCCTGTTATGTCGAAGACCGGCGAACATCAAGACGACAGCTGAAACGATCGGTTCAAGGCGTGAACCGATCGGTTGACGTTCCAGACAATCGGTTGAAGGAGTGAACCAATCGGTTGATTACCGGTTCGAGGAGCGAGACGAGAAGGTGGCGGACATGACGAGATTCACGACGTCCAGGCGAACCGATCGGTTGGAGGAGCCAACTGATCGGCTGGTGGCACCCAGACGACCGGCTGGAGAGTACAGATCATTCATGTGATGAGTTGATCAACTCGGATGGCAAGGGACATAGTTCATCTTGTACAGGTTGCATGTGATGTTGACCTAGATGATCGTGATTCCTCTTGGCTCAAGGAATCACATTAGGATGGCCATAAGCATCGCTTTTTATCGTTTGTGCATGTTTTCTGTGGGATATAGCATGTATATGATACGTACTATGTATTGTGGTTATTGGATATGTATATGTATATAAAACCAAATCCCTCATTAAAATATTAAGTCTTACATGCCTTCCATTAGCGGCACACATGAAAAGCTTGATCGACCAAGCGTAGGTTACGCCAAAGCGTGGTGCGCCGTCTATCTTGTGGAAGTGTGAAGGGTAGACATGTAGGTTCTGCCAAAGCAGGGTGCATGTTCTACCGTGTCGGCTTTTGGGTTAGACTTAACTGGTGATTCTTAGAGCGTCTAAGCCCAGAGGCAAGGAATGTTCATGGCAAGGAGTTGTGCATGTTCATTCAACAAGAGTTGCATATGATGCAATTGGCAAAAGTTGCCTACCTGAGAGATCTAAGTTGTGGGCGATCAGCCAAAGCTGACTCATGACTTAGAGGATTTTAGGATCTTGCCCACTAGAAGGTTGTACGCTGCAATCTTCCGAATTGATGGTGAGGGCTATCAATTTGAAGTAAAATAGTGGGAGCGATAATTAATTAAAGGCCTAATTTTATCGTCAACTTTTCAAATCAATCAAACAAGTCAAAAATGAGTTTTTGGACTAAAATTGCATATATTTCCTTTTGTTAAAATAAATGGTTAATCAACAAATCACTTTATATGCGATCGGTCTTTGAGACCAACAAATTAAATGGGAATAATTCCACGACTGGTTAGGATGATGAGAAGTGTTCTCAGTCAAAGAGTGAAAGCTCTAAGTCCTAGTTATACCAGAACCAGATGAACTCGATCCCACCACATCAATGGCTGAAAGTATGCTTATGGAAGCTTACTGAGGTTGACATTGATGAGGAGTGCTTGATGTTGTGTTCTCTGAACTATGAGTTGCAGAGACAACATGGGACATATGATGTCTCTAAGACACTGTCCTAGTATGTCATGACAGAAGGAGATCCAGTAAGGGATTCACACACTCAATGTGATTGGGTATGTTGAAAACCTGACTGAGAAGGATTCCCTCTGAGCCAAGGGTTGGCTATTGGTATGATACTGCAAATGTTGCAAGATTCATACAATTCATGATAAGCTACAACATGAACAACTTTGACAAGAGTTGACAGAGTTGTTGGACATGTTGAGGATAGTAGAGGCAAAGATGAAGAAAGACAAACCATAATCTTTGATGTGATCAAAGAGAAAGGTAAGTCTTTAGGGCAAGGATAAGGGCAAAGCAAAGAAGTGTTCTATTACTAGCTGACAATCCAAGCCGTCTTCAGCCTCAAGGAACATGGGGAAAGGGTGTATGAGGGATTGCCCTCTATATCTGGAAGAACAAAAGAAGATGAAGGAGGGGATGGAGATCTCCACCTAAGGTATCATGAAATGAACCACTTCTTTATCCAAGGTATATGATACCAAGATATGTATATGTCATATATGATATGCAATATCCGCAAAGAAGTGATGGCCTTTGCGAAAGGACCAAGAAAGAAATACCCATCATTGGAGCAAGTGTTGCTGCCATTGATAGGAGTATTTTTCAGTTTATTTCAGCCTAAAGGGCACAAAATAGAGTTGAGAACTGCTATTTCATATATTGCTAATAGATAGAAACACTTTATTATTGCATATTGTGTGACAATGATGGCAATTAATAAAGTTGACGTTTCGATCTTAAAGATATGATCTTTGTGGAAATGCCTTGTTTATCTTGTGATACATGGTATGCATAAGATAAAATGATACCTAAAGTGATTGATAACTCAAACAATTAAATTAGCATATATCATAAGAAATTCATTTCTAGTTTCCATATGATGGATAAATATAGACTCTTTTGGTTAGAGAACCAGTAAGGGACATGAATATCTTGGGCATGATTAGTCAATCTTCACTAATGGTAGTGGGAGAATGATTATCCTATTAGGTATAATACATGTGATGTATTTACATACCTATTGGAACAAATGCTAATACTTCAAACGGTGTTTAGAGAAATACCAATATGAATATCTTGAAGTGTTCAAGATTATCATAGATGAAGTACAAATTTGGTAAAGTATTAATTCTTGATGAGATCAATGAATGAAATACTTGGACCAAATGTTTGAGATCCTTATGAGTGATTATGATATTGTATCATAGTGAACTCATGATTAAGGCATGGTGATGTCTAAAAGGAATCATAGTCTAAAGAGTTAGAGAATGATTATCAAATAACTTAATTATTCTTAATAAAAGAATACCCCACACTAATAAAGGACATTAAGAATCAAAAGAAGTTGTGAATTCTTATATTCTTGACAGATACACCTCAATTATCTATGTGATGAGTTGTTCATATGATGAGTCAACTATCAAGATAAATATGAGGAACCAAATCTTGAGTTATGGTTTAAGACCATTACATCCTAAATGACATCCATGTGAACCATAAGGTATGACCTTGATGGTAGCACTCATTGGATCATATCCATAAGTGCAAATAAGTCTTAAGTGTTAAGACACATGGATAACATTTTGAGAAGGATGATGCTTGTTGATTGCAACTTAATGACTGAGACATTTGGCATATGGATACTAAAACCGCATTCCTATGAGGAATAAAACAAGGATGTGTACGTGACACAACCTATAAGGTTTATGAATCCACTAATGCAAATGAAGTCTATAAGTTACAATGGACTAATCAATGTGATTGATTGAGTACAATAAACTCAAAATTGGATCTTTACTTTGATGATATAGTCAAAGGGTTTGACTGATATGTCAAAGATAAAGAAGGATCTGTGATTTAGTGGGAGCGTGTTCACATTCCACATATTGATGTGAAATGGAAATGTTCTAAAATGGAAATCCAAAAGTGGAAATTATCTTTAAGGAAGATAGAGAAGTTTCCTATGTGATAGGAATAGAGATCTATAGAGATAGTTCTCGAAAAACCTCTTGACCTGAAAAAGAGAGAGCATACATTGGCAATCTGTACTGAAGTGTTCAGTATGCACAGATTCAGTGGGAGAAAACTTGTCCATGCTATATGGATTTTAGTATCCCAAGGCCAAGTGTCCAATTCTTATGAAGAATGGGAACACTAAGAATAGATATGGATCTATCATGTATGTAATCATCCCATTGTCTTGCATGTATGACATGGCAAGAATAAAATGCATTCATCATCTTGTATGTAGGACATGGCAATATGATATGCTCATCCTGATAACTCGTATGTAGGACATGACGAGTGGATGTCTGTCTACTTCCAGTAAGGGTTACTGGAATACCATATGAACTTGATAAGTACTTGGGACGTACTAGTTCTATGAAGATAAGGAAGAGTTCGATGTAAAGAGTTACATTGATGCGAACTTCCGAAAGGACAGAAAATTAATCGCAAAATATACATAGGATGTATAAAAGTGAAAGTTTGTTGATAATTGGAAGTATTTCAATAAAACCATTTAAAAGGGAAATGCCGAGTATCTGTGTGTTAGAGAACAGCAGTGGATACTATATGGATCTAAAAGTTCATGAGATGAACTTATATTCCACTCATTGATGACAAGTCTGGAATCCTTGATCATGCAATGTGGCTAAAGGTTAGCAATGGAATACTAGATCTCATATTACGGCAACTCCATCTCATACGTGCGACGTACAACGAAGAGATGAGAGACATGCGATTTATACTGACTTTGGCAAGGTGTTGCCATTACTCACTATGTTCGCACTAAGAGCACAGTAACATGTGGGATATGTTTGAAGATCACTATGAATATGATTCAAGGGTGATTGGCTCGCAGTGCAAGTGGGAGTCTGTTGGTATGTATGCCCTAAGAGCCAATCATGGGATGATTGGTGGGATACATTAAGATTGATTTGATAAACATCAAAGGCAAGCTTCCAATTCTTTCTGGTTCAGTCATATGAGATAGTGATAGAACAGATTGAATGTCTAGAGAATGACAATACTCAATGACGTATACTTTTAGGTTGAGGACCTGAACGATGAGATCATACGGATGCTAAGAGTTTGTACATTCTTGTTATGTCCCTAGTCGGATGTCATTATGGAAGGTAGATAGACAACAATGACACACAAGACTAAATTGTGGTGTTGGTTGATGACAGAATCTCATTAGTCATGATATAGAGATATCAAACCAAACACATAGATACTTGTTAGAGAACAAGGTACCAGACAGACCCACCGTGAGTTTGACACATGGAACCATGAGATGGTAGTCACAGTCAGTAATCACAGTGATGGTGGTGAGTGTGATTCTTTGACCTGAAATCACTACACTCAACACATGTCGTTGGGCACACTTTGACATCATCAAACGCAGTCCTGAAACATGGGTTGTTATAAAGGTGATGATTGGGTGGCTTTGACACATGGGGCTTTTGAGGGGTGAGTGATAGATATGAGATTTGTCCCTCCTGAGGGAGTTTGATATCCAAGGCCACTTGATGAGTAGGATTGAGATAGGCATGCGCACGCATGTGTGAATCAGTATGTGATATTGATGTCATACATATCTCGTTCAATCTGCTCTGAGATCAAGAAAGTGAATGAACGTTGATAGGATGACTATTCCATGCCTTGAGTTCATTTGGGATATTAGTGACAAAGGAATTATATATTCACTGTAACACCATTCACGGATTGTAGGATGAAAGTTGTTCTCCAACTTTCTACTTTCACTTGGGTAGCACTGATGTGTGACTAGGCACCGCTCTTTGCTTGTGAAGTCATAAGTGTTATGGACTTTCACTGCCAACGTAAAATGGACCTGGAGGGTCACACACATAGGATTTAACCTGGAAGAGGAGTTTTGTCCACAAAGCAATGTTTAGATTGATTACTAAAGGAGTTTAGTAGTTCAATTAAACACTCAATCAGTCGATGGCTCAATATCGTATGGTTCAAGGTGTTGGACGCATTGATTGGAGTATCAGATTGATTGAAATCGCAATTGACTGATTTTGCCCAACTTGTGCTCCCAACCGATCGGCTCATGTGATGAATCGGTCGGCTGAGGTTGCTGAACCGGTCGGCTGGAGTGTCCAGGCCGATCGGCTCATGCCCAGGTTGAAACGACCGATTCAAGGGTTGAACCGATCTGCTCAACTGGTGCAACCGACCAGTTGGGAAAAGTCATGTCGGCAAGAATTTTCCTTTGGTTTCAAATTGCCCAATTCGATTGGGAATAACATTGGTATTCAATACCAATTGGGAACGAAACAAGGAAAGTCTTTTTGAGCCGGATTAGGACTATGAACTGATCGGTTCAGGGCACCAACCGATCGGTTGGAGTTCCCCAAACGATCGGCTCAGGTCCAACCGATCGGCTCAATGGCCGAACCGATCGGTTCAGTTGTGAACCGATCATTTCAAGTTGCGAACCGGTTGCTTTTTGTGGAAAATTCTCGAACCCTTCTACTCCTTCTTTAGTCCCATATTGCCGGACACAGAGAACCCTGTCCCATGACCCGCCTATATATATAGGGGTATTGGGGGCTTCTCAAAATACAACAAAATGCAAGCCGGTTGCTTTGCGAAGTTGTCATTCTCTCTGGTTTTGGTAACCGTGAGAGATCCCGAGCAAGTGCTTCCCGCAAAAGGGAGGTGCAGCAAGGGAAGGACAACTGCAGTTGCAACTGGTAGCAGGAGAGTGTGTTGGCGACTAGTACATCAACAAGAGGGTGCAACTCCTTCCACTTCCTTGTGGGACAAGGAGAGTGGAGTTCCAGGTGGTCCGTGTGGACTACTACAGAGGCGGGAGGACACTGCCGCTCAGGAGGACAACTGTCATCCGACAGTTCGGTAGGAGGAGGAGTCGTCAATCCCGGTGCGACCAGGAGCTGCACAGACACCATCCAAGACCGGAGTTGAAGACCGCGCATTGCATGAGGTATTGTCTCCGAGCAAGCCTCGGGACAAGGTATGATTCCACAAACCATCCTTTCCTATTATATAGACGTTGACGCGTTTCCTCAGTATGGGTTTGGGGAGAAATTTTTTTGTTTCCGCTGCCTTCTCTGTCTCCCCTAAAACCCAACAGATGATCTGTATGAGGTTGTTGTTGATGTCATCTAAGTGCATGCTTAGGGAAATTTGTTGCTGCTAAAGCTCATGAAGGGTCTCAGTCAAAGGTTGAGTTTTCTTAAAGACCCTATCAACTTGCTGAGCCAACGCTTCTTGCTGGCCTTTCATCCCAAGTACCAACTCTGGCAGGTGTTTTAAGCGATCGTTGATGTGGTCGACTTGCTTGGCCAATGCTTCCTACCTTTGTTGAATGCTTGAGAGGATGCCTGGTAAGGCGTGGTTCCATTCATTGATCTTGAAGACCTGTGTATCAATCCCCTACACACAGGAAAAAATGGATTGTAATAAGTTACAAGGGTCGGTGAGGCAGTTTTGAATGGCGTCAAATTGACGTCTGGATTCCTCACCGACTTGTGAAAAGGGGACCCCAGAGATGTATGGGTGGGATGGCTGGGGTCGAGGTGGGAATGTGGTAGTGCCTTGCGGAAGAGATACTATTGATGGACCCGCGAATTGCGTGGTGACTGTAGATGGAGTCACCCGCGATATTGGGGTGGTGGTGGATGAGAATGGTGGTGACATCCCGGGTGAAAAAGGCAAAACCGAGAATGTCGAGGGGAAGTGGTTGAAGTGAAGGTGAGATCGGGCCTCGTGGTGGAGAATGGGATGCCCGAAGAGAAAATGGGTGAGGCGGAAGATGCGGGTGAAGTTGTGGTTGTGGAGAAAGAAAATGTGGTGGGCATTATTGTGGAAAATGGTGGAAAAGTGGTGGATGGCAGAGTGGTGGAAGGTGATAGTGTGGTGGCGGTGTTTCTAGAGGTAAGCCCAACATCCATATCGAAGATGAAGGGTTCTGGTGTTGGGTTTACTATGTTCTCAGCACTGCGTGGTGGGTCTGCCTCTGGGTTGATCTTTGATGTGGGCATCCCCAACTGCTGTTGTTGCTGTATGCATAGTTTTGAAAGTCGTGTCACTAGTATTTTCTTTGGCCTTGTTGTTGGGGCAGTGACACTATGCTCCGTCTGCCCTGTCTTTGCTTTTTTATCTTTTTCTTTGACTGAGGGTAGGAGGTTGGAAAGCTCCTCTTCAGTGAAGAGAAGCTTTTCTTTGTCATAGTCAGCCAGTTCTGGAAGTGGCAGCAGTGTCCGAGATGCTTTGACAGTTGGGCAGAAGATATAATGAAGTTTGGAATCCTTATCCTTTATGATATATGAGTTCTTTAGACTCTGCTCATTTGTTAGGATGTTGCCTTTTATCATCGTGCACTTGGGAAGTGGTCTGTCCATCTTAAGATATTTCAGAATTGATGTTATGTGACCACCCACACATATTTCCTTTCCAAGGGCAAAAGATGTGTGTTTCCGAATCAATTGTCGTCCTATGTTGACCGGTTGCGCTTTGAGAATGGACCATAGGACAAAGAGGTATGAAATAATAATGTTCCCACTCTCTGTCCTGGGGAAAAGAGTGCCTACTATGATTTTGTGTAGAGTGCGCACCAGGCCAGAATGTATGTTGGAGGCCTTGCAAGTCTTTGCCTCATAGCTTGGAATCCCTGTCAAGGACTTCCAGAAGGTGTGCCTGTTGAGTTGGGAGTGGTCCAGGCCTACCTCCTTAACTTTCTTTAGTTGTTCTTGGTAGTTGATAAAGATTTCATTTAGTAGATTCTCAGTCAAGACCACCTTTTTTCCAAAAAGTGTGGTTACCAGCCTGCGATCACCTCCATCCTTTAATTTATCTTTTGCGTCCATGGTTTCTTTATTAAGGTAGGTGAAGAACTCTATCGTGGGCTCAACGTAGGAAGTTTCTTCGACAAAGTAGAGTTTTGAGAGATTCACATTATCGAGCAAGGTGAGAACTCTATCATAAATTCCCATTCTTTTTAGTATGTTCGAGCAGACATACTTTGTTGGGTGCAACACTTTGTCACCAGCCTATAGGTTTTGGATATACAGATCAGATGATGTTTGTTCTACAGTGGTGGCAGTAGGTGTGGTGTGTTTTTCCAGGATTTGTTCTCTTATAGTTGAGGGTCAGACTTGCTTCCGTGCCCGCCTTTTGGTGGGTCTTTCTTCAGTGGCCGTCTGGGCCTTCCTTTTGCCTTGTTGGTTTGTAGGTGTGGATTCTGCCTCAGAATTTGGTGCGTACTCCGAGCCTTCATCAGTGGAGGTGATCTCTTCGATTTCTTCGACATGATCTTCTACTAAACATTTGTTGACTCACTCAAGGGCCTGGATGACCTTGGACAAGTTAACTTTTGATGGAGTATTTCGAGTTTTTTCACATATGTCGAGGATGCGCTGAAGCTTGGAGCGACGTGCTAGGAGCTCTTCTCTGGTCCAGACGCGGGTGTCAACAATTTCTTTTGCTGGTGATTCCATTCTAGAAAATTTGAATAAGAGATCATGTATGTTAGAAAAGATTGAAATTGTAAAGACAATAAATTTATGAAAAGAAAATGCAACATTGTGTAAATTTCATTGTTTTTTAGGTTTTGAAAGAACCAAATGGTTTGCAAGACCGTTTGGGTCCAAACGGTTTTGTAGACCGTTTGGGTCCAATCAGTTTACAAAACTACGAGGAAAACATTTTAAGAGTGAAACTGTGAAGGTGAAAATTGTTTGGGTCCAAATGGTTTCAGGACTGTTTAGGTTAAAATGGTTTCGAGACCATTTGGTCCAAACAGTTTCAGGACCATTTGGCTCCAAATGGTTTCACGAGCATTTGGGTCCAAACAGTTTTTGAAGCAAATGGTTTGCAAGACCATTTGGGTTCGAGACCATTTGAGATGAAACCATTAGGAAGGTGAAGCGGTAGAGGCTGCGAGTGTAACATACTGAATCTCAGGGCCCTCCCTACAATTTTCCCACTTTTGTACTTTTATTTGCTTTCTAGCCCTTTTGGATATCCTTCACGAATTTCCCATCCTTTTGTATCTTCTTTGGCCTCAATATTGGGATTGAGCAAAGTTTGATGATGAAATCTATATTTTACCACATTCATGGGTTTTTACACAAATGCTCCAATTAATGTGATAATTGGGGTCTAATTATGCAATTGACCATTAATTGGAGAATATAAGTAGATAATGTTAATTTGGAGCTTTTTGGATAAATATATTAGTAATAATGTGTATTTGAGTTAATATATGGGAGTAATTAACCCCTTTCCTTTCTCTCTCCTCCGAATAGGAAAATAATGCACTAATAAGAGTATTATATGTTGAGATATGACTCATAATGTTTATATGTGACTAATATCTTGAGATATACCCTATTATGTCATTAAAAGATATTCTTTATATTAATTACTCTTTTTATGCTTTATTATATGCTTTAATTGTCTATAAATTAATTAGGGACCTAACCATATGATTTTCTAGCAACTAATGGCATAGAATCGTTCTAGGTGTTGTAATTAACCCATGGTTAAAATTTTAGGTCATTTGGACTTTATTTGACCCCTCAAATTGATTTTACAAGTTTTAATATGGTGTGACTTTGGTATTTGAATCGTTTTTCATTTAAATGGCATTTATTCTCCAAAGTCCGCTTCGATTTCTCTGTCACGTTCCCAATTCCCATTTGATCTTGATCCGACAGCTAGGGAGTTGTCTTCCTCCTCTGGCTATGAACGAGAATGTGACCCTAGAATCCTTGGAGCCGTTCTCCCTCAACACTCGACCATTTTACGAGATCTTTCTTGCATTGAGATCGTCTCTTCGAGCTGCTCATTTTGAGTTGTAACTCGTCACCTCCCACACACTGTATTAGAAGCACCTAATGGCACCGACCATGTCTCCTCCCCTCTGCCATAGTTTTAGTGCTTCACTCTTCCTCACCTATAAATGGAACCTCCCTCACCACCATCGACATCGTTGCGAGCTTTCTCTGGTTCCAATTTGCCCGTAGACTCCATGGTTAGCCACCACCACCCCCACCTTCTTCCTGACCTTGCGGCAGCTCTCCCTGGAACAAGGCTGCACCAGCAAGAAAATTAATGGGTCAGTTGAGTTCGGCTTCTCTTCCTCTTCGTTTAGAGTTTTTGAACTCGCATTTTGGTCAAGTCTAGCAAAAATGCCCAAATTGGCAAGCCGTCCTTCGCGCCCATGGCTGGCGCTGAAGGTGGAAGATGACCGATCGTTTTTACAATTTTGCTCTCACACACACCTCACACTCTATTTTTATCTCAGGGGTACTTTCATCTTTCTCCACCTCTCTCTCGCGCAAGCCACTCGGTCTATGTGGCATTTTCTTGCAATCTGATTGGTCCATCTTACTTAATTCATAGTAAATTGGTCCTGGCTCAGAAAAATGCAAATAAATAGTCATTGGAAAGGATTTTTCATGTACAATATGATTTTGTGGTTTTTGAGACTTGATTTCTAATGCTTTTTCAAAGTTTACCTTGAATTCCATTTTGAGTATGTTAAATGTTCTAAAAGTCATAATTAATGCATTTTAACTCCAAATTGAGAAATAAAATATGTTTTCTTAATTAGTGAAACCTAAGTGAGCTTTTGGTCCTAGTTTTGAGTCCTAAATTAGTGGTTTTCGAATAAGGTCTAAAATGGGTGTTTTCCTTTATATTTTATGCTTAATAAATGCTAATTTATGTGAAATGTTTGTAACTAGGGTTAATGGATGTTGATACAATCTAATCAGTGATAATGATGGGTATAAATCTCCAATAAGGTATGTGAATCCTATTTTTGTATATGGATCCTATGATTGTGGAATATATGTGCAAATAACATATCCTTTAGTTGGGTTTTATCCAACGCCCATTTTCTTAATGAGGCAATTGCTAGACTAGATATCTTCTCTCTATTGCCTTTATTTGGCTCCTTATTTAATTGAATATTCTATATCCTATGTCGACTCATTTATTTGAAATACATGAATATTGCTATTACCAATGTTGGTTCATTTATTAAGATTGTTTCATGGATTTTATTCCCCATTTTCTATGATGCAATATTATTTATATTTCCACTACTGCCAAATGGATTACTCAGCATGAGGAATTGTTGACCAAATAACTAATGTAGTGTACATGAGTACAAACCACCCATAGAGGGCATGTGTACTTTCGCCCTGGGGAATGTGAATTTTCTCCCCATATTATATATACTTTTGAGGTTTTGGATGTGCATTTTCCCCTCTCCTCATGCTTGTGGTCCGGTTGGTGCCTCACCCTGCATTAGAATATTTGTTGCCAAAATATCATTCATGCTTGTTGATTATTATTGTGGTAGATGCATCTTGACAGAAGTTCTTAAATCTTAATTATTATACTTGCCTCATACTTTTGACTCTCTAAGTGTTGTGAATCATTTTATTATGTAGTGTTGTACTTTATTAATTGTCATTATTCCTTTTGATTAACACATACTTTTACCTTTCTCTTGCTGGGTGATCCCAACCACCCAACATAGGATTATAGTACGCAGTTGAAGCATGGTGAACCAGCCTAAGGCTAGGGATCAAGTTCAACAATCTATCTTGGACTTAGCTATAGTTGATGATGTTTGAAGACAAGTTGAATTGGTTTTGAGTCTTTCTCTACCTAGATGCTATTATTGTTGTGTATAAAGTTGTACACCCTATTTGGGAAGATTTTATGATGTGCCCTTTATATAATTGTTTAGTCAAAGTTTTATCTTCCGCTTCCTACACATTTGTGTTTTTGTTTGCCATGAATTTTTATTAAGGATGTTTGTGGTCTTTACAGTGAGCGACTAGAGCGGTGGAGAAAAACAGTGCAAACAGCACCGGCGACGCAAGCGTCGGTGGCGGCAGAAATTATAATGTAGGCGATGAAAAGAAGGACGTGAAATGTGCTGTAGCATCGACAACGAAGGTGACAACGACAGTTTCTGTAGTCTACCTTGCTGCTAGTAGTGGAGAGAGTGAAATGACGGAGAAGGACGGTGCAACATCCACAAAAGTTCATGGAGACGACAGTGAACGTGGAACGGAACATCGTGCGAGAGGTGATGGAGGTGGTAGTCACGCAGGAGCAGGAGAAATGGGAGGAATGTAATAGGAATTGCTCAAGAGAGAAATTTTGAGAAATTGAGGAAAAGAAAGAGGGAGGGGGTCAGGTGATATTTATAGGAAAAGGAGGGGTGGCGGTACAAATTCTCATGAGAAAATGATTTTGATACCGTTTGGATCCAAACGGTTTCAAGACCATTTGGATCAAATGGTTTTGAGACCATTTGAGTCCAAACGATTTCAAGACCGTTTGGATCAAACAGTTTTGAGACCGTTTGAGTCTAAATGGTTTCAAGACCGTTTGGATCAAGCGGTTTAGAGACCGTTAAGATAAGATGATTTTGGTTTTTAGTTTTTATATTTTAATAGTTGTTTTAGTTGCTTATGTAAATTTTTTATATTTTTTGAATAGAGCTGATAAGTTTAAAATAAGCAGTTAAGAAAAATAGAAAATTGTCAAAACTAAGCAAAATAAAATGGAAAAGTGATACTGAGTTCTTGGGTTGCCTCCCAAGTAGCACTTTGGTTTTACGTCGTTGGCTCGATGAAGTTCTGGTTTGGTTAGGTTGATGCAGTTGGATCATGAATCTCAATGGTTTGTCTTGGAGTTTTATCGGCTGGAGTATAGTATTTCTTCAGTCTATGACCATTAACAGTCCTTTCTCCTCCATTGTCATCAAAGTTGATGACAGGTCCAGTTGGATAGATATGCTTGATAGTGAAGGGCCTAGATCATTTTGTGCGGGTTTTCTGGGAAACATTTTGAGTTTGGAGTTGAAAAGAAGGACCTGGTCTCTGACAATGATATCTTTCCTTTTAAGGTGGCCGCCATGCCACATTTTAGTTTTCTCTTTGTAGATCCTGGCATTCTGGTAGATAGTCATTCTTAGTTCCTCCAACTCTTGTAATTGGAGTTGTCTGTATTCATCGACACTTTTGAAATTGAAATTCAATTGTTTGATAGCCCACCATGCTTTGTGTTCTAATTCAAATGGGAGATGGCACGACTTTCCATACACCAAATGAAACAACGTTGTTCCTATTGGTGTTTTGTAAGCAGTAAGATATGCCCAGAGAGCATCAGGAAGTTTGGTGGACCAATCTGTGCGGTTTTTGTTCACAATTTTCTCAAAGATAGCCTTCAATTGTCTATTTGAGACTTCAACTTGGCCGCTAGTCTACGGATGATAAGGCATAGCGACCTTATGTTTTACTCTGTATCTTTGCAGAAGAGCTTCAAAGATTCTTTCTAAGAAATGTGACCCCCCATGGGATATAGCCATTTTAGGGCTCCGAATCTAGGAAAGATGATATCCTTGAATAGCTTAATAACCAACTTAGAGTCACAAGATACAATGGGTATTGTAACATCCCTGACCTGGGTTATGCTTTAACCCTAGGTGTTTTGTTTAAGAAAGATAATTGTGACACACTGATCACAAAAACATGATTTACTTAAGCGGAAGCATTCATTACCAACAGATTACCGAAAATCACTAAAAATTAAAACCATTTTACAGAGAGGTCCACACATAGGAAATCCCTTTCAAAAAGAACTGAAGTAATTTAATTACATACTAGTTCACAAGTACATGTCCTGTATCATCTTTTTCTGATAATTACAAGCATCAAATGCCATGTTAAACTAAACACGGACAGTATAAAATCTCAAGGAACTAAGCCAAAATCTTGAAAGCACTAACTACTACTCCGAGGACCTGAGAGTATAGAGATGACACATAGGACTCTATGTACATCTATACAAGGCATATCAACTAGTGTCTCCACCTGAGAAATCACTACTGTCCCTGCTGCTGCTATTGCTGTCTTTCACCTATTGAAGGATTCCTGCCTCCTCGTCCATGTCCACCTAAAAAATGTGGTTCCCATGAGGATGAGACAATTGTAAATTACCCCAGTGAGAGATATAACTCTTTGCCAGAAACATTATTATTGCAGTTTAAGAAGATAAATCTGAACAGAGGAATTGTAATTGTTTAATAGATTAGAACATTATTCTTATTTAAATCATTACAACTGTAACCTGAGAGAGCAACATGTCACTTATCTAATAAGGAAAATGAAGAACATGTATAACATTTATCCGCTATACTAAGCAGGATAATATCAACCAATGTTTCTCGTATTTCAACTTTATGCAAATACACTACACGACTGATTATATTTTACACATCATGTGTCAAACTGCAATTAGCTTTCCAGGGTATATTGACATCTTGACTATAGAGTTATAGCCGCAACATATACTCTCTTCAGGCTTAGATCACACAGCTAATTCCTGGCATTGTTTTGTGGAGTCATGGCATGTAGCCATACTCTTTTAACAAAGTATTGGGATCTTAATCCCTCATCTCATCAAGTACATTTCCATTTCCTAAGAAGTTCATCATCATGATTATAGAATATGGGTATTCAAACCCTTAGTTCATCATATAATACTTGTTACCACTTAATAGGTAATTTAATACCTTCAGGTCATCTGACCAAGGTAATCATTATTCTTGTTACACAAGCATTCCACATAGTCCACAAAGCTCATATCACCTCTTATTACCCCTTAATAGGCAACATGGCATATTATGGCTTATGAAGCCCATAAACAATTTCAATAATTAAGGCATCATATGGCACACAAGGCTCATTAATTTCAAGTTATCTTCTCACTAAGCAATAAAGCATATGAAGTCTTATAAGGCCTATAAACCATTTTCAATATATAGAGCATCATAGCCCATGGCTATGCTCATCATCTCAACGTACCTGCATGATTAGTACTCGTGATGACAATTATAATGCTTTCATATCAACACCATGAAACACAAAGTAATACCATTATTCCCTTTTTAGGGCTAGGATTTCTCTTGCATATCATCACCCTCCATTAGGGTTTTTCATAAATAACCATTTAGGTTCTCAAGATCATATTATTAATGATCAAGTCCTATTTCATTGCTTCACACAGCTAGGAGCCAATATTGATAACATAAGTATTCAATCATACTTATTTATACTCATCATTTATCATTAAATGAATTATCATACAAGATATGAGTTCCTCTCAAAAATTTACCAGAAAATAATTACATCATACTTTATTAACTTGGCTTAACCTTTTCTTAAGGTAAGTTAGCCTACACTTATCAAAAATCATTACTTCATAATATAACAATTGTCATGACACACTTCATGTGTCACTCATCCAAATATATTGGATTTAAAATACATCAAGGTCTATAAATCTTAAGGTGCTGGATGTGATATCTATCATGTCTTGATGTATCACTTCCCTCATCACCTTTATCTTACTTGAATTCATCCACTTAGCTTGTATTAGGGCATTTCCCAACCTAATACTTTATGCATCAACTCATCACATTTATCATGTAATGTATTTGTGACACGCCGATCAAAAAAACATAATTTACTTAAGAAGAAGCGTTCGTTAGCAGCGGATTACGGAAAATCACTAAAAATTAAAACCTTTTTACCAAGAGATCCAACAAAGGAAAACTCTTTCACATAGAACCAAAGTAATACATTTACATTCTGGTTTAAAGGTACATGTCTTGTATTATCTCATCTCAAGGATTACAACCTCAACCGTTCTATTAAACTATATACAAACAACATAAGAACATTGAGGCATCAAGCCAAAATCTCAGATGGATTCATTAAAACCAACTATGGACTCTGAGGACCTGAGAGTATAGAGACAACACATATGACTCTATTCACACATATACAAAACTTGATAGCCAGTGTCTCCACCTGATAATTCACTTCTATTCCTAGTGTTGCTGTTGTCCTTCACCTATTGAAGGGTTCCTGCCTCCTCGTCCGCGTCCATCTAAAAATGTGGATCTCACGGGGGTAAGACAATTGTAAATTGCACCAACGAGAGATATAACTCTCTGCCAAAACATTATTATTGCAGTTATTGAATTAACACTGAGCAGAGAAATTATATATTTAACAACAGATAGATCAATATGTAAATAGATTAGAGCAGTATTCTTATTCCGAGCATTTCAGCTATAACTTGATAAGTCAGCATGATACTTATTTAGTGAGGAATTAAAGCACATGTATAACATTTATCCTTCTAGGATATGCTTAATAAGGGTAACATCAACCTTCTTGGTTAGTACAAGATTATATGGCAGAGATATCATGTATCAAACTACAATTAGCTTGCCAGGATATATTGACATCTTTGCAATAGAGTTATAGCCGTAACATATACTCACTTTAGGCTTAGATCACACACCTAATGCCTGGTATTGTATTGTGGAGTCATGGCCTGTAGCCATACTCTTTTAATGAAGTATTGGGATCTTAATCCCTCAGCTCATCAGGTACATTTTTATTTCTTAACAAGTTCATCATCTTGATTATAGAATATGGGTAATCAGACCCTCAATTCATCATAGAATACTTATTACCACTTATCAGGTAACTTAATACATTCAGGTCATCTGACCAAGCTAATCATGATTCTTGCTACACAAGCATTCCACATAGTTCACAAGGTTCACTACTACATAAAAGCCTTTTAGCATCGGTTATTTAAGCTCTTTTGTGTCAGTTTTAAACCGACACCCAAGTGGGTGCCGCTAAAGGGGGACACCTTCGGTGTCAGATCCCAACCGACGCCAAAACCTTTTTCACCACCGAAAACGTGCTAGCAAAGGGACTATATGCGTCGGTTGTTTAGTAAAAACGGACGCCCCAACTCTTCCCGCCACCGAAAACATGCCAGCAAAGGGACTATAGGCGTCAGTTGTTTACTAAACAACCGCCGCCTAAACTCTTCCCGCCACCAAAACACGTCAGCAAAGGGATTATAGGCGTCGGTTTTCTAATAGAAACCAACACCACATCATCTGAACCGACGTCAGTTTTGTGATATTAACCGACGCCCTATCTCCCGTTGGCCACCACGGCCGTGCTTCCCAGCACGGCCGTGGTACCTGGTCACATAGACGTCAGTTTTAGGTGGAAAACCGCCGCCGTATATAATAGGTGTCAATTTTGTTCAAATAACCGATGCCTATGTTTTTTTTTCTTCTATCAGTCTGCAAACCTGCTATGGCTGGTCGCAGGATGAGAAACCTACAGTTCAGTAATGAACTGCAGGTTTTACGACATCCATTGATATCAACCAACAACAGGCCACAAACATGCAAAATTAACATGATGGACAATATTATATATATGTGATTCACACTCATTTATAAGAACATTTAATTCATATTACTTTTTTTCATCACACACATGTAGAAACCAGTAGCAACCTACTGTTCCATTTATTTCATCTCTTTTCACATTCAGACACATGTAGAAACATTCATGTATTGATGATTTTCACACACCTGATAATTCATAAAAATTCATTCACATTCACACAAAATTAATTATGAGAACAAAGTTATTCTTTATTCATCATTGTCAACAAAATTATATTGAAGAGCCATGAAACAACAAAAGAAGCCACAATGAAGAGAAGCATGATACATATATAATACATAAAGTGCAGCACACACAAGTGTTTTAGATTCATATAACAACATGACAGACTAACACATATATAGTGCATAACAATAGTAGCGCCGAATTTACATACAACACTAGCTTAGTACATATATAGTGGGACTAAGGTGATGATCCCACCTACTAAAACAGGTTACTGACAACTACATGTTACAACTGGGAGGTCATGATTCAGCAACCGTATGCATTAGCAGGAGGACAAATAGATTTCACCACGAGTTAACATTGAAGAAGGTCTACTAACCTACACTGAGCTAAACAAGTTTATCAATATTAGTACTGATAAACTTGTTTAGCTCAGTGTAGGTTAGTAGACATTCTTCAATGTTAACTCGTGATGAAATCTGTTTGTCCTCTTGCTAATGCATACGGTTGTTGAATCACGACCTCCCAGTCGTAACATGTAGTTATCGGTAACCTATTTTAGCAGGTGGGATCGTCACCTTAGTCCCACTATATATGTACTAAGCTAGTGTTGTATGTAAATTCGACGCTGCTATTGTACTAAACAATGTCGATGGCCTGCACATCTATGTCATGGACGTCCTACATAGCCTGTAGTCTTTGGCGAATGCCTACAAATTAAATAGAATTGCTATTAACTAGTATCCTAAAATTTTGATAAAAACAAACTTACATAATATAATTATAAATGAACATATAGATAGAAACCTCAGGGATATATTCTTAAAACTGACATTGTCAAGAAGTGCAAGCACGTCCTCACCCTCACGGTGATCATCAACACGGTCATCATGGGAACATAATAAAAATATAAACATCCATGCCTCTAATATTGTGATATTTTATCAATTAACAATCCTTCATTATGATCCCCGCAAACATACAAGTAATTGTGATCCCCAGCTTCAATGTTTGGTGGTGTTGGCAACCCAACTGAGAATGGATTGGAGTCATCATACTTATCATAGTACTCTGCTTCATCTATATGATCTTCAATGAATTGTCTTTTACCATGAAGAACAACTGACCATTTATCATTTGCAGGATCATCGATATAAATTACTTGTTTTTCCTGTGACGCCAATATGAACGGTTCACCCATCTCGCCAATCTTTTCAAAGTTCACTAACGTGAAACCCAATTCATCCACTATAACTCCTTTGTTGTTTTCGACCCAATTACATTTAAAGAGCGGAATTCTGAAATCTACATAGTCAAACTCCCATATGTCTTCAATGACACCGTAATATGACATTTTAGCTTCACGTGGACTTTTATCCTTTGAACTTGCAAAAAACAATGAAGTCGCTTGAAGGGTGACCCCACTGTTTTAGACGACACTCTTATTATCTTGACTCTTTGTGTAATATGAGAAACCATTTATGTCAAACCCTTCATAAGACATAACATTCAATTTTGGTTTAAAGGCGAGGCATTTGATGGTTTCTGTAACATTATCTGGTGTTTGAGATAGTTGATGTACGACTTTATCTTCAAACCACTTAATAAATGTCTTGTTATGATTTCTAGCAAGCCACATTGAATTGGATCGAGGATATTGTCTCTTGATGAAATTGGTATGTTCCTCGATATAAACACTCACTTCGTCGATGTTGTGTAAAATATACAAGTGACCTTTCTCCAACTGCTCACGGCTGATTGCTTTCACCCGTGATCCCAAAACTCCTTTGCCAAAATGCTCCTCAATATTCTTGTCATTCACGGGAGCATCATTATCACTCAGAAAGTCATTGCAAAAATCCATAACCTCTCTCACCACATAACCCTCAATAATACTCCCTTCAGGCTGATAATAGTTTAGAACATCACCTTTAAAAATGCTCATGTATCGTTCAAAGGGATACATCCAATGCAAGAAAACTGGTCCCAACATTTTCACTTCCCTAGTCAAGTGGACAACAAGATGTACCATGATATCAAAGAACGACGGAGGAAAATACATCTCAAGCTGACATAGGGTAACAACCACTTCTCTTTGCAAATTATCGAGAGTATCAGGGTCAATAACTTTGCTGCACAAACTGTTGAAAAAGAAACAAAGTCTGGTGATTGCAAACCTTACATGCTTCAACAATATAGATCTGATTTCCACAAGCAATATTTGTTGCATTAGAATGTGACCATCATGAGATTTAAGACCTATCAACTTCAGATCTTTCATTGATACTAATGTACGGATGTTGGATGAGTAACCCTATGGCACCTTAACATTTACCAAACATTTTCTCAAAATGCTTTCTTCTCCTTTCTAGACAACGTGTAACAAGCGGGAGGTAAGTATGTTCTTCGATCGCTACTAACTACTTCTGTTAATGTTGTCCTTATTCCCATTTCACATAGGTCCATTCTGGATTTTATCCCATCTTTAGTCTTACCTGGTATATTCAACAGAGTACCGATGACGCTATCACATACATTTTTATCAACGTGCATGATATCGATACAACGCATGACTATCAAAGAACTCCAATAAGGAAGATCCCAAAATATTAACTTCTTCTTGAATAAAGACTTGTCACTCCTTGTGGCCATCATACATTGTGATCTCTTACCAAATTCATTGGCGATGTCTTTCACTCTTTCATAAACATCCTCCCCTGATATAGGTTTAGGTGCACTACGTTCCTCATTCCGTCCATTGAATGCTTTTTGCAACCTACGATACAGATGAAATTTTGGAAGAAACCTTCGATGAATAAGATATATATTCTTGCCGCCATGTTTTAGTCGTATTGAATCAGTGTTCTCTTCACATATAGGACACACTTTAGATCCTTTGACACTATATCCAGACAAATTCCCATATGTTGGAAAGTCATTCACAGTGCAAAACAACATAGCGTGCAAACAAAATGTCTCTCTTCGTGAAGCATCATAGGTCATCACACCTTCACTGCAGAGTTTCTTTAAGTCATCAATCAGAGGTTCAAGATAAAGATCGATATCATTTCTAGGTTGTTTAGGGCCCGATATCAACAACGACAACATAACGTACTTATTTTTCATACACTACCAGGGAGGAAGATTGTATATAACAAGCATGACTGGACAAGTGCTATGTTGGTTTCTCTATGTCCCATACAGATTCATCCCATCTATACAAAGCCCAAGTCTTAGATTCCTGTCCTCTTCACCGAATTCAGGGTACAATAAATCAATCTTCTTCCACTGTGGGGAATCAGACGCATGTCGTAGGATCCCATCATTATTTTTCTTAACATCTGCATGCCACCTCAAATTCTTCGCATCTATAGGATTGGCAAACAAGCGTTAAAACCGTGGTATTATAGGTAGATACCACATCACCTTGGCGGGAGAACCAATTTTGGACTCCCCTGAAGTCATCAATTTATACCTTGACGCACCACATTTCGGACAATCTTTCAAATCCACACAGTCCTTTTGAAATAATACACAACCATTCTTGCATGCGTGTATCTTCTAGGCCTCCATTCCCATTGGGCACAAAAAATTCTTTAACCGATATGTTGAGATCGGCAGCTCATTTCCTTCCGGAAGAATTTCTTTCAATAAAGGCAACAATGACGTGAAGCTTTTGTCGATCCATCGATTGTTAGCTTTCAGTTTATACAATCTCAACACAGTGCTAAGCTTCGTAGACTTACAACCCATATATAATGGTATCTCAACATCATGCACAATGTTTCTAAACATGGGAGGTGGATCAGTGTGCTCTACCCCACAACTATCCAGCATCGCATCAACGATGTCTACTGGAACTGGTTCATTCACATCTATGTCATCGGAGGCAATTTCTTCTTCTTCCATACAAGCACTTCTATCGACATCCACTGGTTTCAGGTTTGAAATCTCTCCATGCCAGTGCCAGTCTGTATAGCCTTGTACAATCCTGTTGCACATGACATGACTTCTGATTTCGTCACCAGTATTGACTTTCAAGTTGTTACCGCAATGCCTACATGAATAGTAGAACCTATCTCCAGGTTGTTTCCTATGTTCCTCAGCAAATCTAATAAACTGATCAAGACCAGAAATAAACTCTGGGGGTGCAACGATTGCGAATGGACATCCATGATCTATCCATTCTTTGATCAAAGAGAAAATAAGTATATATTACAACAAAATTGGGGTCTAGGGTAAACAGATTAGAGTTTATGGTTAAAACTTTAGGGTTTATACATGTGATGTCATTCTTATATATAATAAATGTGTACCACCTATCCCATTCTTGAACACCTAATCTCACTAGTAAGTGTATAATGTGTATTGGGTTTTCAAGAAAATTTCGACAACATTTCCCCGCTGTTCTCCAAGTACATATGTACTTAGAGAACAAACGGAGAAATGCTGCCGAAATTTTCTTGAAAACCCAATACACATTATACACTTACATCCTAAGTGAGATTAGATTTTCAAGAACAGTCCCAAACCGGGGACTATCCAAGATTTACTCCTAATGAGTAAATCTTGGACGGGTTTCTAGGCCAACAAATACAACACCAGTTCCTTGTTCACAACCCCATTCAACACACAATTTCTTATAAAAACACTTGTGGACATCCATAACAACATATCAGTGCCTCCTAAATTAATCAACATTAATAGCTTATGAATGTTTAGATGCATTTATACTATCAATTCCTAGGGTTTACTGAATTAGGTCAAGCATGAGGATTAGAAGCACAAATATATGCAAGCACAAGATTCATTCATATCCTAGGTTGATTTACAATATCAACATCTAAATAAGTAAACTCAAAACATTAGATAAATAAATATAATCTGTAGATAAACAAATACAAAGCAATAGATAAAAAAGTACATCTCAGTTGATAAACAAATATAAATCAAGAGATGATTAAATAATTTTAAAAAGTAGATGAATAAATATAAAGCCCTAAATTTAAATAATGTGATGAATAAAAAATCATTAGATGAACGAATGAGTAGATAAGTAAATACAAATAAGTATTTAAGTAAATACAAATCAGAGCGTCCTGCTCTAGAGCTGGGAGAGAGGATGAGACATAGGGTTTTTGGGGATGTTTACCTACGTTTGAGCCCAGTCGGGCGTCTTGATCTGGAGCAGGGAGAGAGGGCGAGACAGATGGGTGCATGTGGAAGCCGAATGGAAAGGCTAAGCAGGCAGGTGAGCATGGAAGAGCGGTGAGCAGGCAGCCAACGAGCGAGCAAGGAGGAGGGAGAAGGGTGGCGGTGAGCAGGCACTAGGCGGTGAGCTCTGGAGCAGGAAGCCAATGAGTGGCAATCTCTGGAGCAGGTAGAAGGTCAGTGAGCTCTGGAGTAGGCGGTGAGCTCTGGAGCAGGCAGAAGGCCGACGAGCTCTTGAACCGTAATGGAAGTGATCATTGAAAAAATACTAGAGAATCATAGTTTGTTTCATATACAATGTTCAATTTAAATAAACACTCCCATAGAGGATCTAATATTAGGCACAAAGTCATGTCTTAAATACTCTGGAAAAATATATATTGATTCAAGATCACAACTCCCATGCAGGTAGACATCAAATCCACTCTTAACAATGTATTAAAGGACTAATCAAGTAAAAATGACACCAATACTAGAGTTAGGTTAGACAAGAACCCCACAGAAATCAACATTGGATAGAATAAATGAAGATGGAGACCAGACTGTACGGTACTCCTAGTTGCAATAGCACACACATAGAAACCAGTGGATCAACCACAGTAGAAATAGAGACGGAGACCAGACTATAAGGTACTCCTATAGGTCACACACAAAGCACATATGTAGAAGTGGAGATGGTTCCATTACCTTTGATTGGTCGGAGCAGCGGCGGAAGCAGTGGCAGCGGCGTAAGGCAGCAGGAAGGCGGCGCCGGAGTTGGAGCAGTTAGAGAGCAGGACACCGTAGTTGGCCGGAGCAGTAAGAGAGAAGGCCATCAGAGGCACAGAGCAGTAAGAGAGCTGGCCATCAGAGAGAAGGAGACCAGGTCGCTGGAGCAGCTAGCGACGGCGGAAGAGGAGCAGAAACCAGCAAGCGGCGAGTAGCAGGTGGCTAATGGCGAGCAAGGAGAACGGAGGTGGCGAGCAAGGAGAATGGCGGCGGTGGGCGGTGGCGCAGAGGGAGTCTGCTCTCACTGGAATTGCTAGACCCTAAGCCGATTGCAACACAGAGATAAAGGGGAAGAGTTGGGCTCGCTCGCACGCTATTAAGTTAACATTCGGTGTCGGTTGTTAAAAAAAACTAACACATAACACTAAAGGTGTCGGTTAACCATAAAAACTGACACCTGTTCTCAATGATAATCATCAGTTTTAACTAGAAAACAACCGACGTCTATCTACATATGCCGATTAAAAAATTGGTTCTCGATTAATGATCATAGTCGTCGGTTTCTTTAAAAATCCGACGCTCAAAGGGTGTGAAAAATTTCCCACGAACAGTGCGGGAAAACCCATAAGTGTCGGTCAGTGTTGTAAAACTGACGATCTAAATGTGCCCAATTTTCTATTTCGTGAATACCTTTAGTCGTCGGTTTATTAGTTAATGACCGACGCCATATGTTAAATTTTGGCGGTAATTTTTTTCGTTGGAAATTTTGGATTTGGCGGTTAATTTTTGGTGTCAGTTTGTTATTAAGAAACCGACACCGAATAAAAGCAATACCCGTGTCTGGTCGCCCTTCATAGATTGATGTCAATTTATTTTATAAACCAACACTTTATTGTTTAGGTGTCGGTGTATTTATGTAACTGACACCTTTAAAAGTGACATTATAAGCCATTTATGTAGTAGTGGTTCATATCACCTCTTGTTACCCCTTAATAGGCAACAAGTCATATTATGGCTTATGAAGCCCATAAAAAATTTCAATAATTAAAACATCATATGGCACACAGGGCTCATTAATTTCAGGTTACCTCTCACTAAGAAACAAAGCATATGAAGGCTTATAAGGCCTGCAAAACATTTTCAATATACAGAGCATCATAGCCCATACTTGGCTATGCTCATCATCTCAACATACCTGCATGATTAGTACTCATGATAAAAATTATATCCATTACATATCAGTACCATGCAATACAAGGATTTTCTTTTTACATTCATAACTCATCACTCTGTATTTGAGCTTCACATAGGATCACTCTCTGTTAGGACTTCACATAGCATCACCCTGTATTAGGGTTTCACATACTATTACCTTGTGTTAGGGTTTCACATATCATTACCCTGTATTAGGGTTTCACACAGAATTGCCCTGAATTAGGGTCAGGGCTCATTAACCTTCTCAATCAGGGTTTCATGATCTCTTTATTAAGGATCATACCCTAATTACATACTCTATTCATGTTGAAAGTGTTGAGGTTTAACCATTACATGATTTCTATTTACGTAGGAATTCCCCTCTCTTTCATCCTATCTGGGATATCAATTATTTCAATCTTAATTGGATTAGGTCCAATCAACTTGAATGAAGGGTTGTCATAGCATATTAAGTCATTGCTTTCACAAGCATCAAGAGTTAACCACTCAAAAGGTACTAATTATCCTAGTACCTCAAAGGTATAACCATTGTAATCACCTTTGATTTACATCATTAATAATCAAGTAGTTAATTGACCTTTATTCACATTTGGTGTCCAAATGGTTTGACCAGTTGAATCTCAAATGATCTTGGTCAGTTAGACCTCAAACGATCTTGGTCACTTACCCCTAAAACGGTCTTGGTCACTTAGACCTAAAACGGTCTTGACCAATTAAGTTCAAATGGTTTGAAACCGTTTAGCAAGGTTGGTGCTTGAAACTGTTTAGCCAAATCAAGTTGAAACCGATTGGACATATAAAACCATTTAGACAAAACATTTTGAAACCAAATGAACTTGGGTCTCCAAATGGTTTGAGACCGTTTGGACTCAAATGGTCTTAGGACCGTTTGGTCCAAACCCTCTCAAAACTGAATGGACCAAAAAGATATCCATCAACTAAATCGATTTCAGGGTTTCACCTATTGAATCCACCTATCAATTGAAACATTGAGTTAACCTCAATTGAACCATTAAATCACCCTTCAATTGAACCATCAATTAGGGTTTTAAAATTAAGAAACCATCAATTAGGGTTTTAACCTAATTGGATTAGGGTTTGAAATCGAGATACCTTCAATTGTTGACATTGTAGGACTAATTCTATTGAAATCATTGATTCACCACTTAGCTATGTCATGACCTGACCTCAAATGGTCTTGAGGTCGTTTGGATGACCTCCAAATGGTCTTGAGACCGTTTGACTAGTCCCATCATTGAAATTTGTGAAATTCAATTAGGGTTTGCATCATAGAATTGACCATCAATTGAGTTTATTGATTATATTTCAATTTGATATCACTGGATCTTCATCCATCTAATCATACTACATCATTGACTTCCAAATAGTCATGGTTGACCTCCAAACGATCTTCAGACCATTTGGGTGACCTCCAAACGGTCTTGAGACCATTTGGGTTAGTCAACCCAAAAATTAAATCAATCAATTGAGAATTTTAGCACTCAACCCGATTAGGGTTTGATACTTGATGGACCTTTAACTGATGAACCCTTTGAAACCAATCAATTAGATTTAATGGGTCATCAACCATAAACATCAGCATATGAACTCCAAACGTTCAACTGTGGTCAACTATTCCAAATGGTTTTGAAACCGTTTGGTTTCAAACGATTTGATGAAATTGTTTGGCTAACTTTATTGAAACTGATTGGACTCAAACTTTGAAACCGTTTGCAATAGATATTTGTGGAGGTGTGTGCTTATGATGATGTCATCATCATCAAGCTATAAACCCATGAAGCTTGTTGTGATTTTCATGGTGATTGCATCAATCAATCAAATAAAATTTTGAGAATGAAGAAAGGATCAATAATTGATAGAGGTATGAAATCAATAATAACATTCAAGACCTGACCAGTGTGGCTTAGGTGGTTCGGTCCAGATTGTCCTCCCTGGGGGACTCAGATTGGATTCCCCCTAAGCGCACTATAATTACCAACTCCTTGGGTTATCCGGGCTCTGGCACCTGTTTGAGGAGGAGGGGGAACTCGTCTCCCTAAGACTCAAATAATAACATTCAAGGGTTCAAGTTATATAACCCACCTTCAATTGAGCTTCAAAGATTCAACCTCCACATATTTAATGGTGAAAGCAACACCTTCCACTATACCAAGCTCGTCCTTAAGCTTTGAGTGCAAAGGAATGGCTAGAATTGAAGATGGAATGGAGATAAGAAGAAATCATGCATTGATTTTCGATTTCCACCATGGAATCAAGGTGAAAAGAGGTCATGGAGCTTACCCATAGGTTGGGGGTCGTCCTCCTGATCCTACAAAGATCCCTTGGTCGTTTTGCAAGCAAAGAGTGGAAGTGGTTTTGAAAAAGCCTCTCAATTGAGTTGTAAAAGGTGTTTTTATAAGAAATTCAATGAGAGAGAAAATATTTTATAAAATCCTTTTAATTCCAAAATTGGTGCCACATCTCCCCCATAAATTCCTTGCATGCAAATCCATCTTCATATCCTTATAATTCCTCTTCATTATCCATGAATCAAGGAAAAGCAAATTAAGCACCTTAAATCATATAATACTAATATCCCATTTTTAGTGGATATTACTTTTGATTTAATTAATGTGAGGGGGTTCTCCACTCACTTAGATATTTTCGTGCCTTTGCAAGGCACATGCTCATCCAAACTTATCTAATTTCAACCATTACCATTTTGGTTGAAGGGCACTTTGATTAACATATTTATTTTTGCATTAATTTGAAGTAAAGTTCCAATTATACTTAAATCTTGATAATTTTAATATTAAGCTTCTCTTTCTTCCAAAATGATTCAAATGAGGCGCCCGTCTCAAATTATTTTCTCTACATGATGCCAAGAATCATGAGGGACCCTCTTGAAGTGGTATTTTGCATATTGAACCCTAGATTTTGGGTAAATTGCACCTTACACCTAAACTAGGTTTAATGCACAAACATTGCTCAACATGCTCTTTCTTGTTATTCAGGCCCCTATAAGCCATACCTATGCATCATTATCATTCCTATGATTCTTCAATACTAGTTTCACCATGTAACATTTGCAATTTAACCCCATAACTTGGGTAATTTGCACTTTAGCCTAAAACAAGTAAAACATTATTTCAACATTATTCAAAAAGGACTAAAATTGAAATATATGTTCCTCTTGAGCGTTAATTACTTTTAAAGAGATAAGAAGCAATTATTATTGTTGATGGCTTGATTTATTTTTGGGTCATCACATCTATACTCTTTGGTCTATTGTATACCATTAATTAAAATTTGAAAATTTTACACCCACTCCAACATACCATTTGGGTGTGTTTGGATTGGAGGTTTTATTCTTCATATTTTAGTAGGGAGTGGATCCCCTATGGATCCCACTCCTTACATACATTGACCAATCCACATTCCAAAAATTGAAAACTGCCATCATTGTTGGTCTTTGCGCTTCACCAAGTCTGATTATACACAAACTGAGCATCACCATTAAGGATCATGAAGTAGTACAGTCATATGTTTCTCTACTCTACACCCCAGAATCACAAAAATGGAAGAACCTTTTCACCCTTGACGACACATGTACACATTGTACTGATCTACATACACTACTAAATATGCATGATGATTCTAGTTTTCCAGACCATGATTTCTATGAGGTCCACTACACCCAATCAACAATATGCACAACTCCTGACAACATTGCTCACCTTGCACCATTTGTTATCAATGATGAATTCATTGTGTTATGCAAAACCATCGAAATATCATTCACACAAGACATTTGTACTGACACCTTCCTCACTGAACTAATAGCACAAAATCACTGGATGGACCGAAGGACCCAAAATTTAGATCTATAATGAACCAAACATATTCCATAGCTGACTACCTCTATTGGCTCTTTACATTAACATTATCATTGCAACATGGAATGTATGTGGGGCTAGTGCACCAAACAAGTGTCATGCCATCAGAAACACCATATATCAACAATGTATAGACCTCATCACCATACAAGAGACTAAAACTACCTTAATTGAACTCCAACTGTAGCACATAGGAGGTCGACACATCAACAAATGGATCCAACTCCCACCCATTCACTTCCGTAGTGGCATTCTTATAGGATGGAATGACAAAACCTATCACACTGCACACTCCACTCTTATTACTCACAATATCACAATCTAATTCATAGATGCCACATCTAATAAGCACTGGCATTTCACTGGGGTGTATGCCCCCTGGACACCACAAAGAATCCTTCCTAGAAGAACTTGAATCCATGGACAACCAATTCCAATCTATCCCCTAGATCATAGGAGGTGATTTCAACCTAATATATGTCCACAAGACAGATGCCACCTCAACCCATACGACTGCACGCCTACCTCTCGCCATGAAACTCTCTTCTACAACTTCATCACCACACAAAACCTCAGAGACATGCACTCTAGTAATGGGAAACTAGACATGGCATAGAGAGCAACATAAAGCCAGATTAGATCATTTTCTATGTAACAACTTATGGACGAATATTCACCCAATGGCATATGCCACAATCCATGTTTCCAGTCTATCAGGTCACTTCCACCTACTCCTCCAATTTCAACCATTTTCCTGGGATCTAAAACCATTCCCTTTTGAAAGATTTTGGATGCACCAATCTACCTTTATTCTTATGATCGCCAATTTATGGAACAATCACCCTCCACTCATAACCCAGGTCTAAATATTCAACACAAACTCAAAATGCTTAGGCCAATCCTAAAAAGATGGATCAAACAACAATTTGGCTCCATCCATGAAGCTATCAAAACTAAAGAACAACTCCTCCTATCCACCATACAACTCAGCCCGCACATGGACACACATCATACCATTCTAGAAGACATCAAACCTCTCAAAAGCCAAGAAGAGACCATATGGAAACAATGGGCCAAAACCACATGGCTAAAGGAAGGAGACCAAAATACAAATTACTTCCATGCCACATCCAACAAAATAATGGAATCGTCTATAGATCGCTTGCATTAATGATATTGATACTTACACCCAACCTAGATGGATTCTCACAAACCATATTGTCAACTTCTTCAAAGCACTCTACAACAATGACCACACATACAACAATTGGGGTGGTACTAGATTGGAACTCGATCTTCCCACATAAAATCTCCCCCTCAAACAATCTTCTTGACCCATTTCTAGAATCAGACATTAAGGAGGCTATGACGAGTCTTGGTGTGGACAAGTCTATAGGACTAGATGGATTCGATCTACCACACAACATGGAAGATTATCAAGGAGGAATTTATCAAACTATGTCAATAGATTAACCTACACTACGGCAGTACACACCACCTCAAACCAATCAACCACACTCACATAGAACTCATCCCCAAACATGAACATCCCATGTCCATTAGAAATTATAGACCGATTAGTCTTATCAACTCATCATATAAGATTATCGCCAAAATCCTCAGGCATTGAATGAAACCACATCTGAATTTCATCATAGACATATGACAATGTGCATTTCTACCAAATAGAAACATTTAGGATGCTTTCATCACTGAGCAAGAAACCCTACACATGTGTCACCCCATCAAAGAACCGGTTTTGACCCTTAAATTGGACTTTAAAAAAGGTTTTGACAAAGTCAACTGGGCATTCCTTGCACAATGCATGGATGGATTAAACTTCCCAAACCAATGATGTTCATGGATACACTCATGCATCAACATCAACACTTTCTCGATGCTTAGAAAGGATACCCATTTATTTTTTTGAACAACTTCAATGGATTGAGGCAAGGGGACCCAATATCCCCCTATCTCTTCATCATTGTCACCTCCATTCTCAATGCCCTCATATGAAATGCAACTGATAACAACACCCTATAAATGCCTAGGGGATGAACACACAATTTCTATCACACCCACATCCCACGATTACCACTGATCATGAGATTAGGGCATGAGTTTAAGGATTATACTTTATACAAAGTTCACTCCCATTTTTTCAATATCTTTGTTTTCTCGCATTAAACCACATAAATTAACTTTACAAGGGAATCTAAACATTGATTTCTCTAATCTCATTTGAATAGTAAAAATGCATGTATTAACATTCATTATGTTTCTCATACTTTTAAGCACATAAGACTTGCTGATTCACATATATTGCTAAAAGAGGAATAATGATATACATCATCATTTACAACTCTCTCTTATTTCTTTACAAGGACCTAGAGTGACAAGGACCAACTAAACTTAACTATACTCAGACTTAACTCTTGTGGTAGATCTACTCTAATGCATTGATATCTTCAATCCTCACAGTTTCCCTAAAAAGTTTGAGTAGAGGGGTGAGCCTACTTGCTTAGTGAATGAGTACTTCAAAGAAACAGTCTAAAGCACTGATATAATTATAGATATCCTTTTGAGCAACTGATATCAATTATAACAGTAGTAAGCTTAAAGAGATTGATCATTGACAATCATAAATATGACATGATACTTTAAATATCAACAAGAGTAAATCAATATATGAGCATGCTTGATTAATTTCAAAGAGAACTAATAATTCGGAAACATACATAGAATAATTGCTGGGAAACTATACTCGAATATTTCTTAGCCTTTCTTACTTATAAGAAACTCTTTAAAACTTATTTTATCATATTTTAGCTTATGCCCTGATCATATGCAGTGTACTCTACATATGAAGACTCATAGCGAACTACGATCTCACTGTACAAGACTTAGCATAAAACCCAGGAAGCTAGGCCCAGAACTGAATCTGGGTCTGTTTGACTCGAATCACCATGTATGACTAAGGTGGCTAAACAACTGGCCTTTAACTGGACCTCTCCTTCTAGGCTGACTACATAGGCGGAGGGTCTGAGACAGTCTGTGGGCCTCATCTTGGTACGCTCTGTGGGTACCTATGGGTTACCACCGGGATCTTCGGTTCATGTTGGGTAACCTATCTTCTCTTAGGAGACTTCCTCAAGGGCTTCATCTCCCCACACACTCTATGGGTGTGATCCGATCCCCGTATACTGGTTACTTCTAGGGTGGATTATTTCCTCCCTACAGTGCATACATCTGTAGGGAATCTACGGTGATCAGGGCCCCTAAGTCTATTATTTTATTATTCTTAGAAAGCTCTTACTATATTGTATCTTTTCCTACTTTTACTTGACTCTGGTATCTCTATGGTACCATGTCTATTTATTTGAAGTTTATAACACAACAAGTATATCATTCTAAACTTGGCAGAGAAATATACTCAAAACACCGTAAGATACTGAGAAACCAACATTTTATACCTGTAGGTAGACTAAAATGCATAAATAACAGAATAGATGTCCAATTGATACTTTATACACTAGAATCATGCAATTGAACTCCTTAATACAGTAATAAGAGTTAATTACTTGACATACGAGTAATCATCATTTGCACCTGTAAATTATGTGTACTTTCTTGGAAAACGTGCACCTCAACCCAAATATTGAGTTGTGCATCACCACATCTCATACTGAGAACATTGATATCAAAATACTTGATTCATTGAACACCCTATCCTTAGGGTTTCATTTACCTCATTCACATATCACATGGCTCTCATATGGATTTCATGCGACATAAACATTCACTAAATAAAGACTACTATCAATAAATATTATAAAATCAATATATGTATGAAACCTTGGAACTGAGCTAAATTTGGGTTTCCATGCCATTAACTGAGATAACATGCATCAATAATAAAATTGAATAAATAAAATCTATCATGTCAAGAAAATCCATTCAAATGGGTTTTACAATATCTATTTACAAATATCCAACTTTCCTCGCATCTAGGGTTTCACCCTCTTTACTGAGATATCACACAAACACTATTCACCTTAAATGAAATACAAGATAGTATCTGACATATATGTACTATGAATTTAGATAAACAATCATTCATTACCAAGGGGATCCAAATAAACAAATTTCTCTATTTAATTATACAGCAATTTCAGTCATAGACAAATTCCCTATATTTCAATTTACTCTTATAACCTCTGTATATACTTAGGGAATTCTCATTAGGATGTATTGTATACATTTCTAATATGATTTTATCATCTGAAATTCATCCAAACAGAGGAAGAATCCATTAAATATCATTTTGCAACAACTTAGAACAAACACACAATTCAAGGTTGTAGTCACATACTAAGAAATTAAATATTATGGATGATTTAACAAATTTTTGTGCAATATACTATTTAAAGGAAGTTCCCACTCACCCTAAGGTGTGAAAACACATTAAAAACGCAATTAATCCCTAAAAATCTTGATCTCACATCAAATCCCTAGCAATTCACCCGATTCTTCTTCCTTTCAACTCGGAAACCCTAGAAATGAGGGATTATGAAGAAAGAGTGAGAAAAGGGGAAGTTTTGATACCATTTTTGATCAAATAAGAGTAGGGATGGAATCTTTACATGTGAGAGAAGATTCACCATTAAAGTCTATGCAAAGAAGCTAAACTTACATGATTTCATCATTCCTCAAGCCGCAAAACCCTAGGTCAGCATCTCCTTCACTTTCTCCTCTCAAACCTTAACTCTCCCTCTCTCTCTAGGATTTCATTTCTCTGGTTTGAATCATGAATTATGAGATCTCCTTGAGTGTTAGGTTGACCATATAGAGCAATTGAGCTGCTTGGGTCAATTGCATATTAACCCCTCACTATACTTTCTCATATTTTAGCAGATTTTTTAGTCATAAAAAGTTACTGTAATTTGTCTACCAATAAGATCTAAATGCATCCAAAAATTTTACATGTTGTTTATGATTGAATTTCAGATCTCCAGTTAAAATTTCAGATCATTTGGAGTTACCAATAAATAATTAAAAATAAAACACTACACTATTAAAAAGCACTATGTTAGCATTTTGGTCGAAGTATCGTTCGACCGAGAACCACATTCAAAGAACCCTCAAGTATTCTGAAATTTTTCTCCAATATGCATGATTGAGTTATCCATATCATATCCAAAATTCAATTAAATACAAAATTTTTAGAAAATATGAAAAATCATTTACCACACTGCTATACTGATCAAATTCCATATTCATGTACTATCAAAACCCTAATTTTTTCCGATTAGGGTTTACATTTCTCAAACCCTAATTCTTCAAACAAAAATCATAGTTCGAGTTTATTCTTAGGTTTGAAATATCACAATTGATCTACTATCATTAATCAAGTGTAAACGATGTTCAATCTAATCAAGCATGTAATCATTCAGGTAAACCCTACTTTACCAATTAAGCACAAATGTGGTCATTACAATTCTCTCCCCCTTAAAAAGTTTCATCCCCAAAACATAAATATGCAAACAAAGTATATTCAAAGTTTATTTTAAGCTTCTGAAATCGTACATTTCATTACATTCTTGTATTTTATACTTGAATATAGTTTTCAATGTTAAGTCCTTTATTTCTTTTCTAATCACAACATGTTAAAATAGTTCTCCATGATAACAAACAAATTCTCTATGCCACAATCAATCATAGGATAGAGAGAGAAACAACCATTTCAATATTTTCATACTCTTGAGGTGTTACCTCAACATTGATAATCCGATCCAACTATCTCAATTCATACAGCTCAGTATGTACTATTGTTATGTATTACCTCTAAGTCACAAAAGAGAGTTCACCATGTTATTTTGAATTTTTTTTTGGTCGATCAAAAAGCGTGTTACTATAAAACCAAACTTTAGGAACAGAGTACCCCATTACATCACAAGGAGCTAATAAGCTCGACCAGGAAGATAAACCCCACGCAGGGGTATAACACTAGACCTAAATATAATAGACACTGAGAAAACATCAAAACTAACCATACTAAATACTATGCATTCCCACCAGAAGAACGATTTACAACCTGCACATACATGCAATAAGTCCACCCACAAATAGTAACTACAGATTACAAAAAGTCAACCACCTGGTAGTCCTGCCTGTAATAGCATCACTAGCATCAAATCTTCTCAGATCACAAAACTATTGCAAGCCACCAACAGAAAATTGCGAGCCTAAAAGATTCGAAACAATCCTATCATTCTTGGCACGATACCAACTATCTAATAGAAACCCACAAGGTGTGGTCCTATGCCAACAATTAGAGGATTAAACTCACTTCTGAAGCCACACAACCAACTATAGATGACCTGCATTAGAGGTAGCAAGCAACTTCTCGCAAAGAGGCTGCTCGTCAACACCTTGGAGGTGTTCCTACATCCGGCAAGTAAGGGAGTCAGGAAGAAAGATCCTACCCCAGTAGCTCCTTGCTGTAGACTAACCTAGGAGCAAGCTCCGTAGATCATAAGGTCAAACACCTTGAGGGAGCTCTACCTCTCAGCAACGAGAACCAGCCACTCAAGAGCTCGATACCCCTATTTCCAGAGGAGCATTACGTCGAGTAATCGAATGGCATCCAATCAACATCATCCAACTGAGGACAAACATGGAATGAGCCCTAAACGAGCTCCCCCTACCAGACACCAGAGTAGCAGGGGCCTGCCGCTAGGAGCCGAACTGCTCCCATCCGTCAAACACCACAGCAACCGTGAGGCCGCTTCAACACCATGGATGAGAGGTACCACCATCCTGGACGAGATCCGAACCAGTGAACATGAGGTACGACTGCAACGAGGCACAACAGTATGAAGGCAACCAGACCATGACCGCAGAGTCACACCGCCTCAGCGTAGTGCACGCATCACTGGATCGAGCCAGCACCACCCAGGATGGCCTTCAGTCAGAGAAGGAAGGGAGGTGTTGGCGATGGTGGGGGAAGCCCACCACAACTGCGCGATGGAGTACTCCACGAACCGAATCAACTAGGAGCTTCTCTCTCCAGCCATCTCACTTGAACGGTGTGGAGTCATGTAGACAAAACACCAGCTCTGGCCCTGACGATGATGTTTGCGGTGCAACTTCATCTCCTCACCAGTCTTCACAACCGAGACGATGCCCAACAATAAGCCCCTCTCCAAAGCATCACACCACACTACAAACTCGAGATACCACCTTGAGCTATTGGTAGGACAGGGGGAGGAAGACATCAGGGCGACACTCCCTCCCCCCACTGGCAGCCGCCGGGGGAATCTAGAGAGAAGGGAGAGAAAAGCCCTAGAGAGAAGACCTGCACGTCAAACTATCATTGCTCTCTTATTTTGAATTTTACTATTGTGCTACTCAAATAGAAAAACAATCTGGAGTTGGAAGACTAGATTCAACCAAAATTGTACAATACTACTCACGAAATCCCCATTGTATCATGGATGCATAAGGTGAAACATTACCATCACATTCCATACTATTCTCAAGTATGAACCCATACATAATTCAAGGTGTAACCATCGGGTTATAGCATACTAGGGTTTCAACTACAGTAACAAAGTACTCCATGATTGTATTAGTCATTCAAGGACTATTCATACCCAATTACCATCACTTAGTTATGTTAAAGCTAGGTATAACAAGCTATACCTAATTTGGGTTACATATCAATACAATATGGTTATCATCCCTTGTATTCATATGAGTGAATAGGTAAGACTACCTTATTCAGGGTAACCCTTCATTTGTTCCATCATTATTCAACCCATATCACCATACCACAAATGTACAATACTAAGATGGATTACTGGTATGAATGACTACAACAATCATACACCTTTAAATAACATATTGCTTGCACATGTACACTAAAATCATACGTAAACCAATTTACATCCGTTAATATACCTTCAACAAATTATACTTCTAAAAACAAATTCGCATATTACTAAAAGCCATTGTTTTCTCTTCTCTCTCCTCATTCACTACTACTTACTTTTTGCTACTTATCCTTCTCATTTTAATCATGTAGATTAAACATTCCTAAAGTTGAAACATACAAGGTACACATAGATTATTCATCATTATTGCTATCACTGCAAGACTTTATCTCATATCACACTTCACTCATATTGTATTTCTCCTTTTGTTCAAAACACACTTGTTACATTTCAAATTTATATCTTACTCTTTACTCTGAATCATTTCCATATTATTTATCAACCTTTCAGATTAGCTATCTTTAAACCCTGGATTACTATCATTGCTAGTTTACTTCTCATAGTGCAAATATCATGATCTTGTTTTATAGAGATGCTAGTATTCAAGGTCAAATCAATAGTGACATCCCTTGAACTACTACAACTCTAAAAATTCTAGGGTTTGGTCCTTATCAGTAGCATGACATTATTGTGATGTGATTTTTCTCCCTTAATTTGAACGTCAAACTATGGATCTCACAAGTTTTACTAAAGTATTCCTTATCTTATCAATTGAATTTCCTTTCTCTTACTTGGCCATTCAGATAAATTATATTCTCAATTTACCCTACTAGGGTTTCATCATCATATTGTGTGTCTTTATTACATTCACTAGATGTCTCTACCATGGTGGCTATGCATCATATATGATTCATTTTCTTATCACTTCATTCTCACATTTCTCTCATTAAGGAAGATATGAAAGTGAAGATGATTTTGAGACTTATAATTCTTATCTTCAAACATTCAATAATACATTTCTCATATGTAGGTTTAATTAATTAGCAACAAAGATACTTGACTAATTAGCACTTTCTTGAATCTAACAACCTATTTCTTTTATAATCTATATTACCCCATTATGTTTCAAACCCTTCTTTACTTTCCATAATCCCCTTACCATATACTACTATTCCACATGTCATCTTTAACTTCTAGTTTTCTCTTATGATCATGTTGCTTCTTTTATGTGTATGATCATGTATACCATGTTTCATATATTTCCTTTTATCCTTCTACTAATGTGAAGTTGAAATTATAAATCAATAATCTCTCTACTAGTATCACCTCATTTTTAATACATTACATATCCTTCATTTTAAATCAAACATCTCATGCATGGGTGAAACATAGTTTCTCTTTAAATCACGTTTTTCCTTCCTGAATATAGTCTACCTTTGTATGACTTATTCATTTATTTAGCTACACTTTTGTTCTTCTTTTAGAAACTAGTTTGTTGTTCAATAGAGAGTTGGAATATAAAGGTAGTAAGGATGAACATATTAAACTTATTAATAAAGGTATACATTCCATGCTCTCAATTATATCATAACCCTCATTCCTTAATCAAGCTCATTATGTGACGTCCCCGGATTTTCTAAAACTTAATCTGATATATGACATCTAAATTGAAACCTGAGTGAATGAGTTGTGTAGGATGAAATCTGATATCAGGTGGCCAGCCAAGGAAAGGAGAGTCGCGCCCCCCACTGGACACGTGGCGGAGGCCAATTGGCCGAAAAAAGGTATTTCCTTCATAAATTATCATATCTTGCAAAATTCCTAGTAATTAGCTCCGTTGTCAGAAAAATACAAACAATATACCAAAATGTTCAGAAAAATGCGTAGAACAAGATGGAAGTATAATATTAGGATTTTGAGTAATTAATATAGTTTATATCATGTAAGATATGTAATGCTTAGTTTGTGGATAATAAATATCAAATGATGATATAAAATTATAGGAAAATGTAATTGACTCCATATGGCTAGTTAGGGCTAATAACCCTAAATAATATGTAATAAATACATGCATGCTCAATAAATGGTGAAATTTATAGAGTAGGTTTATATCAGTAATCTGAAGCTAAGATGTAAATCAGATATCAGTTAGATGCATATAATTTATGTCATATGAAGATGAACCTTAATACATGGTTTAAAACCCTAATTTAGGCTAATGATGTTACCTAGGGTTAATATGTGCATAAAATACTATGGAAACTAATGTTCATATAATGAACCCTAATCTGTAACATAATTGGAAAGTAAGATCAGAGAGATAAACACATGAAGAGGGGACAAATAATGATACACACATCCGAATGAACTAAGCTAAACCCTAATGGATATAAATAAGGTTAAGATGGGATGTAAGATGATGAGAACCTGATGGTGATATGTAATCTTGTCTTAATTAGGGTTGACCAAAGTTATAGTTGACATGAGGAATATGTGATTAGGATGTCTCTTTGGAAAGTACGCCATTACCTCTTACTTGGCTTATTATACAATATGCTTGTGTTATGTAGTAGTAAATACTTGGCATATGGTATTGGTTGAAATTTTTGGTATGTATGCCCATAGAGCAAGTCATATGATGATTGTAATGGGTTACTTTGTAAATGATTTGAATAATAATAAAGGCAATTTCCAATCTATATGTTTAAACTATTTTTGAGATGATGGTGTGACATGATAGATGTCTAAAGAATTGTTTTACTCAATGACATATGCTTTTAGGTTAAGGACCTAAACGATGAGATCATACAGATGTCAAGAGTATACATTCTTGTTTGGTCCCTAATCGGTTGTTATTTTGGAAATAACCATAGACATCAATAACACTAAAGACTAGATTGTGTGTTGGTTGATGACAGAATCTCATTAGTCATGATATAGTGATATCAAACCAAGCACATAGGTACTTGTTAGAGAACAAGGTATCGGACAGACCCACCGTGAGAGTGACACATGGAACCATGACTTGGTACTCACATTCAGCTCTCATAGTGATGGTGGTGAGTGTGATTCTTAGACATGAAATCACTACACTCAACACATGTCGTTGGGTACACTTTGACATCATCAAACGCAGTCCTGAAACATGGGTTGTTATAAAGGTGATGATTGGGTGGCTTTGACACATGAGGCTTTTGAGGGGTAAGTGATAGATATGGGTTTTGTCCCTCCTGAGGGAGTTTGATGTCCTTGGCCACTTGATGAGTAGGATTGAGAAAGACATGCGCATGCATGTGTGAATCAATATGTGATATTGATGTCACACACATCTCACCCAGTCTGCTCTGAGATCAAGGAAATGAATGAATGTTGACAGGATGACTGTTCCATGCCTCGAGTTCATTCAGGATATCAATGACAAAGGAATTATACATTCACTGTAACACCATTCACGGATTGTAGGATTGAATGTTGTACTCCAACTTTCTATTTCACTTGGGTAGCACTGATGTGTGACTAGGCACCACTCTTTGCTTGTGAAGTCATAAGTGTTATGGACTTTCACTGCCAATGTGAAATGGACCTGCAGGGTCACTCACAAAGGATTTATCCTGGAAAAGGAGTTTTGTCCACAAACAATGTTTAGATTGATTACTAAAGGAGTGTAGTAGTTCAATTAAACACTCAATCAATTGATAGCTAAGTATCATAGTGTTTAAGGTGTTGGACTGATTGATCAGAGTATCAAATTGATTGAAACCACAATTGAATGATTCTGCACAGTCTGTACTCCCAACCGATCGGCTCATGTGATGAACCGATCGGCTCTGCTTGGTGAACCGATCAGCTCAGGTGGTGAGTCGATCGGCTCATGGATAGGGTGAACGATTGCTTCAAGTGTTGAAACGATCGGTTCAACTGTTGCAACCGGGCAAGTTGGGAAAGTAAGATTGGTGAGAATTTTCCTTGCATTTCACTTGCCCAATTTGATTGGAACAAGGATTGGTATTCAATACCAATTAGAAATAAAAGAAGGAAAGTCAATCGGGAACTGGTCAGGACCACAAACCGACCGGTTCAGAAGTGAACCGACCGGCTCATGGGTCCCAACCTATCGGTTGAGGTGTCAACCGACCGGTTCAGGTCCCCAACCGATTGTTTCAGTTGTGAAACAATCGGTTCAGGTTGCGAGATGGTTGTTTTTTGTGGAAAATCTTGAACCCTTCTACTCCTGCTTTAGTCCCGCATTGCCTGAGATGGAGAACCCTGTCCCATGACCCTCCTATATATATAGCGGTATTGGGGGCTTCTCAAAGTACAACTCTGTGCAACCAGTTGCTCTGCAAAGTTATCGTTCTCTCTTGTTTTGGTAACTGATTGAGCCCGAGCAAGTGCTATCCGAAAAAGGGAGGCACAACAAGGGAAAGACAACTACAGTTGCAACTGGTAGGAGGAGAGTGTGTTGGCGACTAGTACGCCGACAGGAGGGTGCGACTCCTTCCGATTCCTTGTGCAACTAGGAGATCGGAGTTCCAGGCAGTCCGTGTGGGGGACTGCATAGGTGGGAGACCTCTGTTGCTCGGAGGACAACTGTCAATCCTGACAGCCTTGGTGAGACCAAGAGTCTTCAGTCTCAGTTTGACCAGGAGCTGCACAGACACCGTCCAAGACCGGAGGTGAAGACCGCGCGAGGCATGAGGTACAGTCTCCGAGAAAGCCTCAGGATAAGGTATGAATCCACAAACCATCTTTCCTATTATATAGACGTTGACGCGATCCCCAAAACCCAAAACAAAAGAAATCCACATATTAATCCAATCAAGGATTTCTCTATCTTTTCTTTTCTTTTTCACTAATTTAGGGTTTCTTAACATATTAATCCGCATATTGAGTTAAAACCCTAAACTTTGTAATTCTATCATCAAAATAGGTTAAAAACTATCTTAATCATTAATCAGGTTAAACATGATCGAATGAACCTAATTGCAAGACTAAATATATCTTTTATCAATAATTAGGGTTTCTAACTAAAAATTAATCCCTTTTCTATTCAAAATATACATTTGTTCAAAACGAGATAGATTTAGGCTTCCAAACCATTTTTAATAAATTTGTCATATTTTGTGATCATTTTTCATGTATTGACTTTTTGCATCTGAGTTTTCTATCACCAGATATGATTTTACCAAGATAATTCCTTTTTATCGAGTTATTAGCTAATTCAGAAAATCGAGAGCCATTCGATCTATAGTCCGGTGAACCAGCGGCATCCCACGGCTCAGGGACCGCGCGTCATCCTTGCAAACAAAAGAAGTAAAAGACTAACTTTCCCTCACTTGGTCTGAAGGAACTGCGGGGCAGTTTGGTAAAATGCCACAGAGTCTTCTTCTTCCTTGCGCCTCTGTACAACAACCCACGACGGTTAACCTTGGGGTTGACTTTGGGCTCCGGTCACCCCTTTCTCGCGCCGACGGTCCAGGGAACTCCGCCTCCCTTCCTCGAAGCTGAAGATGTCCTCAATCGGCCACCCGAACCTCTCCAAGGTCACCCCCTTGTTCGCCGGATTTCGACAAGGTCTGTTATGTCGACGAGAGTCTAGGTTAGACTCTGTGGCGCAATTGAGACCACGAAATTGCTCCTGGTACTCTGCCGTGGAGTGTGGACTATCAAGAAGGGACACTGGTGTCTTCGCGTTTCCTCCCTGATATATAGGGTCGAGGCAGTCCCTGCTGGTTTGGGCGTTTCCCAAACCCAGAGCCAAAGCTAATCAAACCGGGGATGATTCCCCGCGGTTTCATCTCTTAAAGCCAATGGAAACCTCGACCAGCTGGCAAACCCAGAGGATCACGAGAGAATCAAGAGGGAAAGTCCCTCTGTTAATTTGCAAAAACACAGTCCCAGTGGGACTTAGGTGAAGGGCGCCCAACATTGGATGAAGATCCAATAGACCATATTGCTTGCGTTCTAAACAAAGGAAAAATATATATCATTATTTCAGAATTTATTCCCAAATTGCTAATAAATTGCAAAATTGATTTCTCCCAAACCATAACTCCTTTCTTTCTCAAATTTTAAGGGAAGGTTTGTCTTGTCATTATCTAACTGTGTACGAAATTTGGGAAACAGATTGCAATGGATAAGAAGTATTCCTTCTCTCCCAAGTTATTCATCAAATTATTCAAAATTAATTCATATTCCTATTTCCTTTGTAATTATCTTTTTAATTTGGGTCCCTTGGACCTCAAGAAAACCCAAAGGCACAGATTCCCATATTGGGGAATATGGGTTTTCCTTTATCTTCTTTTAATTGTCAATTTCTCATATTTCTCTTTTATTAATCTATTTCTTTTCCTGTTTAATTCTCTCTTCTTTTCAATTGGGCTTAATGGCCAGCAAAGCCCACAATCAATCAAACAAGGCCATTTCACACGAAATCCAAAACAAAGAAAAGGATTTCATTTATCCATTAAAAGAGAATACAATTTATATTTTGAAGAAATTGAGGTTATAACACCCTCCCCTCCTTATATGAATTTTGCCCTCAAAATTCAAATAATCAAACAAAAAATTCAGGGTATGTTTTCTCCATGTCTGCCTTTAGCTCCCATGTGGCCTCATCCTCTCCATGGCGCTTCCAAAGAACCTTTACCATCTCTATATTCTTGCATCTTTGCTCTTTCACCTTGGTATCTAGAACCCGCAAAGGTGACTCAGGATAAGTCATCTTCCCTTGAAACTCAATAGATTCAATGCTTAGAACATGGCTCAGATCTTGCACATATCACTTTAGGTTAGACACGTGAAACACATCATGCATCATGCTATACTGAGGGGGTAACGCCAAATGGTATGCAACTTCACCAATCCATTCCAACACCTCAAACAGACCCACGTATCGGGGACTCAGATTTCCTCTGTTCTTAGCTATAGCTCGGAGCGGTCGGATTTTAAAAAACACATGCTCTCCCACAGTGAAATGCACATCAGTCCGCTTTGCATCAGCATACGACTTCTGTCGATCCTGGGCTCTCTTCAGCCTTTTCTTGATCAAAGCCACTTTATCATCATACACTTGGAGCTCATCTGATCTCAACATGGTCCTTTCACCCACATCATCCCAGTGAAGTGGGGACCGACACGGTCTTCCATTCAAAGCTTCATACGGAGGCATCCCGATACTGGCTTGGTAGCTATTGTTGTAGGCAAACTCTGCTAATGGTAGGTATTTCTCCCATGAGCCACCCCAATCGAGCACACAAGCTCTCAACATATCTTCTAATGTCTGGATTGTCCTTTCTGATTGACCATCCGTTTGGGGGTGATAAGCAGTACTAAACTTTAACCTTGTACCAAGTTCCTCTTGAACTTGCTTCCACAACTTGGAAGTAAACTTTGGGTCTCTGTCAGAGATAATCGATCCTGGTACACCATGCAAATGTACGATCTCTCTGATGTACAACTCAGCTAGGTCTGTCACCTTAGCAGTGGTCTTTAGGGTGAGGAAGTGTGCTGACTTGGTGAGATGATCTACCACGACCCATATCGCATCATGACCTCTCTTGGTCTGGGGTAGACCCACCACAAAATCCATGGTGATCTGCTCCCATTTCCATTCTGGAATCTCTATCGACTGTAAAAGCCCTCCGGGTTGTTGGTGTTCAACCTTCACCATCTGGCACGTAAGACAACTGGCCACCCATGACACAATGTCTTTCTTCATTCCTGGCCACCAGAAAAACCGCTGTAGGTCCTTGTACATCTTAGTAGTCCCTGGGTGTACTGTATATTTCGATCCATGGGCTTCTTGCAGAATACGATCCTTTATTGGTGAATCCACAAGAACCCATATGCAATTCTCAAACCTGATTCCTCCGTCTACTCCTACAGATAGACGAGTCTGGGGCTTCATCATTAAACCTTTCATCTTATCTAGCTCTCCACTGGTCAACTGTGCAACTATGATTTCACTCAACAACTCAGATTGAATCTGGATATTAGCCAATCGAACTCGGTCCTCGAGTAGCTGTGGAGTCCATTCCACAAGCTCCTCCAAACTCTTCCACTGACTGGGCATAATAGCCGCACACTTAAGCTGCTTCTGAATCAAAGCATCAGCTACGACATTCACCTTACCAGGATGGTAGGTGATGGTGAAGTCATAATCCTTCATGTACTCCATCCATCGTTGTTGTCGTAGGTTCAGGTCTCTCTATGTCAGTAGGTACTTCAAGCTCTTATGGTCGGCAAAGATCTCGAAGGTAGCACCGTACAGGTAGTGCCGCCATATCTTCAAGGCATGGATGATAGTAGCTAACTCTAGGTCATGTGTCGGGTAATTCACCTCATTCGGTTTGAGCTGTCGAGAAGCATATGAAACCACATGCCGATCTTGTTCCAATACACAACCAAGTCCCATCTTGGAAGCATTGATGAATATCATGAAACCCTCATTGCCAGAAGGTAGAGTCAGCACAGGTGCGGTAGTCAACTTCTCCTTCAATTCATGGAATTGAGCTTCACATACTTCAGACCACACAAACTTCACATCTTTTCGGGTCAACATGGTTAGCGGTAGAGCAGTCTTGGAGAAATCCTTGATGAAGCGACGGTAGTATCCGGCCAACCCCAAGAAGCTGAGAATCTCAGAGGGGTTCTTTGGTGTCGGCCAGTCTCGAACTTCTGATACTTTGGCTGGATCTACAGCGATCGTTCCTCTTGAGATGATGTGTCCAAGAAACATGACTCGATCCAACCAAAACTCACATTTTGAGAACTTTCCAAAAACGTTATGCTTTCTCAGGATATCAAGGACTCTACCCAGGTGGTCACAATGTTGGGCTAGGTCATTTGAGTACACCAGAATGTCATCTATGAACACTACCACAAAAGAGTCAAGGAAAGGTTGGAACACACTGTTCATGAGGTTCATAAAGACACTAGGTGCATTGTATAATCCAAACGGCATGACCACAAACTCATTGTGGCCATAACGGGTTCTGAAAGCCGTTTTGGGTATATCCTCACTTCTCACTCTCACCTGGTGGTATCCTGATCTCAAATCGAGTTTGGAAAAGACTTGAGCTGATTTGAGTTGGTCAAATAGGTCATCTATTCTAGGCAAAGGATACTTGTTCTTAATGGTTGCCTGATTGATCATCTGATAATCGATACACATCCGAAGCGACCCATCCTTCTTTTTGACAAAGAGAACTAGTGCTCCTCATGGTGATGTACTGGGTCGGATGAATCCTTTATCCAACAACTCTTGCAACTGTGTTTTCAACTCAAGCAACTCTGCTGGGGCCATTCTATAGGGTGCCTTAGATATAGAGTTAGTCCCAGGAGCTAACTCAATTGAGAAGTCTACCTCCCTCTCAGGGGGAATTCCTGGTAGATACTCTAGAAACACATCCGCATACTCCCGAACCACCTCTATATTCTCTAAGGATTGCCCCTTAATCTCGGGTGTTGTAACTATGGCTAGGTAGGCTCGACAACCCTTGTATAGAATCCACTCAGCTTTCATAGCGGACACATAAAGGCTGGTTGTCGCATCTTTCCTTCCTCGAATGGTGAAGTGTGGATAGTCGGCTTTCCTAATGAGAATCTTCTTCTCTCTACAGTCAATCTGGGCTCTGTAGGTGGAAAGCCAATCCATACCGATGATCACATCAAAATCATTCATATCGAGAAGGATAAAGTCAGTGGGAAGCTCATGGTTTAGATACTTTACTGGAAAGACTGGGGTTTTCAAAAGAGAGGTATAAATACGACCACTCGGGGTTGTGACATCCAAAACATAACCCAAATCCTTGATATCCAAACCAAGCATAGTTGCCAGATTTCTCAAAATAAAAGTATTAGTAGAACCAAAATCAAAGAGTGCTTTTACATTTTGTCCCATGACTTCTAGAAAGCCTACATAGTTATACTATATCAGAAAGCTACTACATGGTCTACTAAAATAAAAGGAAAAACGCTATGGGTTATTACCCTCAATCAACTTATTAGCATTTGCCTGAGCTTCTTCATTGTCGATGGCGAATGCTCTAGCTTGTCTCCTTTCTCCAGATGGAGGTGCTGCAGCTACTGGTTGTGCTGCCACTGGCTGAGACCCCAAAGGTCCCCTTGGGTCAGGTTGAGGGCAATTGGCGATGAGGTGTCCTTCTTGCTGACACCGGTAGCAGGCCCTCTTCTTGTAGCGACACTCACCGGTATGCCATCTCCCGCAGGTGCGACATCGAGGTCAGTTGTTCTCTTGATGGGGTTTCCCTTTCCCTCCATGTCTTCCCTTGGTCTGGTGACGTCCGTGACCTTTCTTGTGGTTGTTCTTCTGACCTTGAGCTCCTTCAGTGAAACCCAGGTACCCCTTGGATTGATTCTGTGCATGGATCACCCTCCTTTCCATGTCTAGGGTGGTGTTGTAAGCTTCAGCGAAGGTCTTTGGCTTACTGGCCATCACATGGGGCTTGATGATTGGGTGTAGTCTCTCTATGAAGTGATCCACCCTCCTCTCTTCATCCATCTAATATCCGAAACATTCCAAGATGTGGAACTTGCGACCAAAGTCTGTGACTGTCGAGTTTCCTTGTGTCATGTTTGTGAAATCTCGCTCCTTCTCCTTCTTGGCTGAGATGGGGATGAATCTGGCAGTGAAGATGGTCTTGAAGTCGGTCCATGCCATTGGTTCCTCACTTAGGTCTCTTCCCGTGATATGGTTCTCCCACCATATCTTGGCTGCACCTTCCAAAAGGTGTGTAGCAAACAAAACCTTCTTATTGGGCTACACCTCAAGCATGCATAACCCATTCTCGACTGTGAGCAGCCAAGCTTCGGCCTTGTCGACCACTTCAGTCTTGTCTTATCCCCAGAACTTCTCGATGTTTAGCTTGACGAAGTCCAAGATGGTGGCTCCCTATCGAGGACGAACAGGAAGTGGCTCACCATTCTCATCTCGATCTATGTCTCTCAGAGCTAGGGCATGGATAGCCTCAGTTAGTCGTTTTTGTTGTTCCATCCATTCTATAGAGTGAACTACCATGGTTGGTTCTGGACCACCAAACTGGTCTTCCTCCATTTGGGCCTCCTCTTCATACACCTGGTGTTCCTCATATTCTGGCCCTTCCCCTTGCTCTCGGTTGGTGTCAGGCATTGGTTCAGGGTTCGGGGCCTCGTGTACAGCTTCTTCAGGCCTGTTTCTCTTCTTGGAAGTCTCTTCTCCATGGTTCCGCTTCCTCTTCTCGGAAGACTCATTCTCCTTACGGGGTGGTCCACCACCACTGGTGGAGAAAGGGATTGCTACAACTTTGGTACGAGCCATCTGCACACAAATATACTTTTAGTTTATCTTTAAACTAATTATACTTATGTCGATGACATCTTATTTACGTATCTTTTATTAATTTGGTGGAGGATCCCTTAGAACTTATCAACCTTAACCCATACCTCATGAGGGTGAGGAAGAGAGAGAAAACCCTAATCCTTAAAATCCTTAAAAGAATTTGAGTTGAGAAGGGATGAACAAGATGAGAGAGTCCTAAAGGTATCTTATTTCGAGTTTTATCATAAGACATCGGCCAGGCAGTCACACAATCTGGGAGTCCTCGTATTCCGACTAGCGGTGTGGAGGAAAATTTTGCCAACCCCCGAATGTGATCCTTTTCTAGTCACCTCAGTCTTTCGGAAAATCCTCTAATAACTCCCTCAGTTCTATGGAATTTATAAAATTCAATAATTATTAATGATTAGATGGAGAACCTATGCTCTGATACCAATTGTAACGACCCCGCCTCCCGGTAACCCCCAACTAAGGGAGACCCGAAGGTCAGAGCCGTTAATCAAATAACAGGATCAAAGGTTCAACATATAATCAACAATAATTAAGAAATTCTACTAACTAACTGGATAAAGGGTGCAAAATTAAAACTTTAATTACCTTTCAAAGAAATGTTGGACATCTATCTATCTAGAGCTTGAATTTACTCTATCTAATCCTCCTTGCATTTTACTTCTCATTTTCACAACGTGACAATTTACTATTTGTTCTTTTAGGGTTTGTACCTAAAACGCTGACAAACAAATACGCGGTCAGCATAAAGCTGGTATGTGGGGGATTAAAAAAGTTGTGCAACTATATTAACAATATAAACAACCAATCACCATTTAACATTCAAATTATGTTTTAAGCAATACTACTCAATCCTTTCCTATCCCCTTCCTCTGTACTGTCCCTACAGTGGACATTGATACTATATCTTTCACATGGTAGATCCTTATTAAACCCCGCATGATCCTACCTAATAGGTAGACCATTATCTAGGGTTGAGTCGTATGGCCCTACCCTAGGTAGTCCAATTCCTGACTCAAAGTGACTTGATGGGCCTACCTCATTGGTAGCCATATACTAAGTCATCCAATGACCTAATCGCCTACCCCATTAGTAGCCATGTACTAGGTCAACCCATTAGGCTACAGAGGGGACTAGGATCTGAGCTAGTAGGCATACCTCTTATGTAATAGTCATATTCACGTTAGAATTTGCATGAATTAAAACATCCAACAGTTTAGTTCAAGTCACGATGAAAACATCGACAGAATCCCAGAAAACTAATTCAGGTAGTCCTAAATGTAACCACATACCTAAATTGCAGGTTTGGAGACAGAATTTATGTAGAGAGAGAAATTCCAACTAAGCAAGAAAGGTGCATAGAAATCCTGAAATAAACATTCCAATTTCCTTGTATCAATATTTATCCAATTTCAATTTATTCCTTAGGATTGCTATTCCAATTTTAGGGTTTATTGAGAATTAGGGTTTCATTTCCTTTTTACAAATTTTATTTCACTTTTATCAAAATATACATCAAACCCTAATTCCTTGTCTTATTTTCCACAAAAACCCTAATTTTCGGATTTCTCTATCTTTTCTTTTCTTTTTCACTAATTTAGGGTTTCTTAACATATTAATCCACATATTGAGTTAAAACCCTAAAATTTGTAATTCTATCATCAAAACAGGTTAAAAACTATCTTAATCATTAATCAGGTTAAACATGTTCGAATTAACCTAATTCCAAGACTAAATATATCTTTTATCAATAATTAGGGTTTCTAACCACAAATTAATCCCTTTTCTATTCAAAATATACATTTGTGCAAAAAGAGATATATTTAGGCTTCCAAACCATTTTTAATAAATTTCTCATATTTTTTTATCATTTTTCATGTATTGACTTTTTGCATCCGAGTTTTCTATCACCAGATATGATTTTACCAAGATAATTCCTTTTTATCGAGTTATTCGCTAATTCAGAAAACCGAGAGCCATTCGATCTATAGTCCGGTGAACCAGCGGAATCCCACGGCTCAGGGATCACATGCCATCCTTGCAAACAAAAGAAGTAAAAGACTAACTTGCCCTAACCTGGTCTGAAGGCACTGTGGGGCAGTTTGGTAAAACGCCGCAGAGTCTTCTTCTTTCTCACGCCTCTGTACAACAACCACGACGGTCAACCTTGGGGTTGACTTCGGGCTCCGGTCACCCCTTGCTTGCGCCGAAGGTCCAGGGAGCTCCGCCTCCCTTCCTCGAAGCTGAAGATGTCCTGAATCGGCCACCCAAACCTCTCCAAGGTCACCCCCTTGTTTGCCGGATTCCGGCAAGGTCTGCTATGTCGACGAGGGTCTAGGTTAGACTCTGTGGCGCAATTGAGACCACGAAATTGCTCCTGGTACTCCGCCACAGAGTGTGGACTATCAAGAAGGGACGCTGGTGTCTTTGTATTTCCTCCCCTATATATAGGGTTGGGGCAGTCCCTACTGGTTTGGGCGTTTCCCAAACCCAAAGCCAAAGCTAATCAAACCGGGGATGATTCCCCGCAGTTTCATCTCCTAAAGCCAATGGAAACCTCGACCAGTTGGCAAACCCAGAGGATCACGAGAGAATCAAGAGGGAAAGTCCCTCTTTTAATTCGCAAAAACACATTCCCAGTGGGACTTAGGCTAAGGGCGCCCAACGTTGGATGAAGATCCAACAGACCATATTGCTTGTGTTCTAAGAAAAGGAAAAATATATATCATTATTTTATAATTTATTCCCAAATTGCTAATAACTTGCAAAATTGATTTCTCCCAAACCATAACTCCTTTCTTTCTCAAATTTTAAGGGAAGGTTTGTCTTGTCATTACTAACTTTGTTCGAAATTTGGGAAACATATTGCAATGGATGAGAAGTATTCCTTCTCTCCCAAGTTATTCATAAAATTATTCAAAATTAATTCATATTCCTCTTTCCTTTGTAATTATCTTGTTATTTTGGGTCCCTTGGACCTTAGGAAAACCCAAAGGCACAGATTCCCATGTTGGGGAATATGGGTTTGCCTTTATCTTCTTTTAATTGTCAATTTCTCATATTTCTCTTTTATTAATCTATTTCTTTTCCTTTTTAATTGTCTCTTCTTTTCAATTGGGATTAATGGCCAGCAAAGCCCATAATCAATCAAACAAGGCCATTTCACACAAAATACAAAACAAAGAAAAGGATTTCATTTATCCATTAAAAGAGAATACACTTTATATTTTGAAGAAATTGAGGTTATAACACTTCCTCCACAAAATCACAACATCCATATACAACATAATGGACAAGTTATGGATGACCATATTTGTTGGTAAATACCTCCAACATCAGACACTGTGGTCTTTCAAAGCATCCAGAGCTACATCTCCTATATGGAAGTACCTGGCAAAGATGTTACACATCATCTTAAACACCATCTGAATACCACCTCACCATTGGAACAATACTAAATTTTGGCACGACCCATGGTGTCATTTGCATAAGCTCATCAACCTCTAACCTATTTACATGGAAATCCCTGGACCCATCATCAACTAAAACAACAGTCACACCCTCAAAACATTAGGAACAAGTAGAAACAACAACTTCAAAATGTTCCTTAGAAGATGGTTCGACTCCGACACATATTCAAACATCATGCTCCGACTTGAATACAACACGTATACAAACATCACATGGAAATGAGGCAACATATATGCCCCTCAAATATGCATACAAATATTTTGCATTTAGAGGCAAAATCAGAGACTACAAAGTCTTATAACAACCAAATGCCCACCCAGAATACACATTTTGATATGGTTAATCTGCCATGATAAAATCCCCATGGATATGATGATCAGGAATATTGGTTTTCAGGGACCCTCCAGATGCCTGCTATGTCGCAACCATGGAGCAAACAACCAAAATGTATTCTATTGATGCCACACATCTAGATAGATTTGGAATCAACTCACCATAGATACCACCATTTTAGCTCAACATATACTTAACAAATTCTACATATTACAAAATACTAGAAGTCGATTTGACAAATACAACATCCACAACACATTAGTAGTAGCAATCTTGTGGATCTTGTGAATATCTAGAAACAAAATTTTATTTGACAATCAATATATATCAATCAATCTATTACAACAACAAGTGGACAACTTCTATCACAATTTCCTTACTTGTAGGATGTCACAGTGATAGAACCCATAAGGAGATATTCAGCTAAACGGCTGAAACCAACATACCTAGAGCACAAATTGAACATGACATTGAAGGTGGAGGAGAAAACTAGATATGAAACATGAATGCATATATCCAACATATTAAGGGGAGACTATTACAAAGGAGGATGCCCCTCCCATTTTGAGTATATGATGTAATGTTATTATGAACTTTCTAGGTTGATCATCTGGGATCACAACCTTGTTATTTTTATATCCCTCTACTATCGACATCTTGTATTAAGTACCTATGTAGGAACCATACACTCACTGCGGTTGCATGAATCAACATCAATATATATAAGGAATGATTATCCAAAAAAAGAAAAGGGTATCTAGAAACATCCCTTTGTTACCAAACTTGGCTCAATACGAGACTATTCCATTTTGGGACTAATTGGAGTAAAGATGAGAAAGATATATGAATTACTTAAATTCCACAATCAAGGTTTACAAAGGGATCCTTGAGATATCAAATAGGGAAATAAGTATTTTTGTGCTAATGAAAAATACTCAAGATAATTTATGAGAAATATAATCTAAATATAGGATTATGGAAGAAAATCTAGGATGTTCTAAGTTATTTTCTGGCCAAGATAATTACAATTATGTAGATTTGTCTTTGAAATAAGTTTTGGTTAAATAAGAGAATAATGAAAGAGTTTTCCTTTTCCCAATGGGAGCTAACGGTTTGATTAGAGTTTTCCAAAATAATAGTATGAGGTTTGGTTTCCTTTACGTGAATTTTGGATCTATTAAGTAAAAGATATGAGATATAGTATAAGGATAGGAGGGAGGAATATAGTTATTACTTTCCTAGCATGACTCCTTGTCAATTGCATAAGGAAACTTTACAAAAACTAGACCCATCAATATCCAACCCTTGTGCTATATTAGAAATGGTATGAAGAGAAGATGGACTACCCCAATCCCCTTCTTCCTTGATGTGCATCCTTCCATATCAACGTGGTAGAAAATCTCTCTTCCTTCATCATGGCAATGCTCTTCCTCATCCATGATGGTCCCATTGAAACACATAACATGGTGCTTGACACAATGACTTAGAGGTTTAGTGTCTTCCAAAGTACTTTGCCCCTCACCCTTTCCTTCTAACTCTCCATGGAAGAGGTTGCCACGTCACCCCATGTTTGATGTATAGATTTTTACTTTGTTTAATTTGTAGAAACAACTAGGATTAACCAAATATGAAAAAATTATATACCAAACTCATCGAGAGAATGAGTAGAATACAAATAAAAGAGTATCATGACGTGGTTTTGATCCTAATTCCAAAATTATGTTTAGTGTATGATTAAGTGGTGATTATATGCATGGAAGGCTTAGATCTGATAATTAACATCAAAACTGAGGCAACCCTAAAGCCTAGTTCAGGACATATGCTAGATTAAGTATGTTTTGAATATGATTAATGACACCTAGGGCATACATATGATGCATATAATATTGGTTTTTTATGTTGAATGCTTGGATATTTGTATATATGCTTCAAGTACATGTTGCACGGTTTTTGCAAGAAAGCAAAAATACATGGTTATAACTATGAATACTCATCTTGTCAACTTCTGAAGTTTCTCAAATGGATTACAATTAACTTGGTTGTTTATTTATTTCCTACAATTTATAAGGCCCTTATGTGTACCACCTTATATGAAGATAACTTTCTTGAACCCAAATTGCTACCTCTAGTGAGTTGAATGATCATGTGGGAGGAAGAAGTCATTGCGATGATGGGTGATCAAGTCGGGATAAGAGATCACTAACATGCCAAGACTGGAAAGGAAGACCAATATGAAACTAAATTCGGGTGAGGGAAGGCAATGAGAGTCCAATATAAGGACCAAGCCCCAAAGATAGGGTACCACCCAAAAAATTCCCTAAAGAGAGGGTATACCATAGAGAGTGAGCAAATTTGGGTCGAGAAGTTATAACAAAAAATGCAAGTTTGATTATGTAATAATAGTTGTTGCTATGGTTGATTATGTTTTTGCACCTACATGCACATATTTCCCCCGATGTACTCAGTATAGAGATATATTGACTGCATTTTATTTTATGTCATTTTTGGTTAATCTGCAAATTATCTGAAGACATGGACGTCTACAGAAGATGACACCAAAAGGAAAGATGATTGAAGTCTACTGGAAGATTATAGATAGATTTTCTTTATATTGCAAATCTGGTCTTTCCTTTCCATGTAACTTCCTTGAGGAGATTTATCTTCACATTGTTATCAAACTCTTTTTCCATTCAATGGAATTTTTAACTATTATTTCTTATTTGCTAAACATTGGTTTTGGAATTATGATAATGGCCCTTGACCTCTCAGTCTGCCTTAATTGGGAATAACATGGGGTGGGGGTCATTGCATTTGGTATCAGAGCCCAGGTTCACCATTCAACGTTTAATAATTAATAAATTTTAAAGAGTTCAATAGAGCCCAAGGGATTCATTAGGGAATTATCCAAGATGATGGATTCTAGAAAGGATCACTACCTGAGGGCTGGAAAAACTTTCCTCCACACCACTAGTCAACTTACAAGGACTTCTGAGCCTCCATGAATCCTATATGGCCAAATTCAAAAGTTTTTTTTCCTGACATAAAGTACCTCTAGGTTTTGTAGACATCTTGTGATTCATCCCTTTTCTACCCCCTGATTCCTTCACAAAACCTAGTGACCCATAATTATTTCTTTTACCTTTCCAAGAGATAAGGGTTATGATTATTAGGGTTAAGGCATCCTCCACCAATTAATGTACATGTAACATGGAAATAATTATAAAATTAAGAAAAATGTTTTATGGCTTTTTCCTTGCAAGGGTAAACCCTAGGTGGATTTAGGGTTGTTTTAGGGAAACTACTAACTAGATCAAGGGATATGGAAACCATAAGGTGTAGTGGGTAGTCCCTAACCCTAACCCAAAATCCTAATCCTGGATAATGGGAGTGTTGTAGGTAGATAGTAACCCTACCCATTTAAACCCTAAGTTATGGAGGGTAGAAAGAGAATGTACAATTAGGTTCAGTGACCTGGTCTAAGTACCACAAAAAAATTGAATACCCTGGTTTACCCTTTCATGGAAGTACATGGAGTAAGGCATGCATGATGATTGTGATGAGTTTTGGATATACATATGAAACATAGGCAATCAATGGTTACACAACAAGAAAAATATGAAAACCCTTAATGCAATTTTCAGGGTTGGTGACCTCACGTCTTAAGGTCAGATTGTGGTTAGAAAGCCTAACCTCCTCCTATTAGGCACCCTGATAGGATTATGTGTCCCAACACATGTATAGGTAGAATATAGTCATGTACCTAAGTCAAATTGAGTGACATCAGGCTAGAGGAGGAATCAATTCTAAATCAGATGTCTAACCTTATTGGAATACGTTATAGATGGAATATATGAAGTAAGTTTAGATGATATAATTGGCGTTTTATGTAGTGAGATAATATGGATTATCATGATCTTAGTCGGATTTCATAATTTGACTTTAGTTTTAAGGATTTGACATAAGATTTACGTTTGCAAGTATGTGTGCTTCTCCAAGATAAGATAAGCTAAGTGAAAATAAGATGTGAATCAGTAAGATCGTCAATATCTTCTACAAAGGGCCCCCTCTAGTGGTAGGACCAATTATAGGGTTAAGTCTGGAGAGAGTGAGACCCAGAGGGAGAAGGTTATAAACCTAAACTCTAAGATATGAGAAATTATGAGAAATATTTGTTGTGATATGTCCTAAACTAGACTACCCCTGAGTGAATGAGTTTAGTTGCTTTATGCATGATTCCTAGAGGATTGTTGTACCCTAGATTTCCTTGGGAGGACCAAACCTAGAGACAAAGAAACATGATGCTTACTTATATATGTATATGATATGAGTACCTATCATCTAGGTGAGGGAGAGAAAATCCCAAGATCCTAAAGATGTAAGGGATGTTAGTATGTTGTGAAGCCTCGTGCTCGGGTTGGTGGTTACTTGTGTAGGACTTAAGTGGTTTTTTATGAGTGAGTTAGGTAAAAATATTTCATGATTAGAGATCTAAGAAGAGAATGCCATAACAAGTTTTGGTTCAGTATAAGCTTGTAGATCTTGCAAGGTTGATGAATGATACTAGTGAGGTAGACCCGAGTAACCAAAGAGGAAAGACATATCTAGTGCATATAATACTCATAGAGTTGAGTTAGCTCATAGAGATTGAGCGGAACCTCCCTCAAGTAATGGGTTAAGGGAACCTCAATTGGACCTTTTTGATTTATGTTAGAAAAGCCACACATACAAGTTTGTTTAGCACAACCATAATACAATATGCATATGAATCTGATCTAACTTTGATATTTGATATATGGATGTGACATTATGGAAGATTTAGAAATAGTTTAATAGTTCTCTATCTATAATTGGCTAATCATATGCATGAATTATGATAATGTGAAATAGTTGGCTAACCTAAGGATGAACCTTTAATAAAATTTATAACCTAATATGAAAATGTGAAATGAGATGATATTCATGATAAAAATTGAATGTGGTTGTAGTTAACATGACTAATATAGGGCAATTCAATTTGTATTCTTCAAGGTACACATTACCTCTTACTTGGCCTACTATAAACAATGGTTGTATTATGTGGGTACAAAATAATTGTCATATGGTATTGGATGAAATAATTGTTATTTTATGCTATCTTGATTAATTTGTTGTATGTATATCTCAAACACATCAAACATAATATATCAGTTCCATTATATCTAAGCACTTCGGCTCTTTGGAAGTGAAATATTGGAAAGTAAAGTACGTCAAACTCTTTGGTAGAACTTTATTGGGATCCAATGCTTGGGTAGTAGATCACATTGTATACTGATATAAATCATGCCTAGTAGATCATAAGACCATAAAACACTCAAATCTTATGTAGTAAAGGCATGGCATGCATAATGTAAAATATGCCTAAAAGACATGCTCTATTGTGGTACTATAAATTTGCATTCAGTTATGCTTTTGTCATCTTTTGTTACTGCCAAGTATTAGTTTTATCTTGTTGTGGGTTAGGACCTTCCCTAGAGGGTTGAGTTCAAAATAGTTTAATAATTGAGGCAATCTTCAGCGTCACCTAAAATCTTGAGAGGTTAAGTATTTGAATCATGAAATCACATATGTTGAGTATAATTCTCTGAACCCAAGTATGGCATCTCTGAGGGGCATAAGGAAAATTCATGATGGAAGTGGTTGATTATACGAGACCAATCTCATAAAGGACAGTCTCCGTGATCCTATTTAATGGACATAAAGTAAATAATGTGTACCCTAAGAGATGAAGAAAATATGAGTTAATGAATTATAAAGGATACAATGTGCTTGAATATCATGAGATAAACCTAAAAAAAAGTGTAATGAAATTATCAAATGGCATCTTAATAAACCCTTAGGAAGGGTAGATCTCTAAGTCAATCCTAGGAATAAGTAGGGATGGTTAAAGGTGCATAAGACCTATGAGGTTAGGAGGTGATCATTCTTTGAGTGCATAAGACCATGGAATCATGAGATATCCATCCATATGTACCCAAGGCCCATGGGGTCACGAGATTGACCACCTTCATGAGTTGAGGAGGCCCAAAGGGGCAGTGTCAGAGGAAATCCATAAGTTCATAAGACCCTTGGGGTTCAAGAGGAGATCACTCCAAAGGTACCTATACCTCTAGAGATCTTAATGGAATGACCAAGTCCAATGAGGCACAAGATGTAGATGTAAGGAATACAAGAAGTCATGTATAGTAATTCACAAAATCATAAAGCGGGTGATGTATAAGATCAAGAGTTATAAAAAAATTCCCTTCCCCTATGAGTGCATGACATTTTAGAAAGAACCTGAAACTACACGTATCCATGACTTGTTTAAGATGATTCAACCTAAGTTTGAAATTTGAAGGTATTGTGTGAACACACCATATAATCTCTTAGAATGAGATGACCTTTGTATTTGGGTTGCAGCCAAATAATTATTTCATCTTATTACGAGTGTGAGAGATTGGGTAGACACATTCTATTCTTAAAAGAAAAAAAAGTTTTAACATATGAGAAGGTATACCCTAAGTTGAGCTTAATGGCATAGTGCAGGGATTTGAGGTGTCACCTCACCCTTTTATGGAAATGAATAATAGATTGGAAACTTAGGTGAAAAGGTAATCAGCAAGTTAAATTGAAATCAAAAGTGAAAATGTAACCACCAATTGATAATGGTATGTAATGGAGGAGCTTGTGGGTATACCCTGGAATTGAATTAGGATACCAAACTCCATAATGTGAAGAATTTGCATATTGAAAAGTTTTTTTGTTAAAGATGATTTATATAAAGATATCCAAGAAGGGTCTCAAACCCTAAGGTTTGAAGTTTAATTGAGTTATCATTCACCTTAACCTTACTAGGTTTAAAATTTTGTGGACAAAATTCCTTTAGGAGGGGAGAATCTAAATTCCACAAATTTGATGAATTTGAAATATATAAATATAAGGATTGAATTGATAAGTACATTCTCTAGTTGATCAAATAATAATGTTATTTTTGTGGCATGTGCTCAAACTATGGCCCAAGTGAGGCCCATTAGACTATTTGCTTTGCAAATAGGTCCTTGTGGCAAAAGTTTAAGAAATAATAGGAATTCATGTATAAATAAAGGATAATGGATTTATGATTTGTTAGTAAAAATAATTATGGAATAATATACAAGTTTCAAAATATTCTAAGATAATTTGTCATCTACACAATTAATGAAGTAATTGTCTAACTGTGAATAGCAACACAAGTTTTGAGGCATCAAATAAACATATTTTGATCTACTTTATGGAACACTCGTAGACAATGTAGAAACTAAGATAATGATAAGATTTGAGATAAAAAGGACTTTGCATATGATGTGGGTGCTTGTTTAAGTAAATACATAAAGGGCAAGTTTTTCCTACATGGAGCTACAAAGCGTATGATACTGTGAGAAGGGACTACGTTCTTTTTTTGATGGAAAAGATGAAGTTTCCCCCTTGTTGGCTGTCTTGGGTTCATGTGTGTTTTAACACTGCAACTTTTCAAGTCTTGATTAATGGTTCCCCTTCTACTTCCTTTGAGGCTTCAAATGGGGTGAGGCAGGGCGATCCTCTTTCCCCCTATCTTTTTGTTCTGGCTATGAAGGGCTTTACTTTGGTGATGGAGGCTGCTGTTAAGGAGAATTTGATCTCCCCTCTTAGGGCTTCAGATAGCTTTGGGATTTCTCACATTGTTTTTGCTGATGACCTTCTCTTGTTCACTAAAGCGGATAGTAAGAATGCCCAACAGCTGGCTGAAGTGCTGGATACTTTCTATTCTATTTCAGGGTTGAGGCTCAACAACACTAAGAGTCAATTGTTCTTGAGTAAAGGAGCTGATATACAGCTGGAGAGCATCAGGGGAGCCCTTAATATTGATAGAGTGGATCTTCCGGTCAGATATTTAGGTCTTCCCCTTTTCACTGGTAGGTTGACCAAGGCTATGTGTGCTCTGATTACTGATAAGATTAAAAGGAAACTTGATACTTGGAAAGGTAATTTGCTGTCCTTTGCTGGTCGTGTGGAGTTGGTTTTATCCACCCTATCGACTTATCATGTGTTTTGGTCCTCAGCTTTTCCTCTCCCGAAGGCAGTGGTGCTGGATATAGAGAAACACATGAGGAACTTTATTTGGGGGGATTCCAATGAGAGAAAATATATCCATACTGTGTCTTGGGACCAAATCTGTAAACCTAAGGAGGAAGGAGGTCTTGGAGTTCAGTTGGTGGAGGATTGGTCTAAGGCTGGTCTGCTGAAGAATTTGTGGGATGTAGCCAATAGAAAAGATTCTTTGTGGGTGAAATGGCTGCATGAAAAATACATAAAACAAGATTCCATTTGGTCGGTGGGGTGCAAGTCTACTGCCCCATGGATGTGGAGGAAGCTGTTGAGTTCAAGGAATATGCTGAAGGCTAATTTGTAGTGCCGTGTTGGGAATGGAAAAACTTTTCACTTCTGGAATGACCCGTGGCTTCATGGCAAAAGGAAGATGTTGGATTTATGTGATGATCACATGATCCTTCGCATGGGTAAAGGTCCTAATTGTAGTATTGCCTCGTGTGTTTTGGATAGCAACTGGAATTTGCCTAACATTAGAGGTATTGATGTGATTCGCACTGCTGTTAGTGGTATGAAGGACCTTATTGATGAAGAGGACCAGATTCTATGTGATGGGAAGCGTGAGTTCAAGATCAAAGATGGTTGGAAGATTTCTAGAAGGAGTGGAAGGAAGGTCAATTGGGCTAGTTGGGTCTGGAAAGCCAAATTTCCGAGAAGTACATCTTGTTTTCTTTGGAAATGCTTCCTTTACAAAGTTCCCACTTGCGATTATATGAAAAGAGTTGGGTTTTCTATGGCAACAAGGTGTGCTCTTTGCTGTACTGAGGAGGAGGGCTTGCATCATTTGCTGTTTGAGTGTACGTTTGGGTCTGACTTGTGGAATGCTTTCAAAGGGATCTATGGGGATCGGCCTAGCTGTTTGAGCGATTTGCTGCAGTTCTCTGGAGAGAAAAAAATGGCTGCTGGTCTGATTATACAGAAGATCTGGTTGGCAAGGAATGTGAGGATTTTTGGAGGTGCTAACAGGAGTTCTATAGATATTTGGAGTGCCGTATGCATAGATACGAGAGCTTTACACACTTAAAGATGTACAGATAGTCTTTTTCTGTTGTTAGGCGTTCCTTTTCTTTATCTTGCTGTTCTTCTTTTTTCTTTGGGCGTTGGCCTATGCACTGTATATATTCCGCCTTTTTTGGTCAGTTAATGGAAGGAGTGGCACGCTGGGTTCATAAAAAAAAAGTTTTGCCTATGAAATTCATCCCAATAAATCCCAAAAAATAGATATAGATTTAGAAAAATATTAATGAGTTTTCCTCCAAGTTTCATAATGAAAGGACGCCCTTAGTATCCTATAGAAAATTCAGAAGGCAGATGGACTTGCTTGTAATAATTAAATGTTGTTTCACTTGTTTGAAGAAAGAGAAAAGGGTATATAGAAACATCCTTGTTGTTACCAAACTTGTCTCAATATGAGATTCTAGGATAATAAAGGAAGTATCTAGTTCTGGGATCAATTGGAGTAAATATGAGAGAGATATATGAATTACTTAATTTCCACAACTAAATTTATAAAGGGGTCCATGGGATACCAAATAGGGAAATAAGTACTTTTGTACTCATGAAAAATATTCAAGATAATTTATGAGATAGGAAATAAAAATATAGGATTATGAAAGAATATCTAGGAAGTTCTAAGATATTTTGTGGCCAAGATAATTTAGTTGGTAATTATGTGAATTTCCTTTCAAATCAAGTTTTGTTTAACTAAGGGAAAAATGAAGGGGTTTTCCTTTTCCGAATAGGAGGTAATGCTATGAATATAATTTTTCTAAAATAATGGCATGAGGGATGGTTTTCTTTACATGACTTTTGGGTCTATAAAGTAAAAGATATGAGATTGTTAGTATAAGGACAGGAGGGAGGAATATAGTTATTACTTTCCTAGAATGATGCCTTGCCAATTGCATAAGGAAACCTTATCGAAACTAGACCCATTGATCTCCATTCCTTGTGCTATATAAGAAGTTGTACGAAGAGAAGATGGAATACCCCAATCCCCTCCTTCCCTGATGTGCATCCTTCAAAAGTAGTGCAGTAGAAAATATCCCCCCCCCCTTCATCATGACAATGCTCTTCTCATCCATGACAGTCTCATTGTATCTCATAACATGGTGCTTGCCACAATGACATAGAAGTCTGGGATCTTCCAAAGTACCTCACTGCTCATCTCTTTCCTTCTAAGTCTGTATGAAAGAGGCCACAACGTCACCCCATTTTTTAGGTATAGATTCTAATTTTGTTTAATTCATAGAAATTGCTAGGATTATACAAATATGGCAAAATTATATACCAAACTGATTGGGATAATGAGTAGCATCCAAATACAATTGTATAATGACATGGATCTAATCCAAAATTCCAAAAGTAAGGCTAATACATGAGTAAGTGGTGATTATATACATGGAATGCCAAGATCTATAATTAACATCAAACATGAGACAACTCTAAAACATAGTTTAGGGCATATGCTAGATTAAACATGTTTTGAATTTGTCTATCTAGAGTAACCCAAGTGGTAAGAGCTAAGTAAGTCCCAATGAAGGACCCATGTTTGAACCTCATTGAAGGCATTTTATAAACGGAAATCCATGCTAATTTGGTGCGAGAGGGGGTGACCAGGTCACACCCTCTCATGCCTTGGGGGTTTATCATGTTGGGATCACCTGGGGTGGGTTCTACCAGTCACCAAAAAAGTATGTTTTGTTTAGGATTAGTGACGGATTAGAGTATACATACATGTAGATAATGTGGGTTGGTTATGTTGAATGCTTGTATTTTTAGATATATGCTTGAAGTACATGTTTCATAGTTTCTGTATGAAAGCAAAGGTATGTGGTTATGACTATGAATACTCACCTTTTTGACTTATGAGGTTTTTTGAAGTTTCCCAAGTGGATTGCAATTAAACTGCTTGGTTATTTATTTATTTCCTACATATTATAAGGTCCTTATATATATCACCTTATATGAACATAACTTATTTGAACCCAAATTGCCATTTCCTATAAGTTGAATGATCATGTGGGATGAAGAAGTGATTCTGATGATGAGTGATTGAGTTGGGATAGGAAGATCACTAGCATGCTAAGTATGTAAAGGAAGACTGATATGAAACCAAGCCTGAGTGAGGGAAGGTTGTGAGAGTCCACTATAGGGAGCAAACCATAAACAGAGGGTTCCCCACAAAGAATCCCTTAAAGAGGGGGTATACCATAGAGAGTGAGAAAATATAGGTTGAGATGTTATAATAGATAATACAATTTTGATTATGTAATAATGATTACTACTATGGTTTGTTATTGTTGTTACACATTCATGCACATATCTTGTTTCCCCCATGTACTCAGTATAGATATATATTGAATGCATTTTGTTTCACACTATTTTAGGTTAATCTGCAAATTTTTGAAGATATGGACATCCAAAGAAGATGAAACCAAAAGAAAAGATGATTAAAGTATACTAGAGGATTACAAATAGATTTCCTTTATATTGTAAACTTTAGTCTTACCTTTCCATATAACTCCCTAGAGGAGCTTTATCTTCACATTGTTATCAATCTCTTTTTTCCATTCAATGAAATTTTCAATTATTATTTGCTATTTGCTAAAGGTTGATCCTTGAATTATGATAATGGCCCTTACCCTCTCAGTCTGCCTTAATTGGGGATAGTAGGGGGAGGGAGTCATTTCAATGCTTATGTAATCTTTTCCATGTCTTAAAATGTTTTGAAGAATTACATCATGTACTTAGTCGGGAAAAATTCCAATTCACGCCGAAGGAAGGAATTGTTTCATGATATTGTGTTGGCTCTAGAGGCATCGAGGTTGACAAGGAAAACATAGAAGCGGTCACAAAATCAACTCCTCCAACTATTATAAAAGAAGTTTGCGAATTTCTAGGACATGGAAGATTCTACATGAGGTTCATTCATGACTTTAGCATTGAGGTTCATTCACGAATTCAATAAGAAAACTATGATCTTCTCAATAAGGATGTGTACTTCATCTTCGACTCTAAGTGCATGAAGAGCTTCACCATTCTTAAGGAATATCTAACTTCAATCCCCATCCTTCACGACCTATATTGGTATCTCCTTTTGTGATAATATGTGATGACAATGACTATGTCGTTGGCACAATTTTAGGTCAATATGTTGAGAAGAAGCATCATGTGAACTGCCATGCTAGGAAGACATTGGATGATGCAAAAAGAAATTATGTAACTAATGAAAATGAGCTACTCACATTTTTATATGCCCTTAACACATATTGCTCCCATCTAATACGACCGCAAGTGATAGTCTACACTGATCACGATGCTATCAAGTACTTAATGTCAAAGAAGGATGCAACCCAGACTCATCATATGGATCTTATTGCTGCAAGAGTTTGATCTAGAAGACCATGACAAAAATGGAATAGAAAATGTTGTTCTCTGACCATCTCAGTCAATTACAAATCCAATGACCTAGTCTCTATTAATGAATGCTTCAATGATTGAAGGTAACAACACTCATCCCGTGGTGTGATGATTTTGTGAACTAGATAGCTACAAGAGTCCTTCTTCCAGATTGCACCAAAAATGGAAATAAATGTTATTTTATTATGTCTTCCATTAATAATAGGATGAGTCTTATTTATTTTGATAGTGTTCAAATGGAATTTATCTTAATTCCATATCTAAGAAGGAAGCTCATCTCATTCTCAAACAATGTCATTCTGGCCTAATTTGGGTCATATGAGTCCAAACAAGACTATTGCTAAGGTTCTTCAATTTGGGTTCTTCTAGAATTCTATATTCAAGGATGTTCACAACTATGTCAAGTTTGAGATTAGTGTCAAATAACCACACGCATCTCCAAGTGGGAAAAGATTCCACTTCAAGTTTGTCAAGAAGTACATACCATTGACATTTGGGGTGTGGACTACATGGGTCCACTCCCCACCTCTTATGTCTTCTCCTAGATCTTTTTTATTGTTTAATATGTTTTTGAGTGGGTCTAAGCCATCTCCATGGTTTCTAGAGACTCTAAGACAATCATCATACAATTCAAATACATGATGTTTCCAGGATTGGGAGTCCCCCATACTATCATTTTTTATGGATGATCTCCCTTCTTTAAGCACAACTTGTAAGCGCTTCTTTACAAATGGATAGGATGTCACTCTAGTGCAGAGACACATTCCATCTAGATCAATCACCACAATCCACAAGTGTTAGAGTGCACCACATCAATACATATATGGAAACCCTTATTCAGAGTCATGTTGGGTAATGTTAAAGCACATAGGACAACATGTGATATTATAGTGACTTCATGTCTAAGAATTAGAATCAACATTTTCACATTGGGATATGACTTTGACGGACATGACTTGGCTTTCATCTTCTATTCACAAAATGGGTCTATCCACTGTAACTTGTTCTTTAGTAAGTACTCTTGTATCTAATAGATATGCATATCACAATTAGATGAAATATCCAGTATAACTTCCCTCAAAACTTCATAGTCTCTTCATGCATCCTAGTACAAGTATAGGAAGAAGGTGGAACAAGATGCACTTACAAAACCTAGGTGAATTATGGAGAAGATCCTAAAAGTGAAATGGATAATGCAAACAAGTTGAAAAATAGATAAAATACAAGAATACAAAACTGACAATATCAAATGGTGGAATGATTATCTCTCAAAAAAATATCCTCTCAAGATCCTCTCTCCACCACTCTAAGAGTATTAACTATTCTATCCATACTGATTATGTTGAGGAAGAGGAGAATGCAGATGACCTTGCAGACCACTCTGGATCTGAGGCCTATCGATATGAAAGTGCTCACACCCCCAAAGTTTCTAAGTCAAGATCAAGGAAACCGGATAAAAATATCAAAGCTACACATACCATTAATCACAAAATCTAGAAAATATACAACTATCAGAGAAACTTCACAACTTGTCAGAGAACAAATGTGCCCCTTTGCGGTGAAGTCATCCACAAAGCCTATCTCAACCATGTTAAATGGTGGGCATACATGCCTCACCGCAATCAAATGAATAAACCACATCCAAGTCTATCAAATATGGTAAGAATTGATGTTGTTCATGTTTGCAACATTGTTGGTAAAGAGACAACCAATCTCCAGGAAGAGAAGAAAAGTGATACACACTGAGTAGGGAAAAACTAAGGATCATTCCAACCTATAAATTCTCCCTTTTAAAGAATATATGGCATAACCAAGTGTATTTGACCTCATATTTAGAGTCCATACTTCCTTTATATGGGTTATATCACAAAATAAGAAGCACATGTGAATATCTTGAAGATTACCTATCTAGAAAATTGATGATTTTTTTTAAAAATTAATCCAGGGGTGTATCTCATTCATCCCACACCCCTCTTGTGGGCCAAAACATCATAATCAATACAGCTCCCACACTTATATCTCGGGTATCCCTCCCGTCCCCATAAAACAAAAGATAACACCCCAGAAAAAAAACACCAATCTGCTCCATCCATCACATGTGATACGCCACCTTCTTAAAAGTTATGTATGACATCTTCCTCTTCTACGTTATCATCAGCCCTCGTATCTTGTGAGGGATTCTCTGGATGTATGACACGACTAGAAGCTCATCATATCTTCTTCCCCATCGACCAAATTCTCTCGGAACCGTATTTAAGGTCTTGTGCACCAAAGATCCAGTAATATTAGATTCAAGCAGCTCAGCCCTGATCTCTTTCGCATATACAGATGTGCGCCATGGTTCCTTAGATCCCTTCTATAAAATATCAAAAGTGTATCCATCATCTATCTCAATGTTGGTAATGTTCAACAACTGATCCCTAATGAGCTTAAGCCCAATGATACACGCTTGTATGTAGGCTAGCATAAAGTCATCAACCTTGAGAGCCAAGCTCTAAAGGCAAGACACAACTTCACATCATGATTACGGATCACACCCGCTTCCCATCTGCGGCGTTCACCATGGCTGTCCCGACTCCTCCCAATGGTTAAGTTAAGCTTCAGGTTATAAATGTCTGGGCTACTCCATCTTAGGAGTTGTATCTCTCTCATCATCATGGACGGCTCTTGGATGCCCATCTCTTTCATCCTTCCATAGATAGGATCTCCTGGACATACTTTAAAAGAACGCTTCTTCATGAGTGAGTTGATGTTTCCAATAATCATGTCCCACTCGATACCCAATAGTATAATTTTACCCTCAAATCAGACGACACATCTAAGTCTCCATACACTGAGGGGGATGAGAAAGGCAAGTTTCCCCGACAGCCACTGTATCAGATTGCTAGATCTCCCTCTATTACAGAAATTCATCAGGGCCTCTACATCATTGGGCGCTTCGGCTTCTGTTAAATGTGAAAACTTCTCCCATAGCCTTCTCACTGTCTATCCTTGGAAGAAAATATGGAGGGTCTGCTCTTCGGCCGGTATCTCACAGCAATTACAGCGCGACGCCAGCTGGATATAGCATTTCTCACAAATGTTTTCATCAGTTGGAAGTGCCCTTCTCACTATCTTCCAAACTATAGCAGAAGCTCTGGGGATATCAACATCCCAGGGATAATCTCGAAGCGAGTCATTCTCGTTATCATCAAACAGTAAAATCTTCTTGGCAGATCTCAGCGAGAAACGACCTCTCAAATCCGGTCCCCATACCAGTCTATCATCCTCCTCATCAATCCACGCCCTTGTCTCTCGAACTAGCTCTACTCCTCTCTCATCCAGTATCTGACCAAGGGAGTTCCAATCCCATCCTTGCCCATCAATCTAGAAATCTCTAATAAGGAAGGGTTGTCTTCTATCACTCGCATATAACGCATGATCAGCAAGCCTGCCCTCACACCACCAAACATCCCAGAATGGGAGATGTGCTTTTCCAATAACCCATCTCCATCTTGGATATATCTTTGGAAACATGTCCCACACTCTCTTCCAATACGACGATGGTGTGGCACCCAACTTTAGGTGGTTAGGATGTGTCTCCGAGCGTCCCATGCTACAATTAGAGTATTTGTTACTGCAAAAGACTGCCCATAGTGATCTACCGTCCAACATTTCCCAACACGCTTTTGCCGTGAAAGCATCATTGATCGACCTGATGGAAGCAAGGCCGAGACCTCCCTTCCTAAATGGAGTAGCAACATTATTCCAGCTTATCCAAGCCCTTCTCTGATGATCATTTCTATCGGCCCATAGAAATCTGGATAATTTGTACTCAATCCTCTGAGAAATGCCCGATGGAAGCCCTATAGCTGCTGCTGTGTAGACTGTGATCGAGGAAAGAACATGCGCGATGAGGAGCCGCCTTCCTGTAAAAGATAGGAGCCTCGCCTTCTAGGACGCCAACTTCGTATTGATCTTCTATATTAGAAAGTCATAGTCACGAAGCCTCCATCTACCTTCTGAAATTGGGATCCTGAGGTAAAGGAAAGAGTCGTCAACCTTACTGATGTCGAAAACTTCTGCGATCGCATTTGCTTCAATAGGATCGTGACCCCCAACCACACAGATAGATTTAAGCCTGTTAATCTGCTGGCCCGTCGCTCGCTCATATGATGTAAGCGAATCTTTCAACTTATTTATGGACGCTGGATCAGCATTGAACATCACTACGATATCATATGCATATAGTAAAATAAGCGGTGCCTCCGCATCGCCCCTAACCTTGAACCGGCCAATCGATGAATCAACCTCCATCCGTAGAAACTTCCTGCAAAGTAGCTCCTCAAACAAGATAAATAGGAATGGGGACAAGGCATTTCCTTGCTTGAGCCCTTTGCCAAAGGGAAAAAAACCTGTCGTTTCGTCTCCTATGGTCACTGTAGCCCACTAATGAGATAAGAAGATCAAACATAAGTCGACCACCTCCTCAGTGAAACTGAAACGCAGCATAACCAGCCTCAAAACTTTCCAGTCGACCCTATCATAGGCCCTCGACATGTCGACCTTTATCATGGCATTAGGGGTGTCCCCCCCATGGTTAATATCATGCATAAGCTCCTTAACAGATCTGATATGATGAGTGATATCCTTCCCCTTCGCGAAAGCACCTTGGGGGTATGAGATCGACCGAGGCATCATGCCCGCTAGTCTGTTACTCAGGATCCTCGCTATAATTCTAAGAGAGACGTTTTCAATCGAAATCGGCATGAAATCCGTTGTAAGTTTCTTAGGAAGACCATGTTTCGGGATGAGCAAAATTCTACAGCAAAAGAGACCCCTGTGGCACCGTTGGCCTCTAAAACAGCTGTCGACGAGTGCCATAAAATCATCTCTGATGATGTTCCAGGCCGCTAAGTAGAAGGTCAAGGTGAAACCGTCAGGTCCGGGGGCGGCCGAAGAGTCCATCTCCTTCATCATATTCAGAATCTCGTCTTCTTGTGGGACCGTCGCCAGAGCAAAACAATCCTCCAATGAAACTCTCTCCGGTATCTCCTCCACGAGCCTTCTCATCTCCTCCTCCTCAATCTCAGTAACCTCGTTAAAAAAATGTTGAAAGTGGTCAGCCACCATCTCTGCCATCATCTCGGGGTCAGATATCATGGTGCCATCCTGCATATCCAAGGGGGTGACACATCTGTATTTTCTTCTTGATTTGATGATAGCGTGGTAGAAAGGGGTATTTCTCTCCCCCTCATTTAGCCAGCTAGTCTTAGCTCTCTCCTTCCATCTAGCTACCTCATCGTCAAGCAACTGTTGCAACTCAACCTCTACGCTTCTCAAGTTGTATTCATTTAGGGAACTTGGATTATCGTCAAACGCCACCTGAGAGGTAAAGATCAAATCTTCAAGGTCTATGATCTGCTTCTTGGTATCCCCAAACTTATCTCTACTCCAGACGCGTAGGGCAGCCCTCGTCTTCTTCAACTTTTGACAGAAGGTAAATGAAGGATGTCCGACCACCTCACCTCCCCAGGCCTGCTCAATCAACTGGGTACATTCTTTGTATGCAAGCCACGCCGATGAGAATGCGAAGTGCCTCATCTTCTTGACAAAGCTGCACTCTCCTGGAATCACTACTATGGGGCAATGGTCAGAGACCCAGGCCCTGGTGAGATGTATGGCTCTCATTGCCGGTCTCGCCACTGTCCATGCTTCATTAGCAATCACTCTGTCAATTCTCTTCCACATAGTGGGAGTTCGGATCTGTTTGTTAACCCAAGTAAACCTACTACCTTCAAAAGGGATCTATTCCATAAGGACATCTGATATGAGAGAATTGAAATCGAGCATATCTTGAAAATGTGGCGGATTATCACCCCTTCACTCCTGGATCTTCCTAACGACATTAAAGTCGCCAGCAGCAAACCACTTTGTCCCTCCAATCTGATCGTGCATGGTCCTAAACTCATTCCACAGCTCCTCTCTAGTTGTGCGATCGCAGCTGGAGTAGATAGTAGTTACGAAGAAGACATCATCACTATTAGTCTGCAGCCGGACAATAACGTGCTGATTGTGCTTTCTAAAGATCTCCGGTTTGTGGGCCGAATCCGCATAGAACCAAATTTTTCCATCACAATCTAGGTTGTCAGCCGCCCAATCCAATCTAACTACATCAAGAAGTTCCACTGCCTGTTCTGCGTGAAGAAAAGGCTCGAACAAGGCTATTATGCTAGGTTTAAATCTGCCACAAAGCCTGCTAAGCACCCTTCTAGTCGGGTTGTTAGCAGCTCCTCGTATGTTCCAGAAGAGAGACGTAGTGTCCATAAGGAACCTATAACTGCACAATCTCTTCTTGTCACCACCGACTAGTGACTGCCCCTCCACTCGCCTTCCTCCTCACTATCTCCTTCAAAGATGTAACGATCATCATCTGAGTATCTTCTTCTAGAACGATCTCTTCTGCTCTGGCGATAAGTGACATATTGGTAGCGATGTCTCTCTCTATCTTCTCTACGGCTCGAGGATAGGTAGTAGTTCTTAAATGGTCTTCTTGACTCCCCGTTAAACTCACTGTCAATGAAATCTTCTAGTCTGGTATGTGGAAGCACTCTTCTACATCCATCTCTGTCGAGGATATATCTTCTTGGTGATGTCGGCTCCTGACGATGGTCCCTGGTCGGTGAATTAGCCCGGTCTGGCCTCTCAATCATAGCATGCTTGGGCATCTCCGGTGGGGGCACCTCTTGTGTAACCACCAGTTCAGATGAGGATATCGTCCTGTCCTTCACTGTCAACACATCGACTGGGATCCCTAACTCCTTACCGCTCTCCGTCATGTGCACCACATTCGATCCACTGGGTCCTCTGGAAACCATGGTAATCTGGACTTCAGTGCGCCTATCTCCAAGGGAAAGGGAAACAAACTATGGAATATCCTCCGAAAATGCCTCAACCAAAATCAAAATGCCCGAGTAGTCATCACTGCCTCTCTGCCAGCTCGATATGTATATAAGGTCACCGAAAGGTTTGATTCTCTTGTCTATGGAGTCGTCATCTTGACATATCAGAGGCATATCTGATAACCAGAACCAGAAGGCTTCTCTCTTACGTAATCTCTCTCCATCACACAGATGTATAGCACCAAGCTTAACGTTATCGAACATAGGCAATCCACCATCAACCATCTCTTTAGCCTCCTCTGGACAAGAGAACACGACAATAGCTTTCCTCGCAGCAAATCTATAGATCTCCGCCGCAGACGGCCAGCAACGTCTCAGAAAAAGACTAATCTCCGGCCAGGACAAAGAATTTGGCCAGGAAATCTCTACTGCCCTTTCAATGTGTTTCTTCTTGTTAAAACGTTGTACATCATCTGGGCCCATATCAACTGATATCCGCCTCGGTACATGCTGTGGGGCGCCTCTCACAACAATATTACTTAGGATGATGGAGAGATCACCAAACATGAGGTGACAAGAACTCATCTCTAGATGGAAACATTCAATCAAGGGGACAGTGTACCTTTTTCCTTCATCTACAAACATTGTCAAAGTCAGTTCTATCTAAAAGAGTCAACTCCCACATCATGAAAGGCTCATACAATCACCAAAATCCCTCCCAACGAGCTTATTACAAACTAGATTGGACCCTGACTCCTTAAATTCATTGGTGACACATGATATATCATAAAAAATTCCAAAAGCACAATCAAAGTTGATATTTTATCCATAGTTAAAGGAATAACAAGAGTTAAAAGCTTAATCTTATACCTCATTGCCTACTTATTGTCCCTGTGGTGGAAGTTCATCTACAATGGACTTGGCCCCATCAGAAGTCTTATGCACGGTTAAGTTATATGTGATTTCTATATACACCTAATTGCCATCTTTCCAAAGCAAATAAAGATTCAAAATTTCCTAATGTTATGGAAATACAATCAACAAATAATATATAGGGCTCACTCAGGAAATGCCTCAGCTCCCACACCCTGATTAGTAGCATCCTACTTATTCATGATGGGATCCTTATGAGAGGAATCCACATGATCATATCTATGATGATCCCCATTAGACACCAACTACGAATAACTAGTCAAAGTTGCAACAACATCATCTTCACAATGTAGGTTGAATATCACAAAAGAACTCGAATGCTCACAAAAATGTCAAAAAAGAAAAAAGGGTGAAACACAAATCATGATATTTTCATATTCATCCCTGAGTGATGAAGAACATTATGACAATGATAACCAAAACTCAATTTACAAGGCAAAGAACTAAAGTTTGACATAGTAGGGAAATTGTCAAAAATGCATTCAAGAATACCAGATCTATCACCTCACAACTGAAAATAAACAACTCTCACAACCTAACTAGAGGACACTATAGGAACACCACCTTTCACTGGGTATACCTACCATGAAATAGCTTGTTCTACGAGTAGGGATTCTCCTCATTGTTGATTTGGCTAATGTTTGGTCATGCTTGATCCCCTTGGAACTATCATCACTAAAAAATTGTCAAATTAGAGTTATTCATGATATTCCCTCATTACTTAAAAATAATTATAATGAAAAGATAAAACAAGTTCTGATTTTCTATAGAATTTCTAAAAACCTCAAAATTCAAAATAATTCGCTTAAAACTTAGGAAAATGCAAATAAAAACTCAAAAAATTTGTGAAATTATGATATCAAATCGTTCCTTAACATTTGAAAATTTCCCTCTTAAAAGGAAAATAAATGATTTGTCTACCCATGTGGCCTGGTTATCTTTCTAGTCCTAAATTGTGGACCATGTTCCATGCTACTCAATCTTGATCATGTAACGTCGAATAGACTCTATGCTTTGATCTTTTCAAAACATATAATCAGATCTGACCTGAGTCATTTGAAAACCAAATCCCTATCAGAGACAACATCATTATATCCTCCTAGTTGTTGGATCAAGACCGTGAACTAGACCACAAGATCCATCCTAAATATCCACATCAATTTCCATACCTGACGTGGTAGGAACTATTAGAAGGTCATAGACCAAAACCTTAAATTAGACCACCATATATATCCTAAATAGGCACCCATATTGGAGGTTATGTCCCCTAAACATGCACCTCACCTTTCAAATCCCCTACATCTGGGAGGTACCTTTCAGGAGGTCTTGTATTATAAATGTAAATTGAACCACTTGCATGCATAAAACACTATCCCTAATAGCACCCAATTTACATAAAGCCCATCCATGAGTAGGTAAAAATGTTCATACTTAATCACTCAAGACCTATCCAAAGTAGGAAAACCCTACATTTGCATTCAAAATTCAAGCCCTACTCCAAGTAGGTCAAACCTCACATTTCATTTTATTCATTAAAGCCTCACCCCATGTACTCAAATCCATTCAAAAGTCTATCACATGTAGGCCATTAATTGAATCTAAATCCCAAACCTACACAATAGAACCATTTCACATTCAAACTCTGCATAGGTCGATACCTCAATTGCATTAAAAATCCACATAAGGTAGGAGTTATGTGATTCAATTAAGCCCTGTAATGAGTAGGAAAATTTCATTTTAAAATCCTTATCATGTGTAGGAGACTCCCAACATTTCATCATTTTAGGGTTATGACTCTAGATCTAATTGGCTCCATACGCCGGGTCTTTGTGATTGACTTAATTCACCCAAAAATCCAAACATAAAATTGTACTAAGAAATGATACTATTTCAAAATCAAGAACCTTCAATATTATTTCAAATTTCATAGTCATTATTTAATAGAATATCACTCGATGATCTTGATCATTTTGTCCCTTCATGACTAAAACTAGGTGGCCAGACTTTTGATCAAGTAGATGGTTTCTACTCGTACCTTGAACCTTTCCTTAAGAAGGGCAAAAAACTGACACCCCATTTTTAGTCATTCAAATCAATTATCATGATAAATTCTATGTGTAATAATGGAATTCATCATATTTTATTCTACACTTCCCACATTTTCCCACCTATTTAGTTCACTCATTTCGCCCATTTTCCACAATTTAAGGCTTTACAGCTAGAAAATCCACTCCTAGACTAAAGTGCAATTTGTCCCTTAATTGAGCTTGATACAAGCCTTTTTCCATAAATTGTCCACTGGAATTATATGTGAATAAAAAATCCAACCACAATTGAAATTCAATTTTCTTTTTATCTCTCTTCAAAAATCAATAGCAATATTTTAATGAAGAAGACAATGAAATCAATTCCATGTCTTTTTGATAGAGAAAGAGAAAAAATATAATAGTTATCCCCCAAATTCATCCCTCTCTCCCACTTCTCTCCCATTTGACTGAAAATTTACTACTCAATGACAAAATCTTACAATAAAAAGAATTCATATTTGAGATATACTCAGATTCATCCAAAAGTTCAAATACCTAGATAAAGATAATTCATGTTCCTATTCTGAGGCGCCATGTCAGAATGCCACATTTTTCTGGGGTGTAACATGGTGGAATATGGTGTTCTGCCAGTGGTGCATATCCATAGCAACATGCACTCCATAGATCCCTCTTAGAGAAAAAAATTGATTTTTATTTCCTATATCTAATTTGAAGGTGGTTCTTATAATAAAAATCTTTCTTGCCTCTGAATCCTTAACCCTCACAAGTAGGTATAAATACCCCCATATTGATCATCAACCAACACCTCTTTTGACTCTTCTAAAACTAGTGAGAAAACTACCTCATGTTGTTCAAACTCATTCGATGGTTGTCTAGAGGATCCTTTTTCTAAAAATGACGATTCCAATATTCCAAGAGGCTTTAGATAAGAAGGTATCAATGACTCTAGCTTTACTTGAGTTGTTTTAATTGTTTATCTTAAATACTACATATAGATCACAACAACTACTTTCCATATCATACTTGTTTATCTACTTGTTCAACATGCATAACAATTGCCTCTCTATTTTATCATCTATCACATGACAACAACATTGTTATGCTTGTTTGAACATGATTTTACATCGACATCTTAGTTTCTTATCAATCATGATTTTATAACTACATTATCATGTATTAATTTATTTGTCTCTTTTCTATGTTTACTTGATTACATAAGAAATTACATTTTACCAATATTTGATTTTTTCTCTAATCATTCCTCTATCTATTTCCTACATCGTACTCTAGTCATCTAGGATGTATCTACACCATGGGACATCCTGAGGTGGTTGGCATCCTTTTAATAAAAACTAGAGTATTTGGGGATGATGATGGAAAGTTCCATGGCCATCTTTAGTCCCTAAAGATTTGCACATCATAATCATGATTTTTTTTGTTTTAACCAAACAAACCACATATTTTCCATGAACTTAAGATTTTAATCACAATACTAACTTTTTGGGGTGACATGACATTGCCTGTCACCTTCCATTTTTGTAATAGTATTTCCATGTATGTATGTTAGTAATGTATTATATGTCTTATCCACCATGTGATAGTCATTTTTTTATATTTTTGTGCTTGCACACTGATTTAAACACCCATGTATCGTTGTCCTTATATTCCTAAAAAATAAGGCGGAAACTCTATTATGAATGTATCATGTTTTAGGGTTATAGTGACTATTAAGATTAGCTATATACCAAAAAATTCCACACTAAACACAAACCCTAATTGAGTCAAATGGTGTTCGTTCAGTTAAGGTACAAGAGAATGAGTGAGAACTATTAATTCAAGTCCAAGAAAAATAAAGTGCCCTTGATCACTAGACTTATAGATTCTTTGAATGCCATAGATTCCATCATACATGCGTGTTGCAAGGAGAGGGACACAAGATGGGTTTCATTCATTAGTTCAACAAAAAATGAGAATCCAACCACATTCCAAAGACCTTGACAAAATGTTGCAAGGACTTATGTAATATAATTACATATACCAAGTATGTTATAATAGCCAAAGTTTTCAAGTATAATACATATCATATAACTATCACATAGTTTATGAACTAATATAGTTTTTACCCACAAGGGTGGACACATAAGAAAGTTAGATCATCTAAAATTGGTAATGCGATCTATAGAAGGCATGCTATATATCTCAATCTTATCTCAGTAATCCATCTAGTCAACTGTGAGTCATTGATATGGAACAACTACTCCAATATGATTTTCATATTAAGGGGTCAGGAATTGTAGCAAGCCTAATTTTCCATAATCAACTCCAAATATGTTAATACACTAAGTTTTTTACTCTAACTAATTCTAATAATTAAAAACTAAGATTTCCTAAACATTAGCATGGTTCAAACGTTATTGATCATTTCGTAATTTAAATACACAAATTATGGTCATAAATGATAAATAAATGACATTTTTAGAATTAATGTATAATTAATCTAACTAATATCTATAATCAGACTCATTGAAATTGAATGAGTTAATTACAACAATAGTTTTTTCCCCTCTAATATGAGACTTTAATCCTTTTTGGATAATATTAGATAATTTAAATGAGTCTTATCCCATTAGTTACTTTTGTTAATTATAAATCTTAAATTATAAATGTAAGCTAAATTTCATATTCAACACTCTAAATTTACTTAGGATACTAAGTTTCATTTAATAGTCCATGTTTCCTCTGTTTGGTTTAGGAAAGGAATAGTTAAAATCATTAAATAATCTTGATTACACAATCTTGATATCACTAGAACTAGGCTTTTATTTAATCAATGCATGTCACGCGGTCCGTTTATGCAAAGAAAAGGTCCAGATCAAACTCTGTATGCATAGTCATCTTCAAGTTGGAGACTCATCACCTTCACTCGAGTCTGGGGTGTCATGGAATCCTCAACAATGCTAACTCTTCTATATTTTCTACCCCATTCTAATGGATTCTAGTTTTAGATAAGGCCCTTATCTCAAACACCTTCTATGTTGTTTCCCAAATTGTTTCATATGTTGTAAACATGTTTTGGTTCCCTAAGGAGTTCCCCCCACCAATGAATTTCTACCCTCCTCTAATTCTATATACATAAGATCCAAATTCTTTTGGACATCTATCTATATAATTAAGCAGCCCAAAATGATTTTCCTACATTGAGAAACCCTCTAAAAGCATGAGATCTTGGTGACCCAACTCCATCTACATATCTCTCCAAGATTGACTCCAGCCCTACATATCCTACCCTCTCAATCACCAAAATAGCTAAAGAGTACTCCCTTCAGCCTATACAAATATCTTCAAAAGCCTAGTTGGAGTCTTGACTGGTAAATCTATTTTCCAACTTATTATTCCTATTTTCGAATCTATGATCTATTTTAATTTTTTAGCCCAATGTTTTCCACTAATGAAGAACCTTTGGTTTCTCTAAGTCATGGCAATTTTGTCATAGTGTCTCGATTTAGGGTTGACATTAAACATCCCAGTTTATGAGTTTTACCTCTAGCCATCCATGAAAGAAGCTACTTGAGGTTCTTTACGCCACTTTGTGACTCTGCTAGGGGCTTGCTAAGTTTGACTGAGTCTAGAGAAGCCATCAAATACAATCTTCTAGCAGTGAGGAACAAAATATTATAAATGTATATTTTGAGTTTCGATTGTGAACATATTAATTTGCTCAATTATTCAAAGGTGAACTAATGAACATACTAGGCATTGAACTATCAGTTTTACCCCTAAGGCATCCGTCTATCTGTTAGCACCATCTAGGTTTTTTGGTGTTTTTCCAAGTGTCAATATCCCAAATTTAGGCATTAATGCTAAGTAATTAGTCATGAATTTGTTTTATAATAACCTTGATATCCCCAAATAACTCTAGATACATAGATTCTCATAATTTATCTCTTCTTGATGATATTGTTTCTCAACTAGCCAGTTATGGGACTTGCAAGTACCAAACTGAAGAGGTGTCGACTCCCCTAATTCCTAGGATGAATAATGAAAATATTCAACTAAATTAATTGGTCTGACCTAACGAAACTGGCCTCGATTTATCTTAATCAGATTGAGTTCAGTCATATAAACAACAAGCCACATCTTCTTCATCGACATGTTCCAACCAAGTCGAAGAAGCAAAATTGGACCTAGTTTAGAAAAATTGGCCCTAGTTTGTGTTATAATCCAACAACCTCCTTTGTTGATAGATAATAGATGAACACAATATATTGAACTATCAATCAGAAAAATCTCTACATATGATATTCAACAATGGAAATGACGATGGACAACATCATGACCACTTGCCATTTCACAATTGATGGTATCAAATCATGGTGGGCTCACAAACCCACTGCCAGCTCATCAAACCATGTCACTAGCCTAGCAACCAATAGAAGACAACTAATGGGGCCAATTGATGGCATAAGCTGATGGTGAGTGCCGATGATGTCAACCAAAGACTTCACAAATCAAAGGAGATCTATGGCCAATAGACCCATGACACGAAATTGGCCTTAGTTCATCCAACCTTGGCTGGGTTCACACCTTCACATTTCCATATGTTAGATGAAATTGACCTTGGTTTATAAAAAATAGGGTGAGTTTTTGCCACTTACTAATATATCACCTGCCACTATAAACTATAAATAGACCATGTTAACCACTAGGCCAATGTTTCCATTTGGTCAAGGTTTCCACATTTTTGGTCCCTATACCTCTGTCTTAGAGTTCTTAGGCTTGATATGGCTAAGAACCCCACTTTAGTTTGATTCCCACCCATTAACACCATTTTCCAAATAACACCTCCATTCCCCACTAATTTCGATCATTTTCCACCTTCACCCATCCATCCACGATACAAAATAAATTTGGTTTCTAAGTTGTTCTAGATGGATAACATACACCATGTGGGGTTACCTTGATTTTTCATTGGATCATATTTGAATAATAATGTTTTGGAATGGTTTTTGAATAATAAATCTACAAACTGTGTTTTTGGAATGGTTTTTGAATAAGAAATCAAATTTCTAACTTTGCAAGTCCTAATTTGACCATGTCATACCATGTTTTCCTAAAGGAACTAAATTAGAATTTAGATGTTGTTTAGTATAAACATTAACAAAAATTAATATTAGGTTCATGACTTTAGAATTTTCACCAGCCTCAAGGGAACTTATCAGACTTCTACTATCATTTCTAAGTGGATCAGGCATCCTTAGTATCAAGTAGGGGAGTAAGGGCTTTTATCATCTTATATTTACGAGAATCCCTTATAATGATATCTAGTTTACATTGTGGTGAATTATTAGAAGATAATTGCATATGAATCATATTAAACGCTTTTAATTTATCTTTCTCTATTATTATGACCATGAATGTAGGGAAATATGACATCTGATAGGAAGTGAAAACAAATTTTTTACTGACGTATTTCCCATTAACCAACGGATTGCATCACTAACTATGCAATGGAAAGGACAATTTAACAAAGATATACCTGGTCCTGGAGCAAGTCTAGCGACAATCCTCATCGATGTTGTTGTGCACTCTTGGATAGTGTCTGTGCAGCTCCTGGTCTTCACCACAAACGACAGACTGGAACGACGTCTGTAGTAGATCCTCCATGGATTGAAGGATGACAGTGCCCTCCTAGTGACAGGAAAAAACCACCTCACCTCTAGAGAAGTCCAAATGGACCAACTAGAACTCATGTCATGCTGCTAGAATAGATAGGAAGGAGTTGTCCCTCCCATTGGTGTACTATCCGTTAACCTACTCTCTCACAACAATGATCCTTTGTTCTTCTCTCCCTTGCTATCCCTCCCTAGTCATGTAGGACTTGCTTGGGCTCTCTTGGTTACTACAACCAGATAGGAAAATAATTTTTAGAGCAACTGATTCTCAATTGTATGTGTTGTGCTCTGGGAAGCCCACAATACCCCTCTATTTATAGGAGGGGTTCAAGTCAGGGTTCCGAGTCTATGTGGTTGTGGAAAGGAATGGAAGATCATGAATTTTTGCAACCTGTAAAACTCAAAATAGTCATCTCACAACCAAGATAGTTATCTCACATGAGAGATGAGCATTTCACTAAGTGATACATTCATTTCTCCATGTTTCCCATATCACATAGGATTGGCAGTTTGAATACAATTAATGTTCAACATAACGTCTGTACTAATTCTTGATGCAATCAAATTACTCCACAAACCACTCATCTCTCTCTCATGAGCCGATTGTCTCACGACCACGAGAAGGTCATCTCACTTATGAAAAATTGTCATTTTTCTCTGTAGTTCAGCCAGAACACAACCAATTCAATTCTCATCAACCTAACACTCCAAACGACCATATCAACACTCGAGTCAATCATATGGAAGTCTAGTTAGCTGAGTTTTTGCATGAATTGAGTATCTAAACACTTTAGTAATCATTCCAATCATCACTCATGATAAAAGTCCTCTTCTAGATGAGTTCCTATGTGTGTGACCCTATAGGTCCGATATTATGTTGGCAATGAATGTCCATAAAAACTTATGGCATCACAAGCAATGAGTGGTGCCTAGTCACACATCATTGGTACCTAATTAATTGGAAAGTTGGAGAAAAACTTCAACCTACAATCTATGTATGGTGTTATAGTGTTTTTATAGTTTCTTTGTCACTGATATCCAGATTGAACTTGAGGCATGGAAAAGTCATCCTCGTCAACATTCAATCTTGTTACTTGAACTAGAGCAGACTGTCTAAGATATATGTAAGCTCAATATCACATATTGACTCACATGATCATGGTTATGCATTTCTCACTCTTGCTAATCAAGAGGCCTGGGATATCATACTCCTATAGGAGGGACAAATACCATATGTATCACTCACAATCAACCCCCATGTGTCACAATCACCCAATTATCACCTTTATGACAACCCATGTTTTAGTATTGTGTTTGATGATGTCAAAGTGTATCGAATGACATGTGATTTACGTAGTGATTTTGAGCATAGAACCACAATGATCACCACCACTATAAGACGTGATTCTGACTTACCTAGTTAAGGTTTTCATGTATCACTCTTATGGTGGGTCTGTCTGATTCATTGTTCTCTAACATGTATTTGTATGCTTGGTTTGATATTGACATATCATGACTAATGATATTCTATAATCAACCAACTCACACTCTGATCTTATGTGTTATTCCTGTCTATTTATCTTCCACAATAACAAGTGATTAGGGACATAATGAAAATGTATATACTCTTAACATCCGTATGATCTCATTCTACCAAGTCACACACTTGAAGGCATACATCATCAAGTAATATCATTCTAGACACTTATTATGTTATTTCATTATCTCATAATTGGACAAAAAAAATAATTTGGAAGCTTTCCTTTATTATTAATCAAATGATTTACATTTTATACCATTACAATCATCATATGATTGGCTCTCTGGGAATATACACCAACATACTCCCACTTTCACTTAGAGACAATCACCACAAATCTTATCCCAAATGACCTAACATGACCACCATGCTTCTGTTGTGAAAGTGCTTTAGTCAAGGGATCAACAATGTTGCTCTCAGTTGGTACTCTATAAATCTTTACATCTCCTCATTGTACGATCTCTCTGATGAGAAGGAACCCCCATTAGTATATGCTTGGAATGGTGATGTGATATGGGTTCCTTAGCTTGTGCAATAGCTCTGTTGTTGTCACAATATATAGATCGATTGCGTCATTGATGCTTGAAACAACCCCAAGTTTAGAAATGAACTTCTTGATCCATACAAACTCCTTTACTACATTTGATGTAGTGATATACTTGACCTGTATTGTAGAATCAACAATTGTCTCTTACTTGGAACTCTTCCAACTAATAGCTCGATCGTTTAGGCAAAACACAAATCCTGATTGTGATTTGTAATCATCTTTGTCAGTCTGGAAGCTTGTGTTGGTGTAAACTTTTACCACCAACTGTTCCTCTCCACTATATACCAACAACTGATCCTTAGTCCTTCTCAAGTACTTTAAGATGTTCTTGACAGCTGTCCAGTGAGCATCACCTAGATCTGACTGATATCTTCCCATCATGCTCAAAGTAGAAGAGACATCAGGACAGGTGCACAACATTGCATACATGATAGATCCAATTGCCGAGCCATGTCTTTACCTTTTGTAAAGTAGGGATGTTATTCCCCATCAATAGCATGTCATCTACATACAATATGAGGAATGCAACGATGCTCCCACTAACCTTCTTGTACACACAAGGTTCATCTTCAATTTGAAAAAAATCCAAACTCTTTTACTATCTCATCAAAATGAAGAATCCAACTCTGATATGCTTGCTTCAATCCATAGATTGTCCTTTGTAGATTACAAACTTCATTTTCATCCTTTGGATTTATAAAACCCTTAGGTTTTGTCATATACACATCCACGAGAAGATTCCCATTAAGGAATGCAAGTTTAACATCCATCTGACAATCTCATAGTCATGATAAAATGTAATAGCAAGCATGATCTTGATGGACTTAACTAAGGCCACTGGAAAAAATGTTTCGTCATACTCAACAACTTGAACTTGTCTGAAACCCTTTGCTGCCAATCTACCCTTATAGGTTTATACTTTATCATCCATGTCTATCTTCTTCTTGAAGACCCATTTGCAACCTATGGGTTTTACCGCTTTAGATGGTTCCACCAAGGCCCATATCTTATTGCCATACATGGATTCTATCTCAGATGTCATGGCCTCAAGCCATTTCTCAGACTCTGGTCCCTCAATAGATTCTAGATAGGTTGTTGGATCATCATCTATAACCAACTTACTACCTTCCTGAGTCTTAAGATATCCAAATCTCACAGGTTCAAGGCATGTCCTACTAGATCTATAAGGTTCCTGTGTCACATGAGGAGTTTGAGATTCCACAACAATTTGTGAGTCTCCTTGATCCTCTTGTACCTCAACTGGTTCAAAGTTTTCTTGTTGGTCTCAAAACTATTTGAGTTCTACTTTCCTCCCACTGATTTCTTTGGCAATGAATCACTTTTCACCAAATACAGTCTCTCTGGAAACAAACACATTGTTGTCAGTTTGGTTATACAAGTAGTAACCCTTGGTTTCTTTGAGATATCCAATAAAGTAACATTTATCTGATCTACGGCCAAGCTTTTCAGGAAACATTTTCTTGACATAAGATTCACACCCTCAAATCCTCATAAAATACATTTTAGGACTCTTCCCAATCCATATCTCATATGGTGTCTTTTGAACCGATTTTGTCAGTTCTTGGTTAAGTGTAGACACGGTGGTTTCAAGAGAATACCCCCAAAAGGTAGTTAGAAGATTAGCAAAAATCATCATAGATCACACCATATCTAGAAACATGTGATTCCTTCTTTTTGATACACCATTATGATGTGGCGTTCTAGGTGGAGTCCATTGCGATACAATACCACGAGCTCATAGAAGGTCCTTAAACTCTTGGTTCAAGTATTGTCCACCTTGATTAGACTGAAGTGCCTTAATACTTTTACCAAAGTAGTTATGTACTTCATTCATGAGCTTCCTATACTTTTCAAGAGTTTCTGACTTATGTTTCATGAGATAAGCATAGCCATACCTACTGAAATTATCAACAAAGGTATTGAAGTACTGATACCCACCTCTAGCAGTTGTTCTAAAAATGCCACACACATCAGTATGTATGAGTCCTAATAGATCACTAGCCCTCTCACTATTTCTAGTGAAGGGAGTCTTGGTCATCTTGCCCAATACACATGATTCACAAGTCTCTTTTGATTCAAAATCAAAAGAGTCGTGATAACCATCTTTATGGAGTCCAGATATGCATTTCTCATTTATGTTCCCTAGAGGACAATGCCAAAGGTATGTTTGGTTTGGGTCATTGCGTTTTTGTCTTTTGGTATTTATGTTACATATGCTTTCTTCTAGATCAATCAAGTATATACCATAAGACATTGGGGAACTGCCATTAAAGATCCCATTTCGACTAATAGAACATCTTCCATTCTTTATAAGAAATTCTAATATGTTCTTGTCCAAACAAGATACAGATATGATGTTCTTATTAATGGAAGGAATGTAATAGCAGTTCTCTAACTCTAATACAATCTCACTTGGTAGAGATGACTCATAGGTTCCAACTCCATTGGAAGCAACTCTTGCTCCATTAGCAACAGGCAGTTCATCCTTGCCTTTCTCTAAAGGTTTACTTCTTTTTAAATCCTTCACATTTGAGTAAATGTGTGATCCACATTCGGTATCTAGTACCCATGATGAGGAAGTAATAAAGTTAATCTCAATTACATATATACTAGAAGTAGAGATCTCAATCCCTCGATTCATCTTCCTAGGTTCCCTTATCCTTCTCTTTATTTTGAGTGCTGAAGACTTGGAATTCATCTTAGCCACAAAGCACTTCTTGGCTTTGCCTTTGTCCTTGGACTCAACTTCGCTGATCACCATCACAGATCTGTCCATCTTCATTTGTTTTTTGAAACTTATCAAGATGTCAAGAAAATCTGACAGTTGTCTATCCACGTTACTCAAGTGATAACACTCGATAAACTATCTATATGATTTAGACAACAATTCCAAAATCATATTTGTGGCCAACTCTTAACCTAAAGGAAATCTCAGTCTCTCTAGATGCTCCACATGCCCAATCATATTGAGAACATGAGGATCTAGTGGATCTGCTTATGTCAGTCTACACTCAAATAATGCCTTAGAGACATTATACCTTTCATGCTTATCATGTTGTTTATGCAACTCATAGTTCATACAACCCAACATAAGGTTCTTGATGCCTACTACATCATTAGCATGCTTCACAGAAGCATCCATGCCAGTCTTAGGAAAATATGGAGTGGATATTGGCACTAGTGTTTTAGTATCATGGAAAACACTTCTCAAGGTCCAGAACCAGTAATGGAAATAAATCTCTTTTAATTCGTCTGATTGCGATGTTGAGTGTTTTCCATTTGATTTTACAATAGAAAATTTGCATTTATGAAAAACCCTTTTTGATTTGATTTAAAAATTCAATATTAATTAGGTCTTTAATCAACTACCACTCCCACTATTTTGTTCAAATTGATAGCCCTTACTACTAATTAGGAATATTGAAGCGTACAATCTTCTAGTAGGCTAAGATAGGGGTGAGAAGGAATTTGGTTAATAATCGATTAACCGAATGGTTATTTTTTTAGACAATTTGGTAAATTTGGTTAATTTATTTTGGTTAATTGGTTAAATGGTTAATTTTTTAGTTAAAAGTATTATGCATTTGGTTAACTAAATTAACTGAATAGTCAGAAATTCTTCAAAAAGAAATATCTTGCTCATATATATACCTGTATCATTTTACTTTTATTTTAAAAAAATTGTCCCATTTATAAACTAATGTAACTTTTATGAACTATAACTCACTATGTTTATATGTAATATTACTGTAACATAACAATTGTTCAAATTTTATGATTATTTTTTTACAATGGTATTATAAGAGTGTTGTCTGGTTAACCAAATTAACTGATGGAATTAACCATTAATCGATAAACCATAACCAAACTAACCAACACAAATTTAGTTACGTCAACAATTAAATTCTTAAACCACAAATTAACCATTTAACTGAACCAAATTAACCAAAACTGACCAAATTAACCAAATGCTCACCCCTAGGCCAAGATCCATATTTGATCAAATGATTACTCAACTTTGGTTGATCACCCACAACTTGATTATTTAGGTAGGCAACATTTGCCAATTGTATTTAAATGCAACTCTTAGATAGATGATATGCGCAACTCTTTGCCATAATCATTTGCATGTGTAACATACTGAAACCTATAATCCAATCCTATTCCAAGGTTAAGAGGTTAGAGACCTTAGTCTTTGGGTTTAGCCAAACAAGGATAAAGGTATGTTCATTAATGGCTTAATTGAAACCCTAAACATGTTAATGCATAAATAAATCACCCTAACATGTAGACATATAAATATTATCACCTAATACCTTCAAATTTATCATAAGATCAATGAAGGGTGCATAGGATATGTCACATGAGGTCATAATTTGTATAAAAGGACAAGGTGTCCATAATTGAGAATAATGATACAAAATTCAACTAAATATGACATAAATAAACTTATGTGAGATATTGATAGAGTAGATTCATTCTATATCATTTCTTAGCCTTTTGGGGCAAGGAAGAGAAAAAGGGATGAATAATAAATCTTTAAACATGTCAGTGAGATATTAATTTATTTAACATGATAAATAGTGGAAATAAGGGATAATGAGCTAAAATTAATAAAAGAAGAAGTAACTAGATAAGAATAACTTTAGATTCAATTTCTTTAAGTTCAAGTTTACTTGAATGATACGTTTCACAAATTTAGGATAATAACAATCACATCTATTTTATTTAGAAAAGAAAAGGTGTTTTTCCTCAAAATATAAAATAAAATCATTACTAACTCCAAAACAAAAATGTAATTCCAGATTCGTGTCTACACATTAAAATATGCCTTTGGCTGAATTTTCACTCAATTTTGGAGAATATTTGCTTAAAATGTGAAATTAGGAGAGAGAAGGCATGTAGAACCTTAAAAATATTAAATAAATGTAGAAACAACTTCAACATGTGAAATTAAGGGAAAATTTGTATCCAACATACTTAATTTTACTTACGGGTGAAGTTTCATCAAATTTAGAGAATCTTAAGGTCATTAATGCATGAGGAAAGAGAAAATAGTATTCGGGTTTATTTAACAAATGAAAAGTCTTCAAAATGAAAATATAATTGCAAAATTAGAATCTTCATGCCTTAATTGGACTCTGTGCAAAATTTCATCCAATTTGGGGTTTATTTGCACCCTCAAAAGAAGAAAGAGAAAAAGAGAAATTAATGCATTGCCACTTCATTCCAATTTGATTAGGAATGTTGTTCAATGTGTCACGCGGTCAGTTTTCTTATATTTATGAACACTAGGATCTGTAACATCAATTTTTGGATCGAAGGATTTGCATATCATCCTCTACCTCATGCAAGAATAGGCAAGAAAAGGTGTATTTTGTAGATTTAAAAACTCGATTTCTTCCTCTGTGTCTAATTGTTTCTCAAACTTTCTTGGCCAATGGATTTGTGAGAAAGTTCCATACAAGCTAACCCCTTACTCATTCAATTTCATCACAAATCAAGGAAATGCCTAAATCTTGGGCCCCAAGCTTCTCGGTCTTACTTGGGTTTGCTCGAATACACCATCCCAACTATAAAAGGAAGTACCTACATCTACGACAATGAATGAGCAAATGTTTTTTCGAGTTAATTTGTCTAGAGATCTTTCCTACACCCGTCCTTGATCCTCTTTCTATACAGACTTTGCAACAACTTTCTAGGGTTCCTCGTTGTGCCAACAATCAAATTATCAACACTGGTGAGTTCGTCTGACCTTGTGCTTCTCTTCTGTACCTTCACTTCGCTAAATTATCATGCTTCACAGTTTTGCCTAACTTTTCTCATGCGAGCAACACAGCTGCTCTGGCCATGATGTCAGGGGTGAGGGGGAACAATTCCCCCAGTTGTTTTATGGAATGAACCATCTGCTCTTCTTCTCTCCTTGTTTCTCGCATAGGGGTAATATGGTATTTTGACCTAGTTTCTATTTGCTTTGATGGGGCCACATGAGCTTTGACTGATGATTTGGCCACCTCCTATTGGTCAACTCATCACGGCCACTTAGTCTCTCTCTTCCTCTTGTAATGATTTTACTGACGTGGATTTATTTGATTGGATGATTTTCAAAATCCGTAACTAATTATTAATAGCTAAGAAAAATAAAATAACACGTGTTCTAAAATTTAAAAAAATACAAGCTTGCTAATGGTACTGGTTTTGTTGCCAAAATCTAACGTTGATAATATGTAATTTTCATGGATTTTCCTAAATAAGTAATAACCCACAAAATTTATAACTAATAATCTATAAGTCAGAAAAATATAATTCAATATGTTTTGAACTCAGAAAAAGATAATAAAAAACATAGTGTGGTTTTGATAACCTAATTTACTAATATTAAAAAGGCAAATTTTAGGGTTTTGAGTAATTAATGTAAACCTAACCCTAGTTCTACATATATGCATCCCAGGTGTTTTAAGACCTAGGCTTGGGTTTAGGATTGACTTTGGACTATTTAGGTGCTAAAGAAAGTTATTTTTGCATCCCCAATTATTCTTTTTTAGAAATAATCTATCTTTGTCATTCTCTTGGTCCTACGAACATTAGCCTACAAAATATCATGTTCTTTTGAAAATATGCTCATATGAAGTACCTTATATTGTTACTGATCATTGAATCATGTTTAGACATTCTCTTGGCCTCTTTTTTATGCCTTGTTCATGATAGAACTCTATATGATGACATGTGATGTCTTTTGCCCACTTGTGAGGTGGATGTATATCTTGGTAACTTTTGTGGTGACTAATTTGTAAAATCTGACTATACTTTTTACTTGCCACTCTATTATGCATGTTATTTGACTCAATAGTCCAAGAGTAGTGTAATTGCATTTGTTTTGGGTTATGTGACCTTATTATATTTTTTAGATGGAGGTTATGTGCCCCATACCCGATTTTCAAATTTATGAGGTTTTGCCCACACACTTATATTGGGGAGTTTGGTTGTGTGCCATTCTCTTATCAAGTTTCAAGTTTATGAGGCTTGGATGCCTTTGTTAATCATATTGTTCTTGTGCTATGTTTATCTCACACACATGCAAGTTATTACTATGGTGATGGGTTTTGTGCCCAAAGAAATATGTGTGCTTTTATGGCAACAATTTTATAATTGTTTTGATGGAAAGCATCTCTTTTATTGAGATTCTTTTCTTTCCCAATTGGGTAGTCCTTATCTTTTCTATGGGAAGCTTTTTCACTTGGTTTCCTTTTTTTCCATAAATTGCTCCACTCTATTTAGTATGCACAAGCCATCTTTTTGTTGATGTTATCTTTTTCTTTTCTTTTTGTGGGGTACGCTTCCAACCCCAGGTGTTGGACAAGGAGAAGGCAACCCATGTGGACCTGGACCACAATGAGTGTAGCTAAAACCTCGTGGGAGACTTGCTTGAAGTTTTCAGGTGATCCTCATATAGTCATATGTTTAGTTAGTCTTTCCTTTTATTTCACCCTACTTGGTTAAGGATAGTGATGATAACAAGCTTTGCAATGGTTAGATACATCTTTATATTCTGATGCTACTGTGGTGTTATGAAACAATCTTGTTGAAGAAATTGGTTGTCATCCCTTTAGAAAATTTTTTATATTTGTGTTTGGATTGGGATGTTGCCTTTTTATTTTAGTAGGGAGTAGTTCCCCTCTGGGATCTCACTCTTCGCAACATGTTATCAGAGCCAGTGGCTGCAGTTATAACTATTTCAATCTTATCTCCCTTAGGATGTTTACCTATTTCATAGGTTGCTTGTACCTAGTACCCTTGCCTTGTGTAGGCAAAACCTTGATGGCAGAAGATAACTTAAATTTGACAACCTATCTAGCTATGAGACACCGTAGAACCCTAGGTTTGGGATGCCAAGGATGGATCCACCCTTTAGCACTTAAGTGACTCAAGGTACTCCTCTACTGGAAGTGGACCATTAGTTGGTCAGGTAACCCCACTCTCTACTAGTACATGCATAGTCATCTCTCTTGAGCAAGAGTTGATCATGTTTCAACAACTTTTTGCCACAACTATGGCAGGGAAGAAGAACAACCCATATGTGCCTAAAAAGCCTAAGGAGTATTCCGTAATGGAATTCATGAAGATCCAACCACCCTCCTTCAAGGGTGAAGGTGAAATAGAGATGGTCAACAAAGTTTATGATTGGGTGTTGGCCATGGAAAGGACTTTTGATGGTATGGCATGTCCTCCACACCAGAAGGTTTGATTTGCTTCATATGTTTTGGATGGACCCGCTCAAGTTTGGTGGAACAGGATAACAAGGACACATGATATCTCTATCATGACCTGGGAGTAGTTTTTGGAACTTTTCTATGGGAAGTACATTTGCATTGCTACTCTAAAGAAAAAGGAAGCTGAGTTCTATAGTCTAAAGCATGGTTCACTGACTATTTATGCTTATGTGTAAAAGTTCCTTTTGCTTGAGAGATATGCTTCTAGAGTTAGTGAAGAACATAGGGCTGACCTATATCTACAAGGACTCAAATACAATGGGGGACATTCTCTTATCCCACAACTTCCTCTGACCTTTCAACAGATGGTAGATAAAGCTTTGGTTGTGGAGTCTAACCCATGGTTTCAACCTAGAGAGTTTGACAAGAAGAGGAAGCCCTCAGGAGATGAGCAGAGAAGAGAGAAGTGTGCTAAGTGCAATGGTTAACATCCTCTAGGGAATTGCTCTCAAGAAAAGAATCAAACAAACCATCAACCCGACCATCATTGCAATGAACCTGGAAAAATTCGCTCTAGATGCCTTTAGCTTCATAATGGGCCTACACCAACACAACAACAACAACAACCTCAAGTGCCAGAAGACCTATAAAAAGGTGAGTTGGAAGAGTTTTTGATTTGGATGGTCAAGAAGTCTATGATGATTTTCACGTTGATTATAACCCTTAGTCCCATACTTTCAAGTTATGTTTCCTTTTTGGCATGGTACCTTGTAGATGAATGTTAGGAAGTTACCTTTTTACCTATAGATTTGCTTGACTTATTGGGATGCAAATTTTTATGGGGTGGTAAATAGTTGTTTGTTAGTTTTGGACTTTAGATTTCAAGGACAAAATCCCTTTAAAGGGTGGTATGATGTGACATACCGAAACCTAGAATCTAATCCTATTCCAAGGTTAAGAGGTTAGAGACCTTAGTCTTTGGGTTTAGGAAAAGAAGGATAAAAGTATGTTCATTAGTGGCTTATTTGAAACCCTAAACATGTCAATGTATAAATAAATCACCCTAACATGTAGACATATAAATAAATATCACCTAATACCTTCAAATTTATCATAAGATCAATGAAGGGTACATAGGATATGTCACATGAGGTAATAATGTGCATAAAAGACAAGGTGTCAGTAATTGAGAATAATGATACATAATTCAACTAAATATGAAATAAATAAACTTGTGTGAGATAATGATAGAGTATATTTATTCTAGATCATTCCTTAGCCTTTTTGCGGCAAGAAAGAGAAAAAGGGATGAATAATAATGCTTTAAACTAGTTAATGAGATATTAATTTATTTAAAACAAGAAATAGTAGAAATAAGGGATAACATGCTAAAATTAATAACATAAGAAGTAATTAGATAAGAATAACTTCACATTCATTTTCTTTGAGTTCAAGTTCACTTGAATGATAAGTTTCACAAATTTAGGATTATAATAATCACATCTATTTTATTTAGAAAGAAAAGGTGTTTTCCTCCAAAATATAAAATAAAATCATGAATGACTCCAAAAGTAAAATCTAATTCTGGATTCATGATCTACACATTAAAATATGCCTCTGGGTGAATTTTCACTCAATTTCAAGAATATTTGCTTAAAGTTAAAATTAGGAGAGAGAAAGTGTGTAAAATCTTCAAAATATCAAATAAATATAGAAACAACTTCAACATTTAAAATTAAGGGAAAATTCATATCTAAATACTTAATTTGACTTATGGGTGAAGTGTTATCAAATTTGGATAATCTTAAAGTCATTAATGCATAAGGAAAGAGAAAATAGTATTTTTTTATTTAAAAAATCTAAAGTCTTCAAAATAAAAATATAATTTCATAATAATAATCTACAAGCCTTAATTGGCCTCTATGCAAAATTTCATCCAATTTGGAGTTTATTTGCACTCTCAGAAGAAGAAAGAGAAAAGAGAAATGAATGCATCCACACTTTATTCCAATTTGATTATGAATGTTATTTAATCTGTCATGCGACCAATTTTATTTTATTTATGCATGCCCAAATGTGGACCATCAATTTTTGGATCGAATGGTTTGCATTTTGTCCTCTACCTCATGCCAGAATAGGCAACAAAAGGTATATTTTACGGATTTAAAAACCCAATTTCTTCTTCTATGTTAAATTATTTCTTGAACTTTCTTTGCCACTGGATTCATGAGAACGTTCCACACAAGACGACCCCTTACTCATGAAATTTCATTGTAAATTAAGGAAACACCCAAATCTTGGGCCCCAAGATTCTCAGTCCTACTTGGGTTTTCTCAAATACACCATCCCACCTATAAAGGGAAGTACCTATGTCTACGAAGATACATGAGAAAATGTTTTTTCGAGTTAATTTGTCCAAAGATCTTTCCTACACCCATACTTGAGCCTCTTTCTATACTGACTTTATAACAGCTTTCTAGGGTTCCATATTGTGTCGGCAATCAAATTATCAACACCGGTGAGTTTGTCTGACTTTGCTCTTCCCTTCTGTACCTTTGCTTCAGCAAATTATCATGTTTTTTAATTTTTCCTAATTTCTCTCATGCGAGCAGTGCAACTACTCTAGCCATGGCGTCAGGGTGAGGGGGACAATTCCTAGAGTTGTTTTATGCAATTACCCCTTCACTCTTCTTGTCTCCATATTTTCTCGCACATGGGTAATATGGTATTTTGACCCGATTTTAGTTTTCTTTGACGGGGCCACATGAGCTTTGATAGATGATTTGGCTGCCTCCTATTGGGCCAACACATTGCGGCCCCTTATTCTCTATCTCTTTCTTTTCCTCTCCTAACAATTTTACTGACGAGGATTTATCTGATGGGCCAATTTTCAAAAATTTGTAACTAATTATTTATATCTCAGAAAAATAAAATAAAATATGTCACAAAATAAAAAATACAGGCTTTCTAATGGTGCTGGTTCTATTGCCTAAATCTAATTTTGAAAATATGTATTTTTAATGGATTTTCCCAAACAAGTAATAATTTACATAATGTATAACTAAGAATCTATAAGTAAAAAATATAATAAAATATGTTTTGAACTCATAAAAAGGTAATCTAAAATTGACATGGTTTTGATAACCTAATTTACTAATATTAAAAAGAAAATTTTTGGGGTTTGAATAATTAATGTAAGCCTAACCTAATTCTATATATATGCATCCTAGGTGTTTTGGAGGCCTAGGCTTGGGTCTAGGATTGACTTTAAACTATTTAGATGCTAAATAAAGCTATGATTGCATACCCTATTATTCTTTTTGAGAAATAACCTATCTTTATCATTCTCTTGGTTCTATGGACATTAGCCCACACAATATACTGTTCTTTTAGAAAATATGCTTCATGTGAAGTACCTTATATTGTTACTAATCTTGTGATCATGTTTAGACATTCTCTTGGCCTCTTTTTTATGCTTTGTTCCTGATAGAACTCTATATGATGACATGTGATGTCTTTTGCCCACTTGTGAGGTTGATGTATATGTTGGTCACTTTTGTGGTGACTACGTTGTAAAATCTAACTATACCTTTTACTTGCCTATCTATTATGTATGTTATGTGACTCAGTAGCCCTAGAGTAGTGTAATTGCATTGGTTTTGTCTTATGTGCCCTTATTATATTTTTGGGATCGAGGTTATGTGCCCCATAACCGAGTTTCAAATTTATGAGGTTTGGCCCACACACTTATATTGGGGAGTTTGGTTATGTGCCATTCTCTACCATGTTTCAAGTTTATGATGCTTGACCGCCTTTGTTAATTATATCGTTCTAGTGCTATGTTTATCTCACACACATGAACATTATTACTATGGTGATGGGTTTTGTGCCCAAAGAATTATGGGTGCTTTTTTGGAACCACTTTTATTATTGTTTTGATGGCAAGTATCTCTTTCATTGTGATTCTTTTCTTTTATGCCCATTTGGGTAGTCCTTATCTTTTCTATCGGAAGCCTTTTTCTCTTGATGTCCTTCTATTCCATAAATTTCTCAACTCTATTTAGCATGCACATACTAGCTTTTTGCTGATGTAATCTTTTCTTTTCTTTTTTTGGGGTACGCTTCCAAACCCAGGTGTTGGACAAGGAGAAGGCACTCAATCCGGACCTGGACCACAACAAGAGTAGCTAAAACCTTGTGGGAGACTTTCCTGAAGTTGTTAGGTGATCCTCAATTAGTCTTATGTTTAGTTAGTATTTCCTTTTTTTTCACCCTACGTAGTGAAGGATAGAGATGATAAAAAGCTTTGTAATGGTTAGATACATTTTTATATTCAGTTGCTACTTTGGTGTTATGATACATTCATGTTGAATAAATTGGTTGTCATCCCTTTTGAGATTTTTTTATGTTTGTGTTTGGCTTGGGATGTTGCCTTTTTATTTTAGTAGGGGGTGGTTCCCCTCTGGGATCTCATTCCTTACAGCATGGTATCCGAGCTAGTGGATGTCGATTATCTAACTATTTCAATCTTGTCTCCCTTAGGATGCTTATACCTAGTACCCTTGCTTTGTGCAGGAAAAACCCTCATGGTGGGAGATAACTCAACGGTTGACAATCTATCTAGCTATGAGACACCCCAGAACCCTAGGTTTGAGATGCCAAGGATGGATCCGTCCTGTACCACTTCGATGACTCAAGGAACTCCTCTGACTGGAAGTGGACCATTATTAGGTCAGGGACCCCAATCTCTACTAGTACGGGTGCAATTATCTGTACTGAGCAAGAGTTGGCTATGTTTTGAAAACTTTTTGCCACAACTATGGAAGGGAAGTTGAACTACCCATCCGTGCCTAAAAATCCTAAGGAGTATTCCATAATGTAATTCATGAAGATGCAACCACCCTCCTTCAAGGGTGAAGGTGAAATACAGATGATCGACAAAGTTGATGATTGGGTACTGGAAATGGAGAGGGCTTTTGATGGTATGGCATGTCCTCCACCCCAGAAGGTTATATTTGGTTCATATGTTTTGGATGGACCTGCTTGATTTTGGTGGAATGGGATATCAAGGACACATGATATCTCTACCATGACCTGGGAGAAGTTTTTGGTGCTTTTCCCTGGGAAGTACATATGCACTACTGCTCTAAAGAAGAAGGAAGCTGAGTTCTATAGTATGAAGCAGAGTTCATTGTCAGTTTCTACTTATGTGCAAAAGTTCATGTTGCTTGAGAGATATGATTCTAGACTTAGTGAAGAACGTAGGGCTGACCAATATCTGCAAGGACTCAACTACAATGTGGGATGTTCTTTTATCCCACAACTTCCTATGACCGTTCTACAGATGGTAGATAAAGGTTTTGCGGTGGAGTCTTACCCTGTGTTTCAACCTAGGGAGTTTGACAAGAAGAGGAAGCCCTCCAGAGATGAGTAGATAAGAGACAAGTGTGCTAAGTGCAATGGTTACCATCCTCCATGGAAATTCTCTCAAGATAAGAATCAAGAAAAATATCAACCTGACATTCGAGTTTTGTGCCATCATTTCAATAAATCTAGACATATTCACCCTAGATGCCCTCAACTTCATAATGGGCCTACACCAGCACAACAACGACAACCTCAAGTACCTCACAAGAATAATGGTTTCGAAAATGGTAGAAGACATGTGTAAAGGTGATCGGGAAGAGTTTTTGGTTTGTATGGTCAAGAAGTGTATGATGATGGTCATTTTGAAGTTAACCCTTAGTCCCATAGTTAGACTTTCAAGTTATGTTCCTTTTTGGCATGGTATCTTGTGGATGAACGAAAGGAAGTTACCTTTGTACCTATAGATTTACTTGACTTATTAGGATGAAACTTTTTAAGGAGTAGTAAATAAGTGTTTGTGAGTTTTGTACCTTTAGATTTTGAGGATGAAATCCCTAAAAGGGTTGGTATGCTGTAACATACTGAAAACATAGAATCTACTCCTATTCCCTTTAAGGGGTGGTTGTGCACACTTGGATGGTGTCTGTGTAGCTTCCGGTCTTCACCATAGATGAAAGACTCAAACAACATCTACAGTCTCTCCTCCATAGACTGTCGGATGATGGTGCCCTCCTAGCTATGAGCAAAGACCATCTCGCCTCTATAGAAGTCCACACTGAACAACTAGAACTCCTATCATCCTTCTAGAATGGACGACAAGGAGTTGTCCCTCCCATTGATGTATGAGTCACCAACCTTGTTTCCCACATCAATGATCCTGAGTTGTTCTCTCCCTTGCTATCCCTCCCTAGTAGGGTAGAACTTGCTTGGGCTCTTTTGGTTACCACAACCACAGAGGACAACAATTGTCAGAGCAACTAATTCTCAATTGTATGTGTTGTTGTTTGCGAAGCCCCTATTACCCATCTTATAGGAGGGGTTTGGGTTAGGGTTCCCAATATGTGTGGGAGTGAAAGTGATCGAAAGATAATGAATTTTCACAACCAACTAAACATGAAAAGGTCATCTCACAAACAAGAGAATAATTTCACATGTGAGACAATCATTTCGCTAAGCGAGACATTTGTTTTGCCATGTTTTCCAATCACATATGAATTGGGAATTCAAATAAAAGTAATGCTCAACATGACGTCAATGCTAATCCTTGATGCAATTGAATTTCTCCACAAACTGCTTGTCTCTCTCTCACAAGCCAGTCATCTCACGACCATTAGACGACCGTATAGGTTATGCAAAATGATCATTTCACTCCCCAATTTAGGTAGAACAAAACTAATTCAGTTCTAATAAACCTGACACTTTAGTCAGCTGATTTTTTGCATGAATTGAGTACCTAAACACTTAATAATCAATCCAATCATCATTCATGATAAAAATCCTATTCTAGATGAGTTCCTATGTGTGTGACCCTATAGGTCCCATATTATGTTGTTAGTGAATGTCCATAACAACTTATGACATCACAAGCAATGAGCGGTGCCTAGTCACACATCATTGCTACCCAAGTAAATGGAAAATTGGATAACAACTTCAACCTAAAATCTATGTATGGTGTTATAGTGTTTGTATAGTTCCTTTGTTAGTGATATCTAGGTTGAACTCGAGGCTTGAAAAAGGCATCCTCTTCAACATTCAATCTTTGACTTGAACTACAGTAGATTGTCTGAGATATATGTAAGCTCAATATCACATATTGCCTCACATGAGCATGGTCATGCATTTATCAATCTTTCTAATCAAGAGACATAGGATATCATACTCTTTTAGGAGGAAAAAATTCCATATCAATCACTCACAGTCAATCCCCATGTGTCACAGTCTTCCAATAATCACCTTTATGACAACCCATGTTACAAGATTGCATTTAATAATGTCAAAGCGTACCAAACGACATGTGATGATTGTAGTGATTTTAGGTCTAAGAACCACAAACACTACCATCACTATAAGCTGTGATTATGACTTACCCAGTTAAGGTTTCCATGTATGACTCTTATGGTGGGTCTTTCCGATACATTGATCTCTAACATGTATCTGTGTGCTTGGTTTGATATTGCCATATCATGACCAATGAGATTCTGTCATAAACTAACTCACACTCTGATCTTATGTGTTACTTTCGTCTCTCTACCTCCCACAATAATAATCGATCAGGGACAAAATGAGAATGTTATATACTCTTAACATCCCTATGATCTCATTCTTCCAAGTCACATACTTGAAGGCATACGTCATTGAGTAATATCATTCTCTAGACATTTATTATGTAATTTCATTATCTCATAACTAAACAAATAGAATAAATTGGAACCTTGTCTTTATTATTAGTCAAATTATTTACATTTTATGGCATTATAATCATCATATGATTGGCTCTCTAAGCATATACACCAAAAATGACATCTTACTTTAAGGATTTAATGATTCAAGTCATTATACTCAAGAGCTATGGAAGGTAATGGGTTAGTTTACGGTGTTGTACCTTCCACGATTATTCTCCTTTGTTACAAATTGAAGCTCATGAGAAAAATATTATTTATCAATCTCTAGAGAGCAATGAGCACTTTAGTGAATATAGTTCAAGCTCTTGAGAGAAGTGTCAGTTACCAATCTCTATGAGATCAATAATAAGGATGAAGGACAACATAGCCAACCCAAGATAATAATGTCAATAATAAAGAGAAATATAGATAATAGTAAATGATACAGAAATAATTCAATATTTACGTTATTTAAGGTTAGTATAGTTCTAATTCATGGAATGTTACTCATTGCACTTACTATAACATGTCTTACATTTTCCCTTGCATGGCTAAAAACACAATATCTATAGAAGGAAGGATAAGGGAGCTTAGATAAGGACCACACATCTTCATGAAAAATCTATAAGTTTAACCTTGGTGGGGTGCCATCTATCATATGACATTTAGTTCATTATTTGACATTATGTATGGGGGCATGTACAAGTTTATACTAGTTTAAAGTATATGTTTCATGATATCAATCTTGAGAGATGAGAACTATTATCTTGTCATGGGTTGATTGTATGGAACTTTATTTTTATGCAATGATTATCATGTTTGTGACATCCCCATGAGATATATTCTTTCACTCAGTATTATGTATGTTATAAAAATTGGGATGTTACATGAATGTACCCCACAAAACAAGAACATTGTATATTTATAAGGAGAAATATGGTGTGGATATATGAGAGATTGAATGATATATTAATAAAGGACATACATGTAAGTATAAAGTTTCTCAAAGAAATAAAGATTGACAATATCAAAATGAATATTACAAGAACTTCAAATAGTTAAATTCATATACTAAGAAATTAATAATGTAACAAGTTATTTCTATATCAAAATATCATAATACAACACATAAGCATAGTAAAAATGCATTAGGGCACATGCTCCCATCATAATAATCATTTGTCAATCATCATGCATTAAGACAGTTACAATATTAGTGAAGCCATAATAACATATGGTAGTCAAGGAACATAGTATAAAACCCAATAAAATAAGGTGGATAACCTAACTCCCAGTAAAGAAACTTATAAAACCTCATTCTAATATTTAAACCAATGGGCACCTAACCTAGGTGTGGGGTGTATAAAATCATTCTCAAAAGAAATATAAAAAAACCCACACTGACTATGTTTTCTAGCACTACTATATCAAAACATGCATTAATATAAAGACAAGTCAAGTTTAGTCATATCAAAGATTCAATTTAGGATTTCCATTATAAATTTTTCAAAATATAATGTAAGAATGAAAATAGGGTGCAAATTGAACATGTATGGACAAGATACATAAAATAAGGGTTTAATTTGCAAAAATTAGAGATGAATAAAGATCAATTCCAAAAAATGAATCTCAATTGAGATATTTTTTATAATACATATGTATCTCAAGTAGAAAGCGTCAAACATATCGTGCAAAAAGAGAGAGAGAATTAAAATTTATATTCAATATGTTCTTAACAAGTATTGCAACATACCTTAATTTATGTATCAATAGTTGCCTCAAACTCTATATTCACACATGGTACCCTTCAACTTATTATTACATTAAGTATGGAGATCAATAATTTATGTATATAAGTTAAACCTTAAACTATCAACTCTTCATTGTATTTAAATTAGGCTACAAAACTGTAACAACTGATATATCTTGTTTCTTGGTTCTGAAACTTATCATATAATATTGTATAAGGTTTAAATAGTTGTACAAGTTAGATCTTAGTGAATTACATAAGTTAGATAATATTTGATATTATAAAACACACTAGTGTAAAAGGACTAGAATATCCTTGCATCGTGCCTTATTAAATTAATTCATGACATTGATTTTATATATTTTTTGCATAATCCGTAAACATCAAAACAATAATGCTAATATGTATGGAAAAATAATAAATAGAGAGGGAGATCCATCCTAATTGACCATTGTGAATATGTCAATACAGTAGGTGGAGGAGACTCCCATTTCCTGACTCTTACGTGATGAGATCTATAAATTCAAGTGCAGATCCATAGGATCCCAACTAAGATAGTCCTAAAAAAGACTCATGAGTTTGACAAAGCCAAAAACAAGAAATATTACTATGAAACTGTTTATTGTAGTTAAAATATTAAAAGGAGTAGGAAAAAGATAGGGGAGTTAGAAAAACACCATTAAACAATGGAAACTTGAGTAAAGAATGAATCTAGGGCATAAAAGAATCCATATAAAATAGGTTTGATGATCCACACCACTTTGATGATTTTAAGAAACCATATTTAGTTAGTATCTCCAATAGGTTTAGTTAGAAGACCTAGAGAAGAAATTAGGGGTACAAGAATATGCAATGAAATTCATAATGATATGAGAAAGATTTGAGAACATCTAGTTGATATGTGGCATCATGACAAGAAAAACCCACAAAAGGAGTTTAAAGATGAAGACTACGTAAGTTGAGAGAAAGGGAGAAAATTTTGAAGAAATTGACCAATGCACCATGATGTTGGTGACTACATAGCTTTTGGGGTATGACTTATGATTATATGAGGAAGGTCTTTAGGTAGAGAGGAATTCTCTATGAATTTTATTAGAGAGAGCTATTCAAGTTCTAGATTGAGTAACAATTAATCTATGGGTTTTAGGTGTTGTGTCATAGCTTGATGGATACAACTAGAAACTGGACTCCAACCAAGCTAAAAAATGGATATAAAGATAAAGAGGATAAGGAGATACAAGATGGAGAGGAAGTCATGTTATTGTTATAGTGGGTGGAGCTCTACTAATAAAGGTTGGGTATGAACAAAAACTATAGTATTAGAAATCCAATGATGCCAAAAGAAGCCTGTATCCTATAAAAAATAGATAACAACATCATGAGAACTAAAATCATTGAATACCAAGTCCATCTAAATTTTAATTTAATTCCTGAATTATTATTGTTACACTGTTATCTCCCATATTAGTTAGGTCATCCAACATTATCCAACTAAAATGAAAATTGGTTCATAGACTAAATAATGTGTGCAAATTAGAGTTTTATATTTATCTTTCAGATTTATCTAATAGGATTTCCAATTTAATTGGTCTTTAAATATCAATATCTTATATATTTTATTATAAATTATCATTAGGTATCAACAATTAGGACTTAGAGTCCTATTATCATATTATTATTATTATTATTATTATTATTATTATTATTATTATAAAAAAGGTCATAATATACTATATTGCATGAATACTTAATTCATTTCATATTTGCCAATGTTAATTTGAATGATGGCACATTAAATATCCTCTTAAATGTACACCATACAATGATTACTCTTATATATATTTAGTAAATATTAACCTCCACTAAAAGTTTATCCATGTACATTCACATCCAATTACTTATTGGTCCAATTTACATCAATATGTGCATTTAACGAACAATATGTTGTGTATTACATTTGTAGTAAGATCAACTTACATATTTAGTCACTTACATGTTATTAGATCCATTTTATGTATACCAAGATTTATACTAGAATTACCCATGGTTTGTTCACTATTGATCAACTAAGGTATGATATATTAACCTCATTTTTGCCATTTCTAAATATCCAAGCATAATTACATCCAATATATGTGATTAGGGTTTCTAGAGTCAAAATAATAAATTTTGATATGGTACACATGCACTATATTTGATGAATGGAGAATGGTGACTGTCAAATTCTATGATGATGTATTTGGAATAAGTCTTACTAGTATACTAGTGGAGTGGAGGACTAAGTGAAAATGAGAGTATCTTGAGTTTAGTGATGTACCCAATGATAGTCAAAGTGTTAAGAAACTATTACTTTTAGCATTTAACTAATGAGGACATGACCATCACTACACAATATACCTCATGTAGTGATTTAGACCATGAGGAATTACTGCCCTTGATTTTTTTATTTCCCTAAAAGACTTGACAACTATCTAGAGTACCCATAGTTTGGGCTCTAAATTTTAGCAGGCATCTATTTAGCTTAAGACTAGGCATATAGTTTGTTCGTAATGTACTTGTTTATTACCATAAGCCTTGTATAGTCATGCATCTTACTAGAGACTTCCACATGAGTTTTATAACTCGTGGGTGTACATGGGTAGTGGAAAAAGGAAATAATTTTAAACAACCAACGATTAACTCTTTATAATATTTAAATTAGTTTGTTCTTACTTTATGACTTTTACCTTATTTGGTTATTGATTTTGTTTTTTTTGTGTGTCTAAATTATTTAATTGTTTATAAAATATGCATTTTCATGTGTAGTAGAAAATACTTATCATACTCAAGGGAGTTTTATGTCTTAACCTACCAAAATGTTTCATTGTTTCTTGCTTATGTATTATGTATGTTTAAGAATAGATGGTTGATATGCATCACTCACTAAGAATGATGTGCCTCAAACCCACTAACAATGGTTTAGGCCACTAAAGAAGGGATTGGATGACCATCCAATTTTAACCACTTACAAAAAGTAAACCTATTTTTTTTAATTAATAGAACTAATGAAACATCATGATAACTACAAAGATATCATCTTGTTTATGCAAAATACAAAATGTACAACAAAGTTCAACTTTTAGAAAAAATTAAGGGTACTCACTTAATATACACCAAGTACAACTTATTACAAACATATGTCATTTTGCACTCTCTCATTCCTAGAATCTAGAGGAAGGATAAGAGACCATCTAACTAATATAAATATTCTTATCAAGACTTTGACTTATATATTCCTGACGAAGTCTAGCTTCTAATTCCTTAGCTGAGCTGGACCCTTGCTTGAACTACTGGCTCAGTGTATACACAATTAATAAGAAACGATGATGATGAATGCATATTCATCATGATTTTCAGTCACCTCTGTGGGTCCAATTCGATTCAATACTTTTGATTTCATCTCCTAAATGTCACAAAATGCAAGATTTCTTAACTAATTCAATTATCAAGATTATTGACTACATTTATATTGATTTTGTGCAAGTCTTAACTAGGTTCAACCATCGTATGGAATTCACTCGAGATCCTCTCAATTTTGGTCTCGACCAATCATTCTTAACCAAACAATTTTCCCTAATGGTCTACCTTTGCGGTTTTGACCTCTCGGTCTCAAACATTCACCTACACGGTCCTCCTCTCACTACTCTACCTAAATGGTCTCAAGACCGTTTGAGCCCATACCGTCTCAAGACCGCTTGAGACCATACGATCTCAAGACTTTATGACGCCTAACAGTTGCAAAACCATTCAGACCAAGGACCGTTTGGACACTGAAGACTGATTGGAGGTCATCAGTCCTCAAGACTGTTTGGACGATGAAGACCATTTGGATCCAAGACCGTTTGAACGAAGAACATTTGGACACTCAAGAAAAGACTGATCAAGAGCAAGACAGTTTGGCTCCAAGACCATTTAGAGGCCATCGGTCCTCAAGATCATTTAGAGACATAGACCGTTCGGTCTCAAGACTGATTGGAACACATCGGTTTTCAAGACCATTTGCATCTCCAAACCATTTGAAAGCAAGACCGGTTGGGGCGCAAAATCGATCAGATACAAGACCGTTGGAGAAAAGAAGCTAAGATCGTTTGGTCAGTCCAAACGGTCTTCAAGACCGTTTGGAGGCCATCGGTCCTCAAGCCCATTTGGATGACAAAGATCGTTTGAAGCCAGCGCATGTGAAGGCCAATTGGCACCTATCGGTTTCAATCCGTTTGAAGGCAAAGTTCCAAGACCGTATGGGCAGTTCCTCCGCAAGACTGTTTGGTCATTGGATCAGTCTACAAGCACGTATGAAGACAGAATCCCAAGACCGATTGGATCTATTCGGTCTCCAAGACCGTATGGTCATATATTCTCAAGATTGTTTGGATGTCAAACGGTCTCCAAGACCGTTTGGATGTCAAAATGATCTCCAAGATCGGTTTCTCTAAACCGATTGGAGCAAACTCACCAAAAAAAAACGTGAGGACCCCATACAAGCCTATAAATAGGACCACAAGGATCCTCATTTGGGCATCGATTCCAGGATGCCGAGAGGATGCTTGAGCAAAGGGTCGGGCTCCCTTCCACCCCACCGCCACTCCACCATCTTCACGCCATTGTCACACCGCCCACACGTCCTCTTACTGCAAGCAAAGAGGTCGAGAAGAGAAAGAAGGTGGAGAAGAAGGTCTTCCCAACCTTGGTGGTTCTTCCTCCTCATCCAGATCTGCATTGACACGATGTAGAAGACTGCATGATCTTCACTGAGCTGCGACTACCTTCTGCATCATGCTCATGGAAGAATCTTCCTTTTCTCTTATTCTTCTTATTTCTTGCATCATGAGCGAGTAGTCACCTTTCACTGGGGTGTGGGGACTAGCCCTGCTACTCATTCTTTCTTGTCTTTTCATTTAACATTCAAAGGCAATGTATATAACTTTCCATTTCATTATTAATTGATAATGTTTGTAGCTTGATTACCTGCTTGCTTTCATCTTGTTCTTCCCTATGTTGTGAGAACTTCTATATGTAGGGTAGAATGTCGATTAATGAGGTAGACTCCCAAACTAGAAATAGAATGGGATTCCTTGGAGTCATAAGTGTGTGATCTGTGAGGGGACGAGGCATCTAGCCCATAGTGATGCTTCTATGTGCCTACCTGCATGGGGGGCCCGCAACTTCAGTTGGATATTGTATCTTGTTTGTTTATAATTGATGTTTGTGTTGGATAAATTGGATATTATGATAAATCCCTTTGTTTCGATGATGACAAACATTTCATTCTTATTTATCTAACAAGCTACTTGAGTGTGCAGGACTAAGCAGGATGACAAAGTAGCAAGGGAAAATCCAAGAGCTTACTTAGTTATATTTTCATGCAATGTAATCAATATTGTAAAACTTGTACAAATATATAATGTACAAGTACTTAGATTTGCATGTAAATCAAGCGTTAGATTTTCCTTAGCCAAACACCATAGTTAGACATGTCATCCCAGTTAATTAGGATCACCTTTGCACACTCACACATATAATTGATGCTTAAATTGAAACCTTGAAACAGGATCATTCTCGGTCGACAAACTCCTCGACCGAGACACTCTCGGTCGACCATCTTCTCGACCGAGAAAGATCCAAAGTAGCCGTTAGACACAACAGACAAAGTAGTTGGCAGTTGCAAATGAACGTTAATCCAGAGAGCCTGTCGGTCGACAAAACTTCGACCGAGTAGGTGTCTCGGTCGACCATTCCTCGACCGAGATGGTCTCTGAAAGCAACTGTAGAATAAATTAATTAGCCGTTGTTAAAGCAACAACTTTGTACCTAACGGCTAGATAAGCACTTAGAAACCCCTAGAAGTTGTCTAGAACGTCCTTAAGCATACTTAGGTCATTCCTATAAATAGGACAAGCCATAGGACACTAGAATTCACTTGTTACACTTGAGAATACACTTGAGCATACTTGAGCAATCTTTTGCAAGCAAATTTGAGCACTGTGATCATTGGCCTACATTCTTCTTAGCTCAATCTCGTGTCCTATAGGCTAGATTATCCTACCCACAGCAATTACAAGTTCACATACTTGGCTAGGAGATCTTACGCTTGATCTAGGCATATCAAGCTTCGGGCTTAAAGGATAAGTTGTAATTTCTCTATTTCTTTCTTGTTCCTATTTATTCTTTGTACTCTCTTTGCTACTCCTAGGGTTGGAGGCTGCGGATTGGAGAGGGTTGACTTCTCGGAGGAGAAGGGGACTTCAAGCTACTTCAAGAAGGCTATCGCACGGGAAGCTACTTCAGAAGGCTGGTGCAACGGGAGTTGGTGCATCTACTTCAAGGGAAGGCTGCTTCGAGTTGGGCGATTACTTCTAGGTGAAGGCTGCTTGAAGGGTTTAGGGAAAAGAGATTGTATTTTATGTAATTCCTTGAGAGGTAATAAAATAAATTTCTTTTCAAATCCCGGTTGGGTAAGCAACCGGGTAGTGGACTGACTACCTTAGTATTTGCTAAGGTAGGAACCACTCTAAACCCTTGTGTCTCCTTGTCCAATATTTTTTCTTTGTGGTTGCTTGAGTAATTAATTGTTAAAATTATCTATAAAACTCTATTCACGCCCCGTCTAGTAGTTTTCAATTGGTATCAGAGCAGGCTTCAAGTAGCCCTAACCAGGTCTTGAAGAGATAAAGGGAGGAGGTGACTACAACCACAAGAAAAGGAGCATGGACCAATGTGCGACAAGTTGCAATTGGTGCTTAGGAACAAAGCACTCTACGTCTAGATGTCCATGGAGGTCAAAGAAAGAAGATACACATAAAGAATGTTTCGTTGCTACAATAAGTGAGGAAGAAGAAGAAGAGGTAAGCTTGCTTGATTTACCTAAAGAAGAGTTAGTTACTATTACTGAAGAAACACATAATAAATATGTTGAATGCAAAAAGAAATTAAAGAAATCAAATAAAGAAAATGATGATCTAAATGCTAGATTTCTTGAGCTTACATCCGAAAATGACGATTTATATGCTAAATTGAATACTCTTGGTTTTGAAAAAGATAGCATTATGTCTGAAAATCGTACTTTGAAATCATCTCTAAGTAATAGTGAAGTGAAAATTTTCACTCTGGAGACTAACTATGATCTTCTATGTCAAGAAAAGACTGAACTACTTGCAAAGATAAATGATATTCAAAAACAACCTATATTGTGCACCCATGTAGATTATGACAATATAGTGAAAGAAAGAAATATGTTATCATTCAATCTAGACCAAGCAAAATTAGATATCAAGAAAAGAATGGATGAGATCGTTAAGTTGCAACAAGAAGTTAGTAAGTTAAGCAACAATGGAATCCTTGATAGAATATTAGAAAATTCCTATCATCAAATAGGGAGAAGAGGACTAGGTTATAAGCCTAAGGAGAAATCCTATCAACAACCTAGTTGGAGAAGGACACAAGCAAGTCAATCCATGAATGTACATAGAGGCAAATATACTTTTGTACCAAAGAACAACCTAGACCAAAATCATAGAAAGAGATATGAGGTTGATTCTATATGTTGCCACTATTGTTCACGTCTTAGACATTACTCCTTCTCATGCCCATACAGGAAAAAGAATGTTGAGATGGTATGGGTTCCAAAATCCCCAAATTGATTCGATTAGACTAAGTTGAGATATGACCAAAGTCTCAAATTTGCACATCTTTTTTTTTGTCTATCTCAACTTAACATATAGGGATAACAGATTTATCATACTCTTATTGCAAATTTATCTCTTAGAAATACTTGCAATGATTAAAATGTTTCAAATCGACTTTTGAAAATACTCATTGTGCTAAGCATCACTTAATATGCTTCATCATATTTGATGCCCTTACTAAGTTCTCATAATTTGTACACTTTAATGAGCCACATATTGATATTCGTAAGCCATCTGCAGAACTTACTCTTCACGTATGAATATTTTTTTAAAAACCTGCGGAATATGCCTCTTGGTTAAAATAAAATTTGACCAAGGGGCGCCATGGTCGTAATCAAGGGCGACCTAAAATAAACTTTGATAAAAATTGTTTATTTGGACATTATTTTATTGAACTTAATCTTAGCATATTTTTAAATCGAAACTTAAATCATTTGTAGCAATTAGAAGCCTTAAATATTATTACTCCCTTGGAATATACATATATATGCTCTACAAAAATGTTCTATGATTTGCATTAAAATACAGTAAAAAATTGAACTCAGTAAGTCTGTCGGTCGACGACTTCGTCGACCGAGAACCACTCGGTCAGCCCATCTCACTCGATCGACAAATTCTAAACAGACTCAGTATTGGACGAACTGTCGGTCGACGAGTGCTCGACCGAGACAATGTCGGTCGACAAGCGCTCGACCGAGAAATAGCCGTTGGATATGACCGTTGCAACCCGACCGTTATGACCATTTTCTTTACCGTCGGAGGACCAAGTGGCGCGTCTGCAACTCGACCGTTGCGAACGCTCGGTCGACGAGTCGTCGACCGACCAGGTCGTTGGAATTCTATAAATAAGTGCAAAAACGAGCCACTTACTCACACTTGCATTTCCTTGCTTCCATAGTCCATCTCTAGTGCAATTTCGTGCAATCCTTCAGCATTCTTACCCTCAAATCTTCCTTGCTTCTTCTCCACACTCAAGAAACACAAATGGCTTCATCCTCAGCTGTCCGTGGAAAGAAGAAGGTTGCCGGAAGAAAAGGAAGAGAAGCTCGGGAAGCCACTCCGCCATTGACGATCATCAACGATATCGCCTTCGTCGACGGAGATGCTGGAGATCGATACTTTCGGCTTTCCTCTAAAGCTCCTCTTCCCCGACGCCCGGTCAAAGTGATGGACTTCATCAACATAGTCGACCTGGAGCATCTCTTTGGAGTACAAAAGCTGAAGGACTTCATCAATCCATCCTTTCCTTCCTATTCCATTAAGGTAGTCAACGAATTCTATGCCAATCTTATATCCCATACCGAAAATGAAACCACAATCTTCTACACCATGGTCAATGGGCATAGTTTTAAATTTTCCGAAGGGGATATTCTTGACATGCTAGAAATTGATATAGATGAATATCAAGATTTCCTTGACCTTACCACCGGCAATCCAATAAATTTATTTTCCCATGATGACCACTCCACTAGCCTTAGTGATATAAAAAGAGCCATATTTCAAGCCAATACCACTTGTCATGAAGATAGGGGAACCTATTATGCAATAAACCTAAAACCGGCATGTAGAATAGTAAACCTCATTGTTTCCACCAACATACATCCACGAGCCAATAAATCCGAGGTTCCTATTTTCCGTATGTGTCTAATTTATGCTATCATAAAAGAAATTCCCATCAACTTCATTCGCATAATACTTAAAAATATGCTTGAGTTTTCTGGCAATCCACCATATGCCGATTTTGTATGCCAGATTACTCAACATTGTCTTAAGTTAAACATTGAAGATATGCGATACCTATGGGAGCGTAGACCACCAAAGATAAGTAAGAACACCGTAGAGAAGATGGGGATTGACTTTGGTCATAAAAGGGCTAGAGTAGAAGGAGAATCATCACATCAAGATATACCACCACCCCCTCCTCCTACTAATCTTTCTATTGATCCCATCCAAAATACTCTCACTTATCTTGTTGGATCCCAATATCATCTCAGTAACCAACTCAACTATACCCATCATGCCATGACATACTTAAATCAAAGAATGCAAAATCTTTCTCCGGCTGAAACCGATGAATATCCGCATTCTTTAAATCCTGGCATGCTCAACCCATTTAACCCTTCATACAACTATTATCAACCTCCACCTCCACCATCAATGGATCTTGCACATACTCAATTTTCCTCCATACAATTGCAAGATATAGCTGCTCACTTCCGATTTGACCGAGTTCCCACATTTCTGGAAGCATATGCATTGGCTATGACAGGTGCTTTAGATTGGCAAACTCTGGTCAAATATTATGGAGCTGAGCCATTCCTTGGGAAAGATCCGGACATCGATGTAATTCTTAAATCTTTCCTGTGAAGTGTTGGAGTTGTACTAGTTGTAATAAAAATGATTAGTCAAATTCTATATGATTGTAATCTTCTTCATGCTATTGAATGAAATTTACCATTTTTATTTGATTCACATGGTTATTTTTTTTGAGACATCTTCAAAATATGGATCACAAGTTCATTATTGTAGAGCATAACAAATGAAGGGAATAATAATTAAAACAGGCAACTATTACAATTGTAATTGAATTTCCAAATGCAAAACAGTTCTCCAGAAACATTCTCGGTCGAGCAACTAGTCGACCGAGAACATTGTCGGTCGAGCAATTGTCGACCGACTGGGTTTCTGTTTTTCCAGATTGACATAAATTGCATACATCTTTGTTAAATCTTGGACATTTTATATATTTGCTTAGTATTCAAACTTTCATCTGAGATATCTATCTAAGGGGGAGCAAAGCATAAGAAAAAGGGGGAGATCATCAAAACTTTAACCATTTGATTGAAGAAGCTTACAAAAATATTGTAATCACCATGTGTAGCTGAAAATTTTCAAGAAATTTATGAATTTATTGAAAATGGTATCTTGTATTTACAGAAATTCTCTACCCAAAATAGGGCTTTTTTGATGGAGACATTTTTATGTACTCTAAGCTTAGAGGATTCTCATTTAATCTAGGGCTTAACATCCTTTGATACATGAGAAATCAATATACATTCATCATATGCTTAAGGGAATCTCATATCATTTCAAGGCTTAACATCCTTTGCGAATGATTGAGAAACAAATTGTGGATAAATTAGATAAAAATCCATGTTCCTAATAGGATATCTAATTAAGGGAGAGCATTATCTTAAGGGGGAGAAGAAAAATAAAACATTCAGCTTGGATATCTTTTTGAAATGACAAAGGGGGAGAAAGAATATAAAAATACAAATGAGTTTCATCACATCTTGGCCAGCACTCACTTGAAAAACATAAATAGCTACAAAAGGAAAATTTTCAGGTATGAAACTCACATGCTTTATATTTCCTTATTTCATATTTAGGAAATGTTTGTCATCTTCAAAAAGGGGGAGATTGTTGGATAAATTGGATATTATGATAAATCCCTTTGTTTCGATGATGACAAACATTTCATTCTTATTTATCTAACAAGCTACTTGAGTGTGCAGGACTAAGCAGGATGACAAAGTAGCAAGGGAAAATCCAAGAGCTTACTTAGTTATATTTTCATGCAATGTAATCAATATTGTAAAACTTGTACAAATATATAATGTACAAGTACTTAGATTTGCATGTAAATCAAGCGTTAGATTTTCCTTAGCCAAACACCATAGTTAGACATGTCATCCCAGTTAATTAGGATCACCTTTGCACACTCACACATATAATTAATGCTTAAATTGAAACCTTGAAACTGGATCATTCTCGGTCGACAAACTCCTCGACCGAGACACTCTCGGTCGACCATCTTCTCGACCGAGAAAGATCCAAAGTAGCCGTTAGACACAACAGACAAAGTAGTTGGCAGTTGCAAATGAACGTTAATCCAGAGAGCCTGTTGGTCGACAAAACTTCGACCGAGTAGGTGTCTCGGTCGACCATTCCTCGACCGAGATGGTCTCTGAAAGAAACTGCAGAATAAATTAATTAGCCGTTGTTAAAGCAACAACTTTGTACCTAACGGCTAGATAAGCACTTAGAAACCCCTAGAAGTTGTCTAGAACGTCCTTAAGCATACTTAGGCCATTCCTATAAATAGGACAAGCCATAGGACACTAGAATTCACTTGTTACACTTGAGAATACACTTGAGCATACTTGAGCAATCTTTTGCAAGCAAATTTGAGCACTGTGATCATTGGCCTACATTCTTCTTAGCTCAATCTCGTGTCCTATAGGCTAGATTCTCCTACCCACAGCAATTACAAGTTCACATACTTGGCTAGGAGATTTTACGCTTGATCTAGGCATATCAAGCTTCGGGCTTAAAGGATAAGTTGTAATTTCTCTATTTCTTTCTTGTTCCTATTTATTCTTTGTACTCTCTTTGCTACTCCTAGGGTTGGAGGCTGCGGATTGGAGAGGGTTGACTTCTCGGAGGAGAAGGGGACTTCAAGCTACTTCAAGAAGGCTATCGCACGGGAAGCTACTTCAGAAGGCTGGTGCAACGGGAGTTGGTGCATCTACTTCAAGGGAAGGCTGCTTCGAGTTGGGCGATTACTTCTAGGTGAAGGCTGCTTGAAGGGTTTAGGGAAAAGAGATTGTATTTTATGTAATTCCTTGAGAGGTAATAAAATAAATTTCTTTTCAAATCCCGGTTGGGTAAGCAACCGGGTAGTGGACTGACTACCTTAGTATTTGCTAAGGTAGGAACCACTCTAAACCCTTGTGTCTCCTTGTCCAATATTTTTTCTTTGTGGTTGCTTGAGTAATTAATTGTTAAAATTATCTATAAAACTCTATTCACCCCCCCTCTAGTAGTTTTCAGTTTGCTTACAGACTAATCACCTACCTACTTGTTGTTTAGCACCTTGACGAAACTTTTGATAGGGTTCCTTGAGGTCGTAAGTGTGTGATCCGTGAGGGGATGAGCCATCTAGCCCATGGTGATGCTTCTATGTGCCTACCTGTAAGGGGGGACCTCAGCCTCAGTTGGATGTTGTATCTTTGTAGCCGTAAGTGAATGAGTCGAAGGGTGACGATAAATATGATGCCTAAGGTGACACTTATGTGAGCCTATCCTCGCGGGGGGTTCACAATAGCTCAATTTGGATAGTTAGATTCTTGCCAGGATGTTATGTGTTTGGATGTGTTTGCATCTGTAGTGGTGGTGAAACTCGGTATAATCCTAGCGATTCCATATCATTTATCTAGAACAAACTTTAATTATGCTCTTTTACTTTTTTGCATTTAGTTTAATCAACCATAAACTAATCAATCATTCTAAATATTAGTCTTACTTGAGCTAGATTCGACTGACAAAGATTCTTAAAAATGTTGTCCTTTGGGATTCGATCCTTAACTATACTGTGATAAGACCCATCCTCTTGCAGGTGGTATGATTACACGAGGTTTTGGTAAAAGCTCAGGGATTTCAACCCCGAGTGAGTTTGTTAGTGCGATAATATTCCACGTCAAATTCTGGCACCGTTTTCAGGGACAACGGAATCAGTTAGTCAAATCTAGTTCTTTTATGGCTTATCTAGGATTTTGTTTTTCTTTTGATACAATTGCTCATCTACTTGAATTTCACTCCACTTCATCAATCTTACTTCAGATCTTTTTGTTTTAGGTACCCCCAAGACTGGTGTATGCACCATTTGAAAGAGTCCCAGACTCACTGTCAGCTTTGATCTGGAGATAGATAGAATCTTTCATCGTCAAAACATAGAGAACCAAGAAATAATGGCTCAAGAAGAGGAAATAGCCCGAAGGGTGGCTCAAGCCATCAATGCACAAAGAGAAAGAGTCATGCAAGAAGTTAGGGCTACAATTCAAGAGGAAATCTTAGCAGCACAAGCAACAAAACTGCAAAAGGATCTTAGGGAATTCTCAATCCCTAAGGCTGCTGATGTTCATCACCCAGTCCAACCTCCTCCCATCCATGCTCCCAACTTTGAGATAGGAGCACATTGGATTACCTTGCTGCAAAACAACCCATTCTATGGTAAATAAGGAGAAGATAGTCATGGACATCTTCTGAGATTCATCGATCTATATGCTATGACAAAGCAAAATGGAGTGTCTGATGATGCTATTCGACTCTGACTCTTCAACTATTCACTTTCTGATAGAGCCATAAGTTGGACAACTCCCTGCAATGTAGACCCATCACTACTTGGGAGTAGCTTCAAAATGCTTTTCTAGCAAAGTTCTATCCTCCTTCTCTCACTTATGAAATTAGGGGTCGTATAACAATGTTCACTCAAGCCCCTGGAGAAACCCTTGCTAAAGCATGGGAAAGATATAAAGAGCTTCTACGCAAGTGTCCACACCATGACATTCCCAAGAATCAACTCATCAAAATCTTCTATAGGGGTGTGGATGATGATATCAAGAGGTTTTTCGACTCCTCTGAAAAACACTAGGGGGGTGAATAGAGTTTTTAAATTATCTAAAAATTATTTAACTCAAACAACCACAATTGAAAATTGAAGAAGGAGACAAGTGTTTAGAGTGGTTCCAATCTTAGCAAATACTAAGATTGTCAGTCCACTACCCGGTTGCTTACCCAACCAGGATTTTGAAAGTATCAATTTTATTACCTTCACAAGGATTTACACAAAATACAATACTTTCTTACACCCCTTGAACATCCTTCACTTGAAGTAGATGCACCAACCCGAGGTAGCCTTCTTGAAGTAACTCCAAGCTCCCCCTTGAAGTAGCCTTCCTCTTTAAAAGTAACCTCCCGTTGCACCAGCCTTCTTGAAGTAGTTCAAGATCCCCTTCTTCACCATGAAGATCTTCCAACCTCTCCAATCCGCAGCCTCCAACCTAGGAGTAGTAAGGAGAATACAAACAATAATAGTGAACAAGAAAGGAAAATGGAAATTACAACTTATCCTTTGAAGCACAAGGCTTGATTTGCCAAGATCAAGCGTGTAGATCTCCTAACCAATGTGTATGGAATTGTGATTGCTGTGGATTAGGAGATGATAGCCTATAGGACACGAAATTTGAGCTAGAAGAGGGAGTAGCTAGTTGCCAATATGCTTAATTTCTCACAAACAGATTGCTCAATGTAAATGTATGCTCAAAGATTGCTCAAGTGTGGAATCAAGTGAGTTTCGGTGTCCTAAGGCATGTCCTATTTATAGGAATGTCCTACAAGTGCTTAAGGACGTTTTAGACACTTTCTAGGGGTTTCTAAGTGCTTAACTAGCCGTTAGATATAAGTTATTTGCTTTAACAACGGCTAGTTAATTAATTCTGCAGTTGCTGTCAGAGACCATCTCGGTCGAGAAATGGTCGACCGAGACACTTACTCGGTCGACGTTTTGTCGACCGACAGGCTCTCTGGATCAAGTGTTTGCAACGTTTCTCTCCAACTGCCAACTACCTTGTCAGATGTATCTAACGGCTACTTGGGTCTTTCTCGATCGAGAAGTTTGTCGACCGAGAGTGTCTCGGTCGAGGATTTTGTCGACCGAGATAGACCCTATTTCAATGTTTCAAATGAAGACATTAAGTGTGTGTATGAGTGTGCATATGTGACACTGTTGAAGGGGATGACCTATCTAAATGTGGTGTTTAGCTAGGGAAGATCTAACGCTTGATTTACATGAAGTCTAAGTACTTGTACATTATATATTTGTACAAGTTTACAATTGATTACATTTCATGACATTTACAATCATTCAAGCATATAGATTCCCTAGTGCTTTGTCATCCACCTTATTCCTGCAACACTCAAGTAGCACGTTAGATTAACAAGAATGAAATGTTTTTCATTATCAAAACAAAGGGATTTATCATAATGTCCAATTTAGCCAACAATCTCCCCCTTTTTGAAGATGACAAACATTTCCTATATATAAAATAAGAAAATATAAAACATGTGAGTTTCATACCTGAAGATTACCTTTGTAAATTTCTTCTCTTGTTTATAAAATGTGTGCTTATTATTTCCCATGAATTATTGAACATGAAATCCAATTCTTTAGGGAATGTAGCAACTTTCAATGTAAAGCCAAGAGTTTGTTTATGAAACTCATTGATTGAGTTTTGTATTTATATTTATTTCTCCCCCTTTGTCATTTCAAAAAGATATTCGTTTAAAAACAAATATTATATGAAAAGTATTGCTCCCCCTTAAATAGATTTCCCTCTTCAATAGATGGTCAATTTAGCCACAATTTTAAATTTCAGGTATTTGCAAAGATTTCATCCTTTTTGATTTATGACATATTTATTACTCCCCTTACTTTGTATGCTCTACTAGAATAGTCTTATAAGCCGTGTTAAAATGATTCCATAGAGGAATATCCATTATAATCAGTAAAGATAACCAATTCATTAGAATCATGGAATTATTACAATCATGCAAAGATAACCATTTCATTACAACTAATACAACGGACACTCCAAATCTCACTGGAAAGACTTAAGTATTACATCAATATCAGGGTCTTTTCCAAGAAATGGCTCAGCTCCATAATACTTAACTAAAGTTTGCGACTCCAAAGCACCTGTCTTGGTTAAGGGATATGCTTCCAAGAAGGTAGGAACACGATCAAAGCAGAAATGAGCAGCAATGTCTTGTAATTGTATTGAGGAAAACTGAGTATGTGTGAGATCTGTAGATGGTGGAGGTGGAGTTTGGTAGTAGTTGGAAGAGGGATTATATGGGTTGAGCATGCTAGGATTTAAAGAATAAGGATATTCATCTGGTTGATTTGGAGAGAGGGTTTGCATCCTTTGATTTAGATAGGTCATGGCATGGTGGCTATAATCTAATTGTCTGCTTAGATGATATTGTGACCCAACAACATAGGTTAGGGTGTTTTGGATGGGATCATAGGATGGGTTAGTAGGAGGAGGTGGTGGTGGTATGTCTTGACTAGATGTCTCACCTCCCGTCCTAGCCCTCTTGTGACCAAAATCAATTCCCATCTTCTCTACTGTGTTTTTGCTTATTTTTTGTGGTCTTCTTTCCCATGTGTATCCCATGTCCTCAATTTGTGTCTTAAGAAAGTGTTGAGTGATTTGGCATACGAAATCAGCATATGGAGGATTGCCAGAAAACTCAAGCATATTCTTAATGATGATGCGTCAATGGTGGAGTAGCCGCCCTTTCTTTCCTGCTAGCAACTTTCTTCTTTCCACGTGTTGATGATGAAGCCATTTCTTGTCTTTAAGGTGGAGAAGAAGCAAGAAAGTCTTGGAGATGGAGATGCTAAAGAGTTGCACACAAATGCACTAGAAGGAAGCCAAGGAAGTAAGAATGTGAAGGTGTAATACAATGACCCGTTTTTGGTCTTTTTTATAGCAATCCAGTAACCTGGTCGATCGACAAATTGTCGACCGGCAACGGTCATATCTTAGGCGCGCCACTTGGTCGCCCAACGGTCGACCGACAACGGTTATATTCAAACGGTCAGATTCCAACGGTCATATCCCAACGGTCAATTCTCGGTCGAGCAATTGTCGACCGACATTGGCTCGGTCGAATAATTGTCGACTGAAAGTGTGTCTGAGTTTTGCCGATGTAAATTTTATTTGAAGTCTGTCGATCGAAAGAGATAGGTTGACCGAGATGTTTTCGGTTGAGGAATTTGTCGATCGACAAACTTACTGTGGATGAATTTATAAGCTGATTCTTAATGCAAATGATAGACTGAATTTGTAGAGCATATATATGTTTTCTAAGGGAGTAATATTGTGATTATTATTACCAATCTTTGAACAATTTTGTGGTCATAATTTGAATTGGTCTTTTGATCACAATTTTTATATAGAGAATGATATTCAAATAAGTATTGTGCCAAACTTATTTTAGGTCGACTTTGACTACGACCATAACGCCCCTTGGTCAACTTGATTTTAACCAAGAGGCAATTTTGAGTGATACTTAATATGAAGATTTTCGTTCGTAATTCTCCTAGAATATTTATATAAGCTTTGTTGTAGGTACATAAATATCAAATTCTATTTCTTCTTGTACCCTTGTTTTCATGTGAGATTCTCCAAGAAAATATATATCCTTGAAAGCAATATCTCACGTTCTTAATTGAGAAATTTTTTTCTTATGTGTTGCAAGCCTTAAAGTTCTTTTTCATATCAAAAATGAATCATTTTGCTTGCCAATGCGTCATCAAGGCTCCATGCATACAATAATCATTTTCTATCATCTTTATGAGCTGAATAGTGAAAGCATGTCCACGATGTAATGAACAACATATAATAATAATTTCATAAAATACAGTGATCATTTATATTAGATGTCATAACACATGATGGTCTTCAACTTGTAAGATCAGTCATTAATAATAAATCGATAGCAATTTGATCAATTTGAAAACACATTCAGCAGATTTATCAGAGACTGGATCGGTCGACCATGTCTTCGACCGACTGTCTTTCTCGGTCGACAGATTCTCGACTGAGAAAGGTTCTGTACTATTTCAGAGCTATTTTCAGTAATTAAATCAGAATTGTTTTTGTAGATTTAAAGGAATTATATATTAGATGTTTAAATACTTGAATTAATTTGTTAAGCCACTATGTTGAGTTGAGATAGACATAGAAATATGCAACTAAGGTCCTTGGTCATATCTCAACTTAATTCTGTTCATTTAGTTTGGAGGTTTTGGAACCCAAACTAACTCGACATCCTTTTTCTTATAAGGACATGAAAAGGAATAGTGACCAAGGCGCAAACAATAATGACAACATATAGAATCAACCTCATATCTCTTTCTATGATTTTGGTCTAGGTTGTTCTTGGGTATATTTGTATTTGTGCCTTTAGGTATAGATTGATGTGCTTGTGTCTTTCTCCAACTAGGTTTATGATAAGATTTTCCCTTAGGATTGTAACCTAGTCCTCTCCTTCCAACTTGATGGTAGGAATCATTTAATATTTGATCAAGAATGCCATTATTATTTAGACTACTAACTTTTGTTGTAACTTAGAAATCTCATCCATTCTCTTCTTGATATCTAGCTTTGCTTGATCTAGATTAGATGATAATGAATTTCTTTCTTTCACGATAGTATCATAATCTAGATGTGAGCACAAAACAGGTTGTTTTTGAAGATCGTTCACTTGAGTTTGCAAATTTATCTTTTCTTGGGAAAGAAGATTGCAATTTGCCTCTATAGATTTTATCATAATATTATGATCTTCAATAATCTTTTTAAGATCTTCATTTTCAGAGGTAATAGCAAGAAGCTTAGCATGTAATTCATCATTTGTTTTATTAGCTTTCTTTAACTTCTTCTTGTACTCAATATATTTATTATGTGTCTCTTCAAGACTAGCAACTAGCTCTTCTTTAGATAAATCAAAAAGACTTCCCTCTTCTTCCTCTTCACTTGTTGTAGAAATAAGACAATCTTTATGCTCATCTTCCTTCTTTGATTTCCATGGGCAGCTAGATGTTGTGTGGCTTGTTCCTAAGCACCAATTGCAACATGTTGTAGATTGGTCCAAGCTGCTCTTTTTATTGCGGTTGTAATTACCATCACCCTCCATTCTTCAAGACCTGGTTAGGGTTCCTTGAAGCCTGCTCTGATACCAATTGAAAAACACTAGAGGGGGGTGAATAGAGTTTTTAAATTATTTAAAAATTATTTAACTCAAACAACCACAATTGAAAATGGAAGAAGGAGACAAGTGTTTAGAGTGGTTCCAATCTTAGCAAATACTTAGATTGTCAGTCCACTACCCGGTTGCTTACCCAACCGGGATTTTGAAAGTATCAATTTTATTACCTTCACAAGGATTTACACAAAATACAATACTTTCTTACACCCCTTGAACAGCCTTCACTTGAAGTAGATGCACCAACCTGAGGTAGCCTTCTTGAAGTAACTCCAAGCTCCCCCTTGAAGTAGCCTTCCTCTTTAGAAGTAACCTCCCGTTGCACCAGCCTTATTGAAGTAGTTCAAGGTCCCCTTCTTCACCAAGAAGATCTTCCAACCTCTCCAATCCGCAGCCTCCAACCTAGGAGTAGTAAGGAGAGTACAAACAATAATAGTGAACAAGAAAGGAAAATGGAAATTACAACTTATCCTTTGAAGCACAAGGCTTGATTTGCCTAGATCAAGCGTGTAGATCTCCTAACCAATGTGTATGGAATTGTGATTGCTGTGGATTAGGAGATGATAGCCTATAGGACACGAAATTTGAGCTAGGAGAGGAAGTAGCTAGTTGCCAATATGCTTAATTGCTCACAAACAGATTGCTCAATGTAAATGTATGCTCAAAGATTGCTCAAGTGTGGAATCAAGTGAGTTTCGGTGTCCTAAGGCATCTCCTATTTATAGGAATGTCCTACAAGTTCTTAAGGACGTTCTAGACACTTTCTAGGGGTTTCTAAGTGCTTAACTAGCCGTTAGATATAAGTTAGTTGCTTTAACAACGGCTAGTTAATTAATTCTGCAGTTGCTGTCAGAGACCATCTCGGTCGAGAAATGGTCAACCGAGACACTTACTCGGTCGACGTTTTGTCGACCGACACGCTCTCTGGATCAAGTGTTTGCAACGTTTATCTCCACCTGCCAACTACCTTGTCAGCTGTATCTAACGGCTACTTGGGTCTTTTCTCGGTCGAGAAGTTTGTCGACCGAGAGTATCTCGGTCGAGGATTTTGTCGACCGAGATAGACCCTATTTCAATGTTTCAAATGAAGACATTAAGTGTGTGTATGAGTGTGCATATGTGACACTGTTGAAGGGGATGACCTATCTAAATGTGGTGTTTAGCTAGGGAAGATCTAACGCTTGATTTACATGAAGTCTAAGTACTTGTACATTATATATTTGTACAAGTTTACAATTGATTACATTTTATGACATTTACAATCATTCAAGCATATAGATTCCCTAGTTCTTTGTCATCCACCTTATTCCTGCAACACTCAAGTAGCACATTAGATTAACAAGAATGAAATGTTTGTCATTATCAAAACAAAGGGATTTATCATAATATCCAATTTAGCCAACATCCTCGTCTGGAGGAAACTTCATGCCACAAAGTTATGATAGCGCATGGAGTGTTGTCACCCTTGGAGCTAAAAATTAAGCTAATTGGGGTAGATATGTAGGCAAGGGAGTGTTGAAGGTAGCTATGGCTGAAGTTATTCCTGAATACAAGTCAATCACTGAAACACTCAAACTCCTAGTTGCCAAGCAAGACCATATTGAATCATCCCTTGCTGCTTTTGGAAGAGGATGTTCACCCCCTCAACAACAGGAACAGATTAAGTCATCTTTGCTATTCTATGAAGCATGTAAATGTACTGATCATTCCACTTTAGCATGCAATGTTCTCTAGGATTTTTTTCTAAGCAACACATGCGGCCAAGGAGATAATGGTGAAATGGAAAATCTTAATGTTGTCAATACCATCTCTGGTCAAGGATATTACAATCCAAATCATAATAGGAACCATCCTGGTTTTCAATATGGAAATCCTTAAGGAGCAAAAAACTCGCGACAACTTGGTTCAAACAATCAACAATGAGCCCCCCCAGGATTACAGTATAACCAACAACAAACTTTTGGGAATCAAGGGAACTTCAGAGGCAACTTCCCAAATAGGAACTGCAACAATTATCAGAACAAATTGCAATTCCAGAATCCCAACCAGGTCCCTTACCAAAATCAACAACAAGGGAAACAAACTAGACCCATTTCTCCTAATGACAAACTAATGACCATTGAGAAGATGATGCAGTCACAGCAAACCATGATAGCTAACCAAAAAACCTTGATAGCTAACCAAAAAGCACATCAGAAAGCCATTGAATCTCAACTAGCTCAACTTGTAGTTAGCGTGAAGCCTTCTATTGGAGCCTTTGCTGGTCAACCGGAGAACAACCCTAAACATCCTGAGCAATGGATGGTTGTTATGGCTCATTTTGGTAATTTATATCCTGACCCTTCTGCCCAGACACTAGTGGTTGTCATAGATAACTAGGACTAGGTGAATGATCATGTTGACAAAGAACCTTAACCTATTTTGAAGGAGAAACCAAGTAATGATAAGTCAGAGAAAGAAAATTTTGTGAAACCTGCTACATAAGAGGAAGAAGCAACACCAGAGCATGATATTCCTATGTACAAGCCTTATATACCTTTCCCAGCTCATTTGAGGCATACCAAGCTTGACACTCCATTCAAAAATTTCAAAGAAGCCATGAAAAAGCTTTATGTTGATATACCTTTTCTAGATGCGCTGGCTGAGATACCAGCTTGGACAAAGTACTTGAAGTCACTTCTCACCAAGAAATATATAATTGAAGAATATGAAACAGTCAAGTTAACAACAACTACTTCAGACATCATCCAGAGTAAGATGCCCAAGAAGTAGAAAGATCTAGGATCTTTTGGGATCTCCTGCCATATCAGTGATTCATCGTGTAAGAAAGGATTGGCCGATCTTGGCACCAATATATCCATCATGCCACTTAGCCTTTGCAAAAGGCTAGGGTTTCCTGAACTTCTCCTGACTAGCATGACCATACAACTTGCAGATAACATTGTGACTCTACCTTTAGGAATCATTGAGGATATCCCTGTCAAGGTAGGAAAAGATTCCTATTTTCCGTGTGACTTTGTCATCATGGTCATAAAGGAAGACGCTAGATACCCTCTCATCTTTGGATGACCTTTCCTCACCACTGCAAGAGCTCTGATCGATGTTGAAGCAGGAACTTTGTTGCTCAGATTAGGTAAAGAAACTCTCAAATTCAAGGTTTTTGAAAGCATGCGAAAGCCAAGCATGCAAGAGGAAGTCTACTTGATTGAGTGTGTAGAGCAGATGTCTCTCCTAATGCAGGAGGATAATGAATAAGAAGATCCTTTAGGGATGAACCTCACCAATCCGAATGCAGAAAGTTCAGATGACGAACAAGTGAAAAGTTGTGTTTTCCACCTCGATACTGTTGAAAAAGATCATGAAGCCAACATTGAGGAACTAAAAGCAGTGGATGTTACTGAAGAAGCATGTGAAAAGACACAAGCTCCTAAAATGAAGCCCCTACCAGAAGGATTGAAATACGTGTTTCTAGATGAACTCAAGATCTACCTAGTCATCATAAATTCAGATCTAACAGCGGAACAAGAAGACAAACTTTTGAAGGAATTGAAGGAATGAAGAAAAGCAATCAGCTACAAGATGAGTGACCTCACTGGGGTTAGTCAAGCACTGTTCATGTAAAAAATCCCCATGATGGAAGATCACAAGCCAACTATTGAACATCAACGCAAATTGAATCCAAATATGAAGGAAGTAGTCCCTCTTGAAGTCATTAAACTACTCACTGCTGGGATAATTTATCCGATATCAGATTCACCATGGGTGAGTCTCGTGCATGTGGTCCCAAAGAATGGTGGAACTACTGTGATATGAAATGAAAATGATGAACTCATCCCCACTCGAACAATTATAGGGTGGAGGATGTGTATTGATTACAAAAAGTTAAACTAGGCAACTCCAAAGGATAATTTCCCAATGCCTTTTCTTGATCAAGTATTAGAACAGTTGGCTCATCAAGAATATTTTTGTTATCTCGATGGTTACTCTGGATTCTATCAAATACCCATACATCCAGATGACCAAGAGAAAACTACTTTCACTTGCCCATTCAGAACATATGCATTTAGAAGAATGCCGTTTGACCTCTGTAATGCACCTACAACCTTCCAACGTTGCATGGCTGCCATATTTTCTGGTCTCACTGAAAGAATTATGGAAGTTTTTATGGATGATTTTTCTGTATATGAAGATTCATTCGACTCATACCTAAAACACCTCTCCCTTGTCCTCAAATGGTGTGAAGAAGCACATCTTGTGTTAAACTAGGAGAAGTGTCACTTTATGGTAAAGGAAGGCATTGTCCTCGACCATAGGGTCAGTAATTAGGGAATTGAAGTAGACAAGGCCAAGATTGAAGTGATTTCCAAGCTCTCCATCCCTATCAATGTAAGGGAGGTTTGCACATTCCTAGGTCACTTGGGATTTTACTAATGGTTTATAAAGGATTTCTCAAAGATAACCAAGCCGATGACAAATTTGCTACTAAAGGATGCTGAATTCAATTTTGACGAAGAATGCATTAAAAGTTTTAGCCATCTAAAGCATGATCTTACAACAACACCCATCATCAGAGCCCCTGATTGGGATCACCCTTTTGAAATTATGTGTGATTCCAGTGATTATGTTGTAGGTGTTGTCTTGGGCCAATGTATAGAAAATAAACATTATGTGATCTACTATGCATCGAAAACCCTCGACGAAGCTCGGAGAAATTACACAACTACCTAGAAAGAATTTGTTGCATTCGTGTATGCCTTTGACAAATTCAGATCCTACCTCATTGGTTCAAAAGCCATTGTCTACATGGATCATGATGCTATCCATTACCTCCTGGCAAATAAAGATGCTAAACCTAGGTTCATTCGATGGATTCTCCTCTTACAAGAGTTTGATCTGGAGATAAGAGACAAGAAAGGTACAAAGAATGTCATGGAAGACCATCTCAGTCATAACCACACCCTAGAAACTGAAAAGATCCCCATCAATGATTCTCTTCTAGACGACCAGCTTATGAAAGTTTCTGGGGCTATCCCTTGGTACGTGGACTATGTAAACTACCTGGCTGCGGGTGTTATCCACCCTGGATGTACCAGAAGTGCACTGAAGAAATTCCCTCATGATGTAAAACAATATCACTGGGACGAGCTGTACCTCTTCAAACTCTATGTTGATAGTCTATACATACGTTGTATCGCTGAGGAAGAAGCTCAACTTATCTTAGAACAATGTCACTCGGGCCCAGTTGGAGGCCACATGAGTTCCAAGAAAACTTCCTTAAAGGTTTTGCAATGTGGATTCTTTTAGCCAACCATACCCAAAGATTCCTATAACTTTGTTCTATCATGTGACAAATGTCAAAGAAATGTAACATATCAAAGAGAGATGACATGCCCCTGAACTTGTGGCAAGAAGTCGAGATATTTAATGTTTGGGGTGTGGACTACATGGGGTCCATTCCTATCTTCTCATGGATTTTCAAACATCCTAGTGGCGGTGGATTACGTTTCAAAATGGGTTGACTCCATACCTACTGTCACTAGTGATTCCAAACCTGTCATTAAAATGTTCAAAGATATCATTTTCCCCCGATTCAGAGTCCCACACACCGTGATTTCCGACAGAGGTTCTCATTTCTTGGAAAGAAGCTTTGAAGCATTGCTGAGGAAATATGGTGTAACTCACAAGGTAGCCTCACCCTACCATCCAAAAACTAGTGGGCATGTAGAGGTTTCTAACTATCAACTCAAGGCTATTCTGGAAAAGACTGTAGGCCGTAATCGAAAAGATTGGTTAGTAAAAATCAATGACAACTTGTGGGCCTACCGAACTGCTTTTAAAACTCCCCTTGGGACTGCATATTTTCAACTAATCTATGGAAAGTCATGCCACCTGCCGATAGAACTAGAACACAAGGCATGGTGGGCAATAAAACAACTGAATTTTGATATGAAAGAAGCAGGCCAAGACAAGATTCTACAACTCCAGGAGCTGGAAGAACTCTGAATGATCACTTATGAGAATGCCAAAATCTATAAAGAACGCACAAAGTTGTGGCACGATGGTCATTTGAAGAGGAAGGACATTCAAGTGGGAGACCAAGTCCTGCTAATCAAATCAAAACTGAGGTTATTCCCAGGGAAACTCTGTTCTCGTTGGATTGGACCATAAATTGTTAAGAGCATCTACCGACATGGTGCTTTTGTTTTATGGAGTGAAACGTTAGGAGATATTGTGGCTAATGGCCAACGATTAAAAAGATATTTCACCTCAGCTGATACAGGCATCAACACATCATTGGATATTTCCAAACCAGATTGCATCCACCGTAAAAGCTGAAGGAATAAAGTTGAGCCATCGACGTAAAACAAAGGCACTTGTCGGGAGGCAACCCAATAAATAAATTCGTATTTTCAATTTTGAAATAGAAATTTTGCTTAATTTTATTTTTACTTTTTAGATAAATTTGCACCAAATAAAAATCACATCGTGAGATGCTATCTTGAGTTCTAATTGGTCTTTATTTATGTGATTTTCATATGAAGGACGCACACTGATTGGAACTCAACCACATTTGGTAGTCCAAACGGAATGAACTTTCTCCTCCATCTCGGATTTAGAGTTTGCTCGGGACAAGCAAATTTCTAAGTTCGGGGTGGAGGGTGGGTGGTACGTATCTTACTTTCCACCTTCACCCATCTAATTCAGACTTAAGATTTCATCATTGCATTTTTGACCAAAATTTTCAAATTCTTCAAAATTTTTAAAAATTTTCAAAAGAAATTGAATAGATACTTGATGAAGTTTTGCCACTTTTCGTTTGATCTCTATGAATTTTGAATTATTACACCCTCCTTATTCGAAGAAGATCCTCAAAAGCACCTTCTTCTGAAAACTAGCCTTTTGATGGAAATCATCTTGTGAAGCTTATGAATCCTAACAGCATGATCTTTATGCAAAAATGGCAAGTGTTAGTCAAACTGATAGGGATCAAACACATCATGCTTCCTAACTAACTAGTGGAACAATAACATGGAATCCCCACCGGATCCTCATCAATTCATTATCTGAGCAGAGTATGATAAAGAGAACAACCCGGTGCATGAAATTGTAAATCAAGTTGCATTCTGATCTAAACTCTCTTCTATACTTCTTCTACCATCTTTGTACCCCTCCATCCATAAAAAAGAAACAAAAATTAGCCAAAATAGTGCCAAACCCTAAGTTCAGGGTGGCACACCACTCCCCTCTATATCTACTTCTTCCATACTCCTCGCAAATTAATAGGGGTATTCCACCAAGAAAAGATGCCAAAGTGCACACAAAAAATGCAATCTTGAGTCAAATAGAGGAGAGATTCACACAAAAATGCAACAAATGAAATTGTAAATAATATAATAAAAATCCTGAGTCGAATGGAGGAGAGATTTATTTCTTCCTTCCTTACCACCCTTCACTCCCTTTTATACCTAATGGCACAATAAATGCCTCCACTACCCTGAAATACACCAATGTCAGATCAAATGCACACTTGTTGTTCTGTGGGTATCTCTGGACTCTTACAAAACTCTATGACATGCTTGTTGTTGGAAAAAGTGAGGAAGAAGTGATGTTGGAAAACAAACTCAGGAACGAAGATATGGTAAGATGTGTTCAGTGGTCTCAGGAAGTTAAGATGCTTAGTCACACTAAGTAGAAAGGAAACAACCGTGATGTGAATAGGAGGCAATCACATGATCAGAAAGTAATCATTTGGTGACTGTTTCAGATTTTGTGTTACTCGAGGACGTGCAACGTTTAAGTTTGGGGTATTCTGATGAATTCATATTCATCATGATTTTCAGTCGCCTATCTGGGTCCAATTTGATTCAATACTTTTAATTTCATCTCCTAAATCTCATAAAATGCAATATTTCTTAACTAATTCAATTATCAAGATTATTGACTAGATTTATATTGATTTTGTGCAGGTCTTGACTAGGTTCAACAATCATATGGAATTTGCTCGAGATCCTCTCAATTTTGGTCTCAACCAATCGGTCTTGACCAAACGGTTTGCCCTAATGGTCTACCCATGCGGTTTTGACCTCTCAGTCTCAGACGTTCACCTACACGTTCCTTCTCTCACTACTCTACCTAAATGGTCTCAAGACCATTTGAGCCCATACAGTCTCAAGACCGCTTGAGCCCATACGACCTCAAGACTTTATGACACCTAACACTTTCAAAACCGTTCGCAGATGCTGAAGACCGTTTGGAGGTCATCAGTCCTCAAGATCATTTGGACGATGAAGATAGTTTGGATCCAAGACCATTTGGATGAAGAATGTTTGGACACTCAAGCAAAGACCGATCAAGAGCAAGATCGTTTGGCCCCAAAACCATTTGGAGGCCATCGGTCCTCAAGATCATTTGGAGACAGAGACCGTTTAGTCTCAAGACCGATTGGAACACATCGATTTTCAAGACCATTTGCATCTCCAACCCGTTTGAAAGAAAGACCAGTTGGGGAGCAAAACCGATCAGATACAAGACTGTTAGAGAAAAGAAGCTAAGACCGTTTGGTCAGTCCAAACAGTCTTTACGCCATTGATCCTCAAGACCATTTGGACGACAAAGATCATTTCAAGCCGGTGCATGTGAAGACCGATTGGCACCTATCACTTTCAAACCATTTGAAGGAAATGTTCTAGGACCGTATGGGCAATTCCTCCACAAGATTGTTTGGTCATTTGATCGGTCTGCAAGCCCGTATGAAGACAGAATCCTAAGACTGGTTGGATCTGTTCAGTCTCCAAGTTTGTATCGTCATATATTCTCAAGAACGTTTGGATGTCAAACGGTCTCCAAACCATTTGGGTGTCACAACAAAAACGTGAGGACCCCATCCAAGCCTATAAATAGGACCACAAGGGTCCTCATTTGGGCATCGATTCCAGGATGCTGAGAGGCTTCTTGAGTAAAGGGTCAGTCTTCAAGTTTGTATCGTCATATATTCTCAAGACCATTTGGATGTGAAACGGTCTCCAAGACAGTTTGGATGTCACAACAAAAATGTGAGGACGCCATCCAAGCCTATAAATAGGACCACAAGGGTCCTCATTTGGGCATCGATTCCAGGACGCTGAGAGGCTGCTTGAGCAAAGGATCGGTCTCGCTTCCACCCCATCGCCACTCCACCATCTTCACGCCATTATAACGCCGCCCACACCTCCTCTTGCTGTGAGCAAGGAGGCCGAGAATAGAAAGAAGGTGGAGAAGAAGGTCTGCCCAGCCCACCTTGGTCGTTCTTCCTCCTCGTCCAGATCTGCACCGAAACGACATAGAAGACCGCATCATCTTCATCGAGCTGCGACTACCTTCTACACCATGCTCATGGTAGAATCTTCCTTCTCTCTTGTTATTCTTGTTTCTCGCATCATGAGCGAGTAGTCACCTTTCACTGGGGTGTGGGAATTAGCCCCACTGTCCATGCTTTCTTGTCTTTTCATTTAACATTCCAAGGCAATGTATATAACTTTCCATTTCATTGTTAATTGATAATGTTTGTAGCTTGATTACCTGCTTTCTTTCATCTTGTTCTTCCCTATGTTGTGACAACTTCTATATGTAGGGTAGAATGTCGATTAATGAGGTAGACTCCCAAACTAGAAATAGAATGGGATTCCTAGGAGTCGTAAGTGTGTGATCCGTAAGGGGACGAGCCATGTAGCCCACGGTGACGCTTCTGTGTGCCTACCCACAGGGGGGGTGTAACTTCAGTTGGATATTATATCTTCTTTGTTTATTGTCAATGTTTGCTTGCAGACTTATCACCTACCTACTTGTTGGTTAACATGGTTGACTCCTTGATGAGAATTCTGATAGGGTTCCTTGAGGTCGTAAGTGTGTGATCCATTAGGGGACGATCCATCTAGCCCACGGTGACGCTTCTATGTGCCTACCTGCAAGGGGGGCCCTCAGCCTCAGTTGGATGTTGTATCTTCGGAGTTGTAAGTTAATGATTCAGAGGGTGACGAGAAATTTGATGCCTAAGGTGATGCTTACGTGAGCCTATCCTCAGGGGGGGTTCGTAGCAGCTCCATTTGGATAGTTAGATTCTTGCCTGGATGTTATGTGTTTGGATGTGTTTGCATGTGCAGTGGTGGGAAAACCCAGTACCATCCCAGCGATTCCATATCATTTATCTAGAACAAACTTTAATTCTGCTCTTTTACTTTTTTGCATTTAGTTTAATCAATCACAAACCAATCAATTATTCTATAAATTAGTCTTACTTGACCTAGATTCGACTGACAAATATTCTTAAAAATGTTTTCCTTTGGGATTCAATCCTTAACTATACTGTGAGAAGACCCGTCCACTTGCAGGTGGTATTATTACACGAGGTTTTGGTAATAGCTTGGGGAATTCAACCCCGAGTGAGTTGTTAGTGTGATAATATTCCACGTCATATGACAATTCAGATATATACTATTAAAAGAATATAATGAAAATTAATATAAGTATGAAAACTAAAAAATGTAAACCACCCAACATGGTAGTAGTTTTGGTAAAAGATTCTATAAACAAATAAATAAATTAAATCTACTCAAAAATATTTTATCTCATTTATTATGTCCTGGACCCGTATAAAGTATACTACAACATGTAGAAGTATCGTAGAAAGATACCATGTTACTATATAAGACTTGGAATAGAGTTGTGACTCTAAGTTTACTAAACTAGCTCCCTAATCAGTAGTGGAGCTCACAATGTCTGGCCCCTATAGTTAAATACTTTGCCAGATAAATTGGACTACTCCTCAAAACCTGGGTACTTAGATGAAAAGTCAAAGCACTTGGATTAAATACATGCATCAATGGTTCTACAAGGGCTTACCAAGTGAGCAATATCTAAATGAACTGAACTACACTAGTTTCCACCAGAATCTCCGATTAATGTTAGACACCTTACTCATTTAAGGAGACCATCCTCACTGAGCTTAGTCCTCTGTACCTCTCTAGTACACCTCAGATACCTCATCTTGGACTCTTCCAGTTGGTAAACACATTTCCTCCTTCACAATACAGACCTCCATGATATATTCTATAGTGTTCAGGACATCTAATGTCTAATGACTTTTAGTTTTCACAAGTAATATATTCATCTTGCTACTCTTATATTTTTCTTTGTACTTAGGGTTTCTCTTATCACTTACTTAATTTTGATAAAGATAAACTACTCACTTCAGCAAGCAATCTACTTTAACTAATATCTGAGCATAATAATAACCACACTTAAAGCTATTCATTGAATTTCATATGAATCAACTAGTAACAACTATCAATTAAGTCACATGATTGTAACACTTATCATTAATGTAGGAATTAGACAATCCCAGAACACCGAATAATCTCATTCCACCACAGGAAATCAACATGACCTTGATATAGCTTAATTTATGGCTACGAGAATCAATATTGCATAATGAATATACATATCATTTAATAGTGCAACTAAAATTGCATATCTTAACTTATCAAATTTGAAATCAACCATGAACAAACAAATTAGTACCTACTAATGATAATTTAAAGCTTGATTACTACAAAAATCAAGGTTTGCAGGTGATTTTCCACTCACTTGTACAAGATCCTAGATTTGGATCTTGTTCTTGAACATGGACAAGCCAAAATACATTCCACTAAGCTTGGATTCGAGCTCAAAGCTTCAAGAAATAACTTCATTCAGCCTTATGCTAGTCTAACAGACCTAAACGAGGCCTTCTAGAGGTAGAAGATGAAGAAGGAAGGTCATATAAAACTTTAGGTAGGTGAATCAGATGATTCCTAACAAGTACTGAAGGGAGAAGGTTGTGAAGGTGGCCTTGTTATCAACACATCTGGTGAATGGAGGACCGACCAATGGGTTTTCACAAGCATTTGCGGGTCTTGGAGTGCCCTTCAAGGGTAGGATTGCGAAAGTAAGAAGAAATTTACACCTAAAAACTACTTACCAAGGTCAATTTGTGATAAAACTATGGTTTCCTCCCATTTGTCCCATTTCCAAAATTCTCCCTAAAGGTTGCCATTCTATTTGTCTTTTTCATAGTTTATGGCTCAACTTGAATAGAGGATCCAGAAACAAATTCAAAGTTTTCATTGGATACTAATATATATTGAAAAAGTTACTACTATTTTCATGATTTGTTATGCTGGGCAGAAACACAACTCAAATCATCTATTTGTGAGTTTGTCAAGCCTTGGGTTTATGAGTTTTTTAAGTCTTTGGTTGTTGAATCTTTGATTTGTGAGTCTACTGATACTTTGATTGACGAGTCTATCAAGCATTTGGTTATCGAACCTTTAGTTTTGTGAGTCTGTTGAGCCTTTAGCTTGTGAGTCTGTCGAGCTTTCAGTTGTTGAACCTTCAATTTTTAGTCTGCAAATCCTTTAGTTTGTGAGTTGGTGATCCTTAAGTTGTTGAACGAAAGATATTTCTATGTGAAAACTAAAACTTCCATAACTCTCTCATCTTAACTCTGAATTAGTTCATTTTATTGCATTTGATGCATAATTGATTTTTCTACGATTTTACAATAAAAGGTTTCAAATAATTTTTCTTGATTAATTAATTCCTAAAATATTATTACATCTCTTTATACTTAGATGTATGTGTTATTATTATATTAACTAAGGTCCAGACCTTGAGATATTCATAGCAGATTTTGTCTTTAACTAGTCAAAGAACAAGTTTAAGCTTAAGAAAAATATAATTCAATCAGTTAATAATGAAAACTATTAATAAGGGTGTAATAAACATGAGGATTATCTTAAACTCTCAGTTTACTAGTAAAGAATGTATGTGTTGTAATAGAGATAGTAGTCATAAGACGTTCTACAACATTATCAGTTTGTCATCAACATCACAAGGAGAATAGAAAGGTGATATGTTTGTAGTCTATCAATTAGTGTCGTATGTTAGAAACTAATGTAGAAGATACTTACTAGTTAATTAGTAAGTTAGTAATTATTTGGTCTCCTGATCATTGAGTTGTGGGAGTGAGAGAGAGAGAGTATTTTATTTTATCATTTTTACCTATGTTTGTTTCAAATGTTGCATTATTTATCATTATTACATTCTTTTATATGTTGTTAGTTCATTTCTACTAGAACAAAACATTATTTTAGATTCCACTATGTACCCTCCTTAAAATTATCTACTTTAATGAATTATTATTGTTTCAATTTGTCCTAATGTGATTGAAATGGCTTAATCACTTTAAGTCGCCCTCTGATCAGTTTATGGGGTTAGGGTCATTAAATAATAAGTTATTATTGCTAAGGTGACTTTTGATTTTCACTACCAACCTAATTTTTTTCATGAATTTTTGTGCATTGTTAATGCTTGGTTGAGACAGGGGAAAATCTGATACCCCTAAAATATATTACGACAATACTAGGAAAATTTTATTATGATTGTACCATTATTCTAAATTTCCTTTTAAGGAATACAAGAGTTACTTAGACATTTGACATTTAAATAATAAAGTCACTTTACCTTGGTGCCATATAATACAAGAGATATTAGTGAATAACATGGGATCTTAAGGCTTGACAAGGGTGATTTGAGATAGCCACAACCGATGCATGTGTGATGCGCCTAGGGAAACCTCGTATGTATCTAATTGAAAATGAGATGTTTCTCTTGACTTTAAGGTGTAAAGTTTTAAATTTATCAACTAATCACACAACGTTTGATACTCTTAAGTGTATCTGGTTCAATTATAGTGGAGTTGGGATCATTCGAAACATCTCAATAGGTGCCGCAAATTGCTACCATATTTGTTAGTTAGTACAATTTTCCAATTTGTTAGATACTACAATTTTCTAATATAAACAAGTTTGTAATATTCTACAAACTAGATCCAAGTAAAAAAAAGTAGTAAAAACCAACGAGATAAGTATGTATGAAATTGATCAAGTGTTGTAAAAATATCAGTGATAAACATCCAGTTTTGAGTCTTTCATCTCTGATCAGATTACCTTATCCACTAGAAACTATGACAAATATAAAATAATGTTTTATTGAGTTGTTTGTCAATATGCCTATACCCATACTTCTTTCCAATTTGAGAAGATCATGTAGATTTAGTGGACACCTCCTCTCCCAGGGTGAAATATCAATACCTACACATTATGGCGTGACAACATTAAGATTCAATGAGGTCCTCCTATTTCAGGGTTAGGATACATCTTCTCATCTACCATGGTTTAGAAATAGACCACACCCATCACAGATGGCCTAGAGATAATTTATTTATAGAAGACTGATCAGTAGGAGAAACCATCTCAAAACTATATGATACACAATTACAAATGAATATAAAGAAATATTGAGAAAAATGGACTCTAATCCAAAGATGGAAATAGCCACTCTTATCTGAGATGACTTAATAGTGCTCTAAGATATAATTGGGTTCCATCTCTAGTTATAAGGGTTTGGTGAGATCAAAGTCAAAATATGTAAAGGCAAAGCCGATGAGTAGAACTTTTGAGATCTAAAACACTATGGTGTCACTACAAGATAGTTTTATATTGTATCTTAATTGAGGGTGGATTGCAATGATAGAGTGGAAGGTGTTTGTGGAAATTTCATGCTTTCATGGGTTGAACATAGAAAACCAAAATATTTGTTGTGGAAAGGTGAGAAATGTGGGTTAAGTCTAATCCCTAACAATGTTTGTGAAGGGGTTATGTTTGTAGCCACATGATTAAAATGAAGGATATATGAGATATATCATTGCAATTTGAGTAGAATTCGATTGTGGGAGTCGTATGTGAGATTGCTGATATTTAATATTTGAGCACTTTTCTTCCACTTTGGTTGGATTCTAATATAGTAAAATTTGTATTTAATGAAAAGGAAAGCTATTATATCAAATTGTTAATGCCTTTGGAAGTTTCTCCTTTATTTGACTTGTGATCTTACACTTCTCTAAATGGCTTTTGAGATAAGAAGCTTTGAAATTGGTCTTGAATTACTCAAGGTCCACTAGCCTTGGTAGGTCGTGTATGCTATTTGGATAACTAGTGGTAGATAAATCCATCTAGTTGAACAACACTGATGAATAATGGAATTATATTCTGATGTAGTTGGACCTTGTATGTTGGCACTGTCTTGTTTTCTTGTGATGAAGCAGGGCTTCAGAATGACTTTAAAAGAGTAGTCAAGTAAGATTAAAATTGCAATTGAATTTGCACAAAAAGGGAATTCTTATGCAATCTGCATAGATGAAGAGAAAATCAATATTCACACAATTTAAATAGAATGTCTTCTTCCTAAGGAGAAATGAATTAATTTATAGCTATGAGAACAACTGAAAATGGATGTATCATCAGCTTAAACAAAATTGATCTAGACCTTCAAATCATAACAAAAATGATTTAGAAGAAGAATCTGAGCGATTGAATGAACTGCAAATAAAAAAGAGCATGCATAATGATTCCTTTTTTAATTTGTGTAGCTCCTTATAGGAACTCTTGACCCTTGATGTAACATCTCTAACCTGGGTTAAGGCTTAACCTATAGGTTTTGTTTAAGTAAGTCATTTATATTCTTGTCTTTATTCTTTGAAAAGTAATTAAGGCTCAAGAGGAACTTATGTTTTAATTTTAGTCCTTTTCGAATAATGTTGAAACAATGTTTTACTTGTTTTGGACTAAAGTGCAAATTACATGATAAAATGTTCCTCAAGTGTTGAAGCATCATAAGAATGAAAATGATGCAGAGGTATGGCTACCACAAGCTTGAGCACCAAGAAAGAGCTTGTTGAGCAATGCTTGTGCATTAAAACCTAGTTTTGGTGCAATGTGCAATTTACCCAAAACCTAGGGCTTAATATGAAAAATACCACCTCTAGAGAGTGCCTCATGTTTCTTGGCATCATGTATAGAAAATAAAACAAGAGGTGTGCCTCATTTGAATCACTTTGGAGGAGAGAGAATCTTGATATTAAAATAATCAAGATTTAAGCATAATTGAAACCCTAATTCAATTTAATGCAAAAATAAATATATTAATAGAATTTCCCTTAGAAAAATAGGATGTTTGAATTTTCATAAGTGTGTACGTCCTTATGCCTTGCAAAGGCAAAGAAATATCTAATGTGAGTGGACAACCCACTCACATTAGTAAAAGGAAAAGTAGTATCCACTCAATTTTGGATATTATATAATGGTTAAGGTGCTTAATTTGCTTTATTTCAATTCATGGATAATGAAGGGGAATTATAAGGTGGGGGAGATGGATTCGTATGCAAGGGATGGAGGGGAGTATGTGGCACCAATTTTGGGAGTTGAAGGGATTAATTATCACTTTCTCTCTCATTGAAATTCCCTTATATACATCCCATTTTCAACCAACATGAAAGGCTTTTTCGATCCCTTTTTCTTTCCTTGCTTTGGCTTAACACAAGGGAGCTTAGGAGAAATAGGAGGACGTTCTCCAACCTGTAGGTAATCTCCATAGTCATCTTCAACCTTGATTTCATGGTGGAAATCAAAATTCAATGTTTATTTTCTTCTTTTCTCCATTCAATCTTCAACCTTGGCCATTCATTTCACTCAAAGACTTGAGAATGGGCCTTGGATAGTTGAGAGAGTGTGATTCACTATTGAGGACGTGAAGCTTGAATCTTGGATTCAGATTTGAAGGCGGGTTATATAACTTAAACCCTTAAATGTTATTATTACATTCAATTCTTCATCACTTGTTGATCATTTTGTTCTTCTTGAAATTCCGTTGAATAATTGATGTAATTTTCATAAGAATGGTAGTAGATTTTGAAGGATAGAAGATTGATGATGATGAAATCATCATAAACACACACCTCAACAAAGTACACGAGCAAACGGTTTCAACATTGGAACCAATCAGTTTCAAGATCGATTGAAACCAAACGGTCTCAAGACCGTTTGGGATCAAACCGTCTCAAGACCATTTGAGATCAAACGGTCTCAAACCATTTGAAGGATCAATGCTGATGTAGATTGATGATGATCCAATAGTACTTAATTGAATTAATTGCAAAGGGTTCAACACTTTAAGGTTACTTGAGTACAAACCCTAAATCGTGTTGTTGAAGAAACCCTAATTGGATTCAACCAATTTTAGTGTTGGATGGGTCAAACGGTCTCAAGACCATTTGACACCAAACAGTCTCAAGACCAATTGGGGCTAAATGACCGCAAGACCATTTGAGGTCAGGAGATTTCATGGTTGGATGATGATCTAATGGTTCTAATTGATTGACTTGTAATAAGTTCAGTGATGGATAATCCATTGATTACAAACTCCAATCGATTGAATTGATTGAAGCATTAATTGATGGAATTGCTCATGACCAAATGGGTAAAACCAATCAAGACCAAATGGGTAAAAATTATTAAGACCGAATGGGTAAAATCAATCAAGATCGAATGGGTAAAGTTGATCAAGATCGAATGGGTAATTTGATCTTCAAAAGTGTTTGGTTATGTTGACCGTTTGGGAGAGTTGACCGAATGGAGGACAAGCACCTCAAGACCGAATGGAGGTCAAGTATCTCAAGACCGTTAGGAGTTCAAGGGCTGTGATAGATGATTGGAGATCCAAGGTCTGTAATTGGATGTATTCTCAATGGTTCAATTGATGATCAGTTCAATAAAGCAAACCCTAAAATTAATTGATTGATTGGAGGAAACCCTACTTGGTCCAATCAGTTTCAAGATGGTTTGGACCAAACGATCTTGAGCCTTTTTGAGTCCAAATAGTCTTGAGACCATTTGGGATCAAACGGTCCTCAGACCGTTTGGAGGGAAAACGATCTCAAACCGTTTGATGTTCAATCATTTTCAAGGATAAGTTGCTCATATGGTTTCAAACCATGTGGAGATAATTATATTTTAATTAAACAGTCTCAAATCATTTAGGGACTTTGAGATAAAGACCGTTTGATGGTATAACGGTCTTAAGACCGATTGAAGGTGTGGATCACGACTGTTTGGAGGTCAAAGTACTTCAAGGCCGTTTAAAGGTCTAATACCCCAAGACCGTTTGAAGGTTTAATTGATTCAAACCTTGTAAGTACAATCAACCCCATGATTGCTGATGATGTTTATCAAAGGTAATTATAATGGTTGTACCTTCAAGGTACTTAAGTGATTAGTACCTCTTGAGTGGTTAATTTTTGATGCTTATGGAAGGAATGACTTCATACACTATGTCAACCCTTCATTCAAGTTGATTTGACCTAATCTAAATCAAGCTTGACGCAATCAACATCCTACAAAGGATGAGAGAGAGATGATTCCATACATGTATGATAATCAGGTAGTGGTTAAGCCTCAATATTTTCAATATGAATAAAATATGTAATTAGAGTATGATCCTTGACAAAGAGATAATGAAACCCTAATTGAGAAGGTTGATGAGCCTTAACCCTAATCTAGGGTAATGATGTAACCCTAATCTAGGGTGATGTTATAAGAAATCCCAATACATGGCAATATAAAGAAAAACCCTAATTTAAGAGGATTCTTCATGAAACCCTACTTTCAGGGAAAGTTACATGAAACCTTAATTAAGGGTGATGTCATGTGAAACCCTAATTAAGGGTGATGTCATGTGAAACCCTAATTAAGGGTGATGTAATGTGAAACCCTAATTAAGGGTGATGACATGTGAAACCCTAACATATGGTAATGCCATGTAAAACCCTAATGTAGTGATGTAATGTGAAACCCTAATCAAGGATGATGTTATGTGTTACCCTAATACAATGATGTGATGTGAGACTCTAATCTAGGGTGATGTTGTGTAATGCTATATGAAACCCTGACATGAGACCCTAACCCTAATAAAGGGTTAAGATTTATAAAAAATCTAATCTAGACAATATGATGATAAACCATAACCCTAACTTTGGGTTGAGTTGACAAACCCTAATTTCAGGTAATGCTATGTGAAACCCATATATGGGGAAATGTTATGTGAACTCTAATTTATAAAGATGGAAAACCCTATTCCTAATAATGGAATAGTGACTAATATATTGATAAGTGAAATACCTAAAGGTGGTTGTTAATGGATGATCTTATATTAATAATGCCTTAACCTGAGATGAGTCCATATCATTGAAGATAGTTGGACAATTCAAATGTGTGGTTTATGTCTAGTACATTACATGATAAATGTGATGAACGGGTGCATGAAGTATTTGGATGGGAGATACCCTAATACAAGATAAGTTGATTAACTTAAGATAAAGGTGACGAGGTAAGTGATACATCAAGACATGATAGATATCACATCCAACACCTCAAGATTGAAACAACTTGAAGTATCCTAAATCCAATATATTGGATGAGTAACACATGAAGTGTGCCATGTCAATTGATACATTGAGATGAAATGCACTTTGATAAGTGTAGGGAAATATACCTTAAGAAAAGGTTAATCCAAGCTAATAAAGTATGATGTAATCATATTTTTGGCAAATATGAGAAAGGAACTCATATCTTGTATTGATAATTCAATTATTGATAAAAGATGAGTATGATTGAATACTTATGTTATCAATGTGGCTCCTAGATGTACGAAGCAATGAATTAAGGCTTGATCATTAATAATATGATCTTGAGTACCTAAATGGTTAGTAATGGAAAACCATAACCCTAATGAAGGGTGATGATATGTAAGAGAAATCCTAACCCTAAATAAGGGAATAGTGATGCTACTCTTACATTGCATAGTGTTGATATATAACTGATATAACTGTTATCATGTAATGATCATGTAGGTAATCATGAGATGATGAGCATAGCCAAGTATGAGCTATGATGTGTTAAATTTTTAAATGCTTTATGGGCCTTGTGAGACATTATATGCTTGTTGCCTAGTCAGAGGTAACAAGAGACTAAATGGGCTTTGAGAGCCATGTGAGATGCTTGTGTAGCAAGTATCATGCTTACCTTGGTTAGATGACCTGAATGTATTCATTACCAGATAAGAGGTAACAAGTGTTCTTGATGAATTGAGGGTTTGAATACCCATATTCCATAATCATGATGATGAGATGTTAAGGGATAAGAATGCCCATGATGTGACAAGGGATTAAGATTCCAATGTTTTTATAATGTTTTGAAAAGTACTTGATAGACGAATTATACTTTTCTTTATAGAATTTGTCATAATAATGTTTGAGAACTTGACTGATGCTAAAAGAATACAATAATGTACTTAATTAATCAAGTGAAATCACATCATGTAGTGCCCTAGCCATATAACCATCAGTGTCAGAACTTGCTGGATGGTGAAACAGGTTGCTCTGCGGCATAATCTGGAATGCATATTTTTGAATATGCAGGGGTAATGGGTGAAAATATCCTTATGCCCTAATGGAGGAATTGATGTGAGATAAACATTAAATATCTCAATCCTTCATTACATATGTCGGGGTGGATGTATCACTAATCCCCCGGAGATGGGATAGATGTATCATGAATCTCCCGATAATAAAAATACCAGATTGATGTGAGATAAACATGAAATCTCTCGATTGTGAAGAGAGTACAACACGCCACTGTAACTCTATAGAGAAGTTACCAGTATACCCTGGAAATCTATTTAGCAGAGACACAAGATGTCTTGCATTAAATCTCACACTGACTGAGATAAGGGAGGTCATGGAAGCTGACTCTTCCATTGACCTTGTATGGCACCGATTTTGACTTTGCAATGGTCGGTTGGAGTATGAGAGGTATACCTCATCTCCTCAGGGCATAAGTGTGATTGTAAAATGTAATCAACCATATAGCATGTTTGCTTATGGATTGAATACGAAAATCATTGGTTGATGTTACATTTCTTTATGCATCTTTAGTTGATAGATGATATATTTATGATTCCTTACATTCCTTGCAAAGTAGATAGATGATTTATAATCTACCATGGGTAGATGAAATGTTCTTCTTAAGAAAGAAAATTATCTTATTCTATTCATACAATGATTAATACTATTGTTAATATAAAAGAACTCCTGCTCAACTTTATTCTATCAATCTGCAATAATAATATTTCCGGCGGAGAGTTATATCTCTCACTGGGACAATTTTCAATTGTCTCACCCCGTGGGATCCAACTTTTTAGGTAGACGCAGAAGAAGAGGCAGAAACCCTACTGCAGGGAAAGAGCAGCAGCAACAGCAACAACATGGACAACAGTGATAATTCCAAGTGGAGGCACTGGCTGTTATGTTTGTATAGAAAGTCTTATGTGTCGTCTCTGTACTCTCAGGTCCTCAGAGTCAATAGTTAGTACTTTTAATGCATCGATCTGAGATTTTGGCTTGATGTCTCGAGGTTCTATGTTGCTTATGTATAGTTCTGGCAAAGCAACTGTTGTATGTAATCCTCGAGAAGAGATGGTACATGGTATGTACTTGTGAACCAGAATGTATATGTAATACTTTGGTTCTTGTTATAAGAGTTTTCTGGAATTGGATCTCTTTGCAAAAAAACGGTTTAAATTTTTAGAGATTTTCAGTAATCCGATGTTAATGATCGCTTCTTCTTAGTTAATAATGTTTTGTTCGAATGATGCGTCATAATTTAGTTGTATCAGAGATCTGGTTTGCTGAGTCTACAAAGACATAGGATTAAGGTTGTTGAGTCTGTTCTAGTGTCTTCCAGTTTATTTGATAGTGTCTTCTACTCATATAGGAAAAGAAGAACTTAAAGATGTCTGGATCACACGAAGAACATGCCACTGAGAGCAGCAATGTTGCACCAACAGAAGGTGCAAGGGACCAGACCAGAGAAGAACAACTGCCTGAGAACCCCTAAGATGAACCAACTATGATAAGGAATCCTTCTTTTATCATTGTTGGGCAAGCTAGGACAGCAATGATGCATATAGTGGACCATATACTAGCAATACAACCTAGACTACCAGCCCCCAATGATGAAGTTTTGGATTCCAATAGGATTCTTGCTCAACATCAACATGTTGAAGCAATGAATAATGATGAAAGAAATAGGTTACAACCTGAAATCAGGATTTGCCACAAGTGTAGGCAACCTGGACATATCAGATAGTATAATGAGGAAAAAATTAAGAAAAGGCCCATCCAAACTCGGGATCAGAGGCCTAGTAGTTCCAAAAAGGGGAAGTTTTTGGTACCATCGGCACAACCAAGGTCTAGTGCACTAGGGAAAGGACTACCCAGAAAGGGTAAAGGACCTTTTAGACCATATCAAGAGAATAGAACCTGTCACCACTGTAGATAGGTAGGACATATAGCAAGAAATTGTCCAGTTAGAAACACAATGGTAGCTCAACCGCCGAGGCGGAGACATCAAGGTCATCAGAGGAAACAGTTTTCTAGTGGTTCTCGAGGATGTGGACAGACGACCCAGGCAGGATCATTTGCATTAAATAAAAAAGCACAAAGTCAACATCAGGCAACAATAAGATTCTATGAAAATAATCAACCTGAGGAAGTAAACAAACTATGAGATAAGACAAGTCAGATGAAATAGTTACTTTATAATATATTATTTCATGATTTCATGTGTTAAAAATAAGAAAGAAGTTGTTTTTGAGCTTTCTTTGACTAGTCATATGAGGGCACAAAGAAGATGAGAACTTACATTTTACTCAGTATTCCTTTAAATGCTTTATAATTTCTCTTAATTATGTTAAAAAGGATGAGATATGGAAGTGATGCCTGAAGAAAATCCAAGAATGCTAAATCATGTGTTTATGATGATGTGAAAAGTGAGGAACATGATAGTAAATAAAGTGCATACTACATAATCTCAGTACTTGTATACTCTGGCCAGGTATATAATTATCGGAGATAGGGAAAGTATGGGAATCTTAGATTGTTACCTTTATGATTACTCTGATCAAGTAGTCATTCTGAAACAATCTAGTGAGGATAAAGGAACTAGAAATATGGTATGGATATTTGTATCACATACTAAGTTCATTAAATGAAATATGAGATGATCTCAGATCAATCTGTGTATATGAGGAAGTAAAAAGTATAATCCTCATGATAAAGAGAATGAGGCAAGGGAGACAATCCCTGTATGGTAAAGCCTGTGTGTATAGTAAAGATCTTTTCCCATGATGTGGAAATGGGAAGTGTGATGAAATTACAAAATGTTCATAAATATGTTAGACAATAGAAAAGGAATGAGTAATGACATGTAATCATCCTTATAATTCCTATGTTGATGGAAAGGAACTTAGGATGAGATAAGAGTGAATAACTCATGAACATTTGAAGGTTCATGCTATGATGAGAATAGATAATAATCCTTTCTCTTTGATAAACAACCCTGAGTAATGATGGGGTGATACGAGGAATATGTTTCTTTGTGTTCTCTTCTTTTAGGAACATGGAAATCAAGTGAGTACTATGACACTTGATGTGCATGGATTAGAAATAATCCAATGATGGATACTTTGAAAAGTATTAGTTCATCTTAGACTTTGGTTCCAAGATAAAAATATGTGTAATAAATAATGTTCCAAAGTTGAAAGAAAGATCTTCTTACATGTGTGACTTTGGTAACAACAATAGAGAAATGGAAATGATGAGGATGTGATGTGTTTTTGACACATGTGATGGATACCAAAGTAAGGCATTCTGGTATCTAAGAAATACAAGGTGGTATGGAAAAGTAAAAGCATAACTTCTAATTAGATGATATATGTTGGTTATCTAGAATGGCCAACTGTGAAATCAGTCTAATTACATAAAATAGTATGGACATCACATGTTAGGGATTTATGCTCTGCATAAACATAACATCGACAAGAATGTATTAATTGAATGAATAATTGTAAAACCGTTGTGGGAAAGGCTTATCAAGCTAAAAATAATTCTTTAAGATACCTCTAAGACAATTTCTTAATTGATAGGTAATCTCCCCTTATGAAAAAGTATGTACAACTAATAAGATATTTGGTACAAGTTGTAAGAACGTTTAGTGTTGTGTCAGCAGATTGGATGACGCACTAGATGTATGAAGAGATTTGTAGTCACAAGAGGGTGACACAATATAACTCTGGTCTTTCCTTGGAAGTGAAATGCTAAACTAAATGAGGAGTATAGGAGACTCCCCAGAACCAAGAATCATGTCACATAAAGTTATAATTTGAGAAAGGTGATAAATCAGTACAGTTTGACACCTGAATAGAATGAGGTATATATAATGTATCTTTGATAAAGAAAAATGCTATCTGACACAGAGTTGACTCTATAGTCACTAATGAAAAGGACAATGGAGTATGTGTCCTATGTGACAAGTTCTATGATAACTCTATATGGAAGAACTTTGTGTTGACCAAAGTTCTATGGAATCTCCATGACATGAAGATGTTATGTGGAGACTGGATGATATGATGAATAAATAATATTTATCTCCCTTTATCTAGGATTTCGGAGATGAAATCCTTGTTAGGGGTTTATAATTGTAACATCCCTGACTTGGGTTAAGGCTTAACCTAGAGGTTTTGCTTAAGTAAGTCATTTATATTCTTATCTTTATTCTTTGAAAAGTAATTAAGGCTCAAGAGGAACTTATGTTTCAATTTAGTCCTTTTTGAATAATGTTGCAACAATGTTTTACTTATTTTGGACTAAAGTGCAAATTACCTAAGTTGAGGGGTTAACTTGCAAATTTTACATGATCAAATGTTCCTCAAGTGTTGAAGCATCATAAGAATGGAAATTATGCAGATGTATGGCTACCACAAGCTTGAGCACCAAGAAAGAGCTTGTTGAGCAATGCTTGTGCATTAAAACCTAGTTTTGGTGCAATGTGCAATTTACCCAAAACCTAGGGTTAAATATGCAAAATACCAAATCTAGAGAGTCCTTCATGTTTCTTGGAATCATGTAGAGAAAATAAAATGAAAGGGGCGCCTCATTTGAATCACTTTGGAGAAGAGAGAATCTTGATATTAAAATAATCAAGATTTAAGCATAATTAAAACCCTAATTCAGTTTAATGCAAAAATAAATATGTTAATTGAATTGCCCTTCAACCAAAAATAGGATGATTGAATTTTCATAAGCGTGGACGTCCTTGTGCCTTGCAAAGGCAACGAAATATCTAAAGTGACCGGAGAGCCCACTCACATTAGTAAAAGGAAAAGTAATATCCACTCAATTTTGGATATTATTATTATAATGGTTAAGGTGCTTAATTTGCTTTCTTTTAATTCATGGATAATGAAGGGGAATTACAAGGTGGGGGAGATGGCTTAGTGTGCAAGGGATGGAGGGGATTATGTGGCACCAATTTTGAGAGTTGAAGGAATTAATTATCACTTTCTCTCTCATTGAAATTCCCTTATATACATCCCATTTTCAACACACATTAAAGGCTTTTTCGATCCCTTTTTCTTTCCTTGCTTTTGCGGAACATAAGGGATCTTTGGAGCAACAGGAAGACGTGCCCCAAACTGTAGGTAAGCTCCATAGATATCTTCAACCTTGATTTCATGGTGGAAATCGAAATTCAATGCTTATTTTCTTCTTTTCTCCATTCAATCTTCAACCTTGGCCATTCATTTCACTCAAAGACTTGAGAACGGGCCTTGGACAGTTGAGAGAGCTTCATTCACTGATGAGGACGTGAAGCTTTAAGCTTAGATTCAGCTTTGAAGGTGGGTTATATAACTTAAACCCTTAAATGTTATTATTACATTCAATTCTTCATCACTTGTTGATCATTTTGTTCTTCTTGAAATACCTTTGAATAATTGATGTAATTTTCATAAGAATGGAAGTAGATTTTAAAGGATCGAAGCTTTATGATGATGACATAATCATAAGCACACACCTCAACAAAGTACATGAGAAAACAATTTCAACATTGGAACCAATCGGTTTTAAGATCGATTGAAACCAAACAGTCTCAAGACCGTTTGGGAGTAAACGGTCTCAAGACCGTTTGAGATCAAACGGTCTCAAATTGTTTAAAGGATCAATGCTGATGTATATTGATGATGATCCAATATTACTTAATTGAATTAATTTCAAAGGGTTCAACAATTTAAGGTTACTTGAGTACAAACCCTAAATTAGGTTGTTGAAGAAACCCTAATTGGATTCAACCAATTTTAGTGATTGGATGGGTCAAACAGTCTCAAGACCGTTTGGGGCTAAACGACCTCAAGACCATTTGAGGTCAGGAGATGTCATGGTTGGATGATGATCTAATTGTCTAATTGATTGATTTGTAATAGGTTCAGTGATGGATAATCTGTTGATTACAAACTCCAATTGATTGAATTGATTGAAGCATTAATTGATGGAATTGATCCTGATGGAATGGGTAAAACCAATAAAGACCGAACGGGTAAAAATGATTATGACCGAATGTGTAAAATCAATCAAGATCGAATGGGTAAATTTGACCAAGATCGAATGGGTAATTTGATCTTCAAAACTGTTTGGTTATGTTGACCGTTTGGGAGAGTTGACCAAATGGAGGACAATCACCTCAAGACCGAATGGAGGTCAAGTATCTCAAGAACGTTTGGAGTTCAAGGGTTGTGATATATGATTGCAGATCCAAGGGCTGTAATTGGATGTATTCTCAATGGTTCAATTGATGATCGATTCAATCAAGCAAACCCTGAAATCAATTGATTGATTGGAAGAAATCCGACTTGGTCCAATCGGTTTCAAGATGGTTTGGACCAAACGGTCTTGAGACCGTTTGAGTCCAAATGGTCTTGAGACAAGTTGGGACCAAATGGTCCTCAGACCGTTTGGAGGGCAAATGGTCTCAAACCGTTTGATGTTCAATCATTTTCAAGGATAAGTTTCTCATACAATTTCAAACCATTTGGAGATAATTATATTTTAATCAAACGGTCTCAAACCGTTTAATGACTTTGAGATCAAGTTAGAGTATGATCCTTGACAAAGATATCATGAAACCCTAATTGAGAAGGTTGATGAGCCTTAACCATAATCTAGGGTAATGATGTAACCCTAATCTAGGGTGATGATATAAGAAATCCCAACACAGGGCAATATAAAGAAAAACCCTAATTTAAGAGGATGCTTCATGAAACCCTTCTTTCAGGTAAAGTTACATGAAACACTAATTAAGGGTGATGTCATGTGAAACCCTAATTAAGGGTGATGTCATGTGAAACCCTAATAAAGGGTGATGTCATGTGAAACCCTAATTAAGGGTGATGTAATGTGAAACCCTAATTAAGGGTGATGACATGTGAAACCCTAATCTAGGGTAATGCCATGTAAAACCCTAATGTAGTGATGTAATGTGCAACCCTAATCAAGGATGATGTTATGTGTAACACTAATATAATGATGTGATGTGAGACTCTAATCTAGGGTGATGTTGTGTAATGCTATATGAAACCCTGACATGAGACCCTAACCCTAATAAAGGGCAAAGATTTATGAAAAATCTAATCTAGACAATATGATGATAAACCATAACCCTAACTTTGGGTTGAGTTGAGAAACCCTAATTTCAGGTAATGCTATGTGAAACCCATATATGGGGAAATGTTATGTGACCTCTAATTTATAAAGATGGAAAACCCTATTCCTAATAATGGAATAGTGACTAATATATTGATAAGTGAAATACCTAAAGGTGGTTGTTAATGGATGATCTTATATCAATAATGCCTTAACCTGAGATGAGTCCATATATTTGAAGATAGTTGGACAATTCAAATGTGTGGCTTATGTCTAGTACATTACATGATAAATGTGATGAACTGGTGCATGAAGTATTAGGATTGGAGATACCCTAATACAAGATAAGTTGATGAACTTAAGATAAAGGTGATGAGGGAAGTGATACATCAAGACATGATAGATATCACATCCATCACCTCAAGATCGATACCCCTTGAAGTATCCTAAATCCAATATATTGGATGAGTAACACATGAAGTGTGCCATGTCAATTGATACATTGAGATGAAATGCACTTTGATAAGTGTAGGGCAATATACCTTAAGAAAAGGTTAAGCCAAGCTAATAAAGTATGATGTAATCATATTTTGGCAAATATGAGAAAGGAACTCATATCTTGTATTGATAATTCAATTATTGATAAAAGATGAGTATGATTGAATACTTATGTTATCAATGTGGCTCCTAGCTGTGTGGAACAATGAATTAAGGCTTGATCATAAATAATATGAATTTGAGTACCTAAATGGTTAGTAATGGAAAACCCTAACCCTAATGAAGGGTGATGATATGTAAGAGAAATCCTAACCCTAAATAAGGGAATAGTGATGCTACTCTTACATTGCATAGTGCTGATATATAATTGATATAACTATTATCATGTAATGATCATGTAGGTAATAATGAGATGATGAGCATAGCCAGGTATGAGCTATGATGTATTAATTATTTAAATGCTTTATGGGCCTTGTGAGCCATTATATGCTTGTTTCCTAGTAAGAGGTAACAAGAGACTAAATGGGCTTTGAGAGCCATGTGAGATGCTTGTGTAGCAAGTATCATGTTTACCTTAGTCAGATGACCTGAAGGTATTAGTTACCTGATAAGAGGTAATATGTGTTCTTGATGAATTAAGGGTTTGAATACCCATATTCCATAATCATGATGATGAGATGTTAAGGGATAAGAATGCCCATGATGTGACAAGGGATTAAGATCCCAATGTTTTTATAAAGTTTTGAAAAGTACTTGATAGATGAATTATACTTTTCTTTGCAGCATTTGTCATAATAATGTTTGAGAACTTGACTGATGCTAAAAGAATACAGTAATGTACTTAATTAATCAAGTGAAATCTCATCATGTAGTGCCCTGACCATATAATCATCAATGTTAGAACTTACTGGATGGTGAAACGGGTTGCTCCGTGGCATAATCCTAAATGCATATTTTTGAATATCACTAATCCCCCGAAGCTGAGATAGATGTATCAAGAATCTCCCGATAATATAAATATCAGATCGATGTGAGATAAATATGAAATCTCTCAATTGTGAAGAGAGTACACCACACCACTATAACTCTATAGCGAAGTTACCAGTATACCCTAGAAAGCTATTTAGCAGTGACACAAGATGTCTTGTATTAAATCTGATACTAATCGAGATAAGGGAGGTCATGGCAGCCGACTCTTCCATTGACCTTGTATGGCATCAATTTTGACTTCGCAATGGTCGATTGGAGTATGAGCGGTATACCTCATCTCCTCGGGGCATAAGTGTGATTGTAAAATGTAATCAGCTGTATAACATGTTTGCTTAAGGATTGAATACAAAAATCATTAGTTGATGTACATTTCTTTATGCATCTTTAGTTGATAGATGATATATTTATGATTCCTTAAATTCCTTGCAAAGCAGATAGATGATTTATAATCTACAATGGGTGATGCAATGTTCTTTTTAAGAAAGAAAATTATCTTATTTTGTTCATACAATGATTAATACTGCTATTAATATAAAAGAACTCATGCTCAACTTTATTCTATCAATCTGCAATAATAATGTTTCTGGCGGAGAGTTATATCTCTCATTGGGACAATTTTCAATTGTTTCACCCCTGTGGGATCCAACGTTTTTAGGTAGATGCAGAAGAAGAGGCAGAAACCCTACAGTAGGGAAAGAGCACCAGCAATAGTAATAGGGACAACAATGATAATTCCAGGTGGAGGCACTGGCTGTTATGTTTTGTATAGAAAGTCCTATGTGTCGTCTCTGTACTTTCAAGTCCTCGGAGTCAGTAGTTAGTACTTTTAATGCATCGATATGAGATTTTGGCTTGATGCCTCGAGGTTTTATGTTGCTTATGTATAGTTCTGGAAAAGCAATTGTTGTATGTAATCCTCGAAAAGAGATGGTACATGGTATGTACTTGGGAACCAGAATGTATATGTAATAGTTTGGTTCTTGTTATAAGATTTGTTGGAATTAGATCTCTTTGCAAAAAAAAAGGTTTAAATTTTTAGAGGTTTTCAGTAATCCGCTGTTAATGATCGCTTTCGCTTAGTTAATAACGTTTTGTTCGAAGATGCGTCACACTTGAGATGCACTTTGTATTATCTTTATTCAAGAGCAAACGAGAAGTCTCTCTTTTCAGCCAAAATCTGACTAGCTTAATTTTTAAACTACCTATGGTTACTAAGGTCTAAGGACAAGCTAATGTCTAGCACCTTATTTTATATGGAAGAATTTCAATCAACTTATAGCAAAGAGATTGGGAATGATAATGAGAGTCCATAACGAAACTATTAGGGTTGTCTCTTTTACAAAGACCACTAATAACTAAATTGAAGTATGCAACTATAAGATCTAGGAATATAAGGGTTCCTTGGATGAAAACTCATATCTGTGTGCAGAACTACATTGAAAACATTCCAAATTATTGATATACGGAGATAGTTTATAACTTGCCATAAAACATTATAGGGTAAAATATTTCCATTTATATAAATTAGGTAAAGGTACGAAACTTATATTTTACTTACCACATAAGAGATATGGCTAGTGAATAACAAAGAAAATAATCATGATGTAGTACCATTGACTAGTTTTATCCTAGGGAAAATAGTCTCACGATAGCCATTGTGTATAATTATATCACTACTGATTTGTTTGCTTTAGGAGAAATTGGGAAAAAGAGCTACATAGTAAGGCATTTTATACTTTCTGGTTTACTTTTGTTTTTAGAAAAACAAGTCGACTATTGTAGGTGATATTTACTAGCTGCCTCATCTAGTTTATTTTTAGGAAAGAAGTCATCAGTAGCTACTCATCTAGTGGACCTTGATGTTAAACTATTTACTTGGAGAGGAAATCAACCAACACAAGTCCACTTCCTACATTGTAGCACCACCTTAACCTTGTTTTATTGGAATGTAAGCCATAAAAACTATGTCAACTTACCTTAATTTTTATTTTGGCGTTTGATAATTTTGTGAGAAAAATTAAATGACCTACTCAAAAGATGATCTATGCATATGTCTAGTGAGTCAACACCTTAATAATCCTTTAAATTCAATATGAAATTAGTACAAGTCATTCAATAACTAAAAACTAAAACACCAATTAAAAATTCAATGCAAGATTGTGTAATTGTATCTCCATCATTATCATATGAATAAATACAATCTTGAGCTTATACAAGTAGCTACATCCAATGAATGTATTATAACAAAATATCTAATGAGTTGTCGATAGTCTTGAGTGAACTTTATATTTTTTGTGTTACTTGTTTTTTTCCTCTAATTAGGGTTTACCATCTTGACTGAATATGGGGTGCTTATTCATTTTGAAATATCTCAAATAGATTCATTAGACGCAATAACATGGGATTGTCAAGGCATCATCATAATACAGTGTTATGCATAATTTTGTCTTGAATCAACACTAATAATTTTAATCGAACTAAGTGTATTCATTGTAATAAATAGGAATATTTCTTATTATTCAGACAAAAATTACAATATATTTTGATTTGATTTGTCATAAATAGGAACTAATAAAAATTTAAGTATTTATACACTAAAACATCCCTCATACCATTCACAGTAACTCTTTTGTAATACTTTTTATTCACAATAAACTAGATAATCTAACTTCCTCCCAAATTTGTAGGATAAAACCCTTTAAAGTAATAATTTATGTACTAATAACCCTAAGACTTTGAAGAGAGACTTGATAAACTTATAGTTGTGATGCTTAAACTAATTGGATATACTATTTGTCATACCTAAGTAGTAATAACACCAAGACTATAAAAATAAACCAAATAAATCTATAGTTCTAATCCTAAAATTGATTGGATAATTATATCCCTCATACTTAGATATCTAGCCTACCTATTTTCATTTCGACATGCAAAACCTCAAAAATTATAAAGGAAAATCCATTATAATCCTAAGATATTGAATTAGTCAACATATACCCATTTTATGATTCAACATCTAGATCAAATTCTCAGTTATAGGTGAAAGTACAACATCCCTTGCTTTCTCCCTCACACAATCCCCAATCCAGGAGGGACTTTACAATGGAGATACATTTTCACCACCACATTCTCTCTATCTTCCTCCTTAGTGCATAATTCTATTCCTATCAACTTGGAAAACCCTCTCACACTAGGTTTTTTCTATATATAGACTTCCATCCCTCTCGGGCTCCTAAATTGACACATTCTCAATATTCATTGACCCCCTCCTCATGTCTTAACCTATATAAATAATAGTTCCATATTTAGACTTTGAGTGACCATTTCAATCATCCTAACACCCTCAAGTTCCATGTGATGTGATTCCTAAAGTACACGTTCACCCAACATTCTTATGTAGTTCATATGTAGTTATTTTATATCTTTATAGTCTCTAAATTTAATGCAAATCGGTATAGGTTAGGGATTCTAAATTTAACAAATTTTTATAAGTTCTCTTTACCCCTTTCGTTATTCCTGATTAGTCTCCCCTCAACCTCTAGTTTATTTTCTTCCCTCTAAACCATAAACCAAGACGTCTATTATACTCTACCTTTGCAAGTTATCCCAATTTTTTTTTACAATTTGGTTTCACATGTTATGTTCTTGGTTGATAGTCTCCAACCTACTACCACTAATCAATATATATATATATATATATATATATATATATATATATATATGGTTATATTGATTATGGGCACCTTTGTGTCTATTGTTTAGGGTTGAAGTGGATGGAAAAAGCTAGAGTACACAATATGATTAGTTCCAAATGTTGGTTTATGAATAGTTAAGGGATTAATTCATCCCTAAGATCACTAGCCTTTTTCTTCTCCATTCTTCTATCTTTGGAAGAAAGTAATTCCACATGGACAATTTTGGCTTTGTGATGCTTCAATGACGTTACACATTGTGATGGGCTTGATTTTATTCTCCTTTAATTGGGTGAATATCCACTTGAGATAATTTTCTAGATTTGACCCAAATTCCCATTAATCCACTACAATTTAGCATGTAATTAAATGACATTATGATCATGCATATAATGGTTTTAATGGTTTCTCATGTTAATGAAAAGTCTTGTAAATAAATTTCCTTCAGTTTGGTTAGTCTAAATCTTGAAAATGTATAGTACATTCATGTGAACTCAAAAGATTTTGTGTGATTACCCTTTAGAAAGATAAACATACATAGAACATTTTGATCTTGGTTTTTTGATATATTTTTGGCCTCGACCTTCTCTGGCTAATTAACACAAGCCCAACTAATCAGGTTGTGCATGAGCCATTATTGAATATTACACAGTAAACACAAGTTTCCCATCAAATTTTAGAGATTCACTAGCACCCATCCTTATTCTCAAGTATTTGGACATGTACACAATGTAACATTTACTGGAATTTGCTTTAATCTAATTACATATATGAATTCAAACTTATTGGTATGGAACATCTAGGTTCCCTGTGATTACTATAAGATTGTCATGCAAATTATTCTGATCAGTGTATTTATTCATTTATATGTGTAAGATAAAAACATCAAATATATTTCATCAATCAAGATCAAGTTTTAAGATATTATATTCAAGTTCAAAAATTATGTAAAGTATTATTTATTCTTTATTTCCCTCTATTTTATTATATCTTGATATCAATGAGCACTTGAGTGCAATATGCTCTTGGGAGCATTGAGAATTGGTGTAAGGTTATTGTGAAGTGAAATTCTTATTATGAGACTCAGGGTTACAGAGATTCATATATATATAGCCTTTTCTTAAGATATGATGTACCAGAGATACAAGATAACATAAGCTAGACTAATGATAATGGGTTGAAGGAGAGGAAGCCCAATTAGCTATTATAAGGGAAATAAATAACAGAAAATACCACAAACACTCCCCTTAAGCTAGAGAGTACACATCATGTATTCCCATCTTTCCTCACATATAGGAGAAAGATGAAGGTGGAAGAGTCTTGGTGAACATATTAATAGTATGCTCTCCAGTCTTTACATATGGTGTAATGATCTTCTTGTAACAAATCAGGTCTCTCAAGAAGTAGCATTCAACCTCAATGTGCTTTCTACGTTCATGAAAAACTAGATTATTAGATACATAACTAGCCTCTTGATTATCACACTTTAGAGTTGGTGGAGAAGAGAGAGAGGAAAACCTAATTCTCAAAATATACACATCAGCTATTTAATTTTACAATAGGCATGTGTCATGGCATGATATTCTGCATCATAACTAGAACAAGCCACAACATACTGCTTCTTACTCTGCCAACTGACGAGAAAATCTTCAAAACAAATAAAAAATTCGAAATATATCTCCTATCATTCACATCTCCATCCCATTTAGAATTTACATAGTAGTTCAAAAAGATATTTGTAGGTTGTGGTTTCTTCCAAAGAAGACCTTTTCCATATCATGATATTCTTTCTCCTTTGTACCTGACTCTAGTGGCACACAAAAGGTTTAGCCATGTGTTGAATAAAAATACTAACAACAATATAATATTTAGTCGGGTAATTGTAAGTCTGATGAGTTTCCCAAATATTCGTCAATATTGTTCAGGATCAGAAAAAAGACCTCCTTGGACAAAACTTTGTTGTGATAGTCTGTGAGAAAAGAAGCATGCTTACAATTTAGCATACTAGAGTCCTTCAAGAGGTTAAGGATGTACTTACATTGTGCACCACTTACCCCATCGAAACAAGGAGGTCTTAAGATACCTACATGTTATTGGTGACATGTCAGGTTTTTTGGTTGCTACTGTTTGACATGGAGAATGGGGGAGATTGTGGTGATTTCAATATTGGAGCTAAAATCAGCCCAAACTAAAGTATATTTATATATTTGCATAAATAAGTGCCCTAACGAGAATGTAGAACCTCTCTGCCTAAGAAGTAGCGAAGATGTCTATGATCCTTGATATGAAAATATTGTTGGAGTGCCTTTAGTGTTAAAATTCCATGATCATCACTACCAGTAATAATGACATCACTAACATAGACAACAAGGATGATGGTTCCAGCTTGAGCAAAAATAATGAATAGACTATGATCACTAGATGATTTGGAGAAACTCAGGCGAGAAAGAATGCCAATGAGTTTTATAAACCAGGACCATGGTGATTTCTTGACACCATACATAGAGTGTTTGAGATGACAAACTCTTTGGGAAGATTCCCTTAGAGTACAAAAGTCCGAGCTCTATTTAATATACACTTCCTCTTCTAAATCACCACGAAGGAAGGCATATTTAATATCAAGCTAGAATAGAGTCCAATCCATGTCAGTGGCAAGGGATTGATTACAATCTTGATAGGAGAAATGTGAGTGACATGTGAGAAGGTTTCAAATAAATCCTTGTCATATGTTTGGGTGAATCTTTTGGCAACAAGTCGAGCTTTAGGTCATTCCAATGATCCAAACTTGATAGAGAATACCCATTGAAAATCAATAATATTTTTGTCTAACAAAGAAGGGACAAGATCTTATGTCCCATTTTCATGCAACAGGTGAAGTGTCATCGACCAAGATAATACTGCATATTAGAGAAAACCGATGATGGAATCAAAATATTCATCAAGTATTATATCACTCAAATTTTTACCAAAAAAATTATCCCATATTTTATTAAGCCTCAAAGTACTCTTTTTCCTACATGTAGTGGCGAGGGAAAACGTCCCACAATTCCTTTGCAGTTTTATAAAACATGTACTTTGAGCTAATTGAGGGTTTCATGCCATTCTATAATAAGCTTTTGACTTGGTTATTTACTTATTTTTGTTCAGGGATATCCTCAGCAGGTTTTCCAATGAATTATACCTTATCTCTAGTCTCCAGGATGGTTAAGATTGAATTCATCGAGAGTAGCTAATTATCACCATTCAACTTGATTAAGGAGATAGGAACATTGTCACTATAGACAATGGTCTCAGATGAATCATTTCTATCTGCAATGTCTTCATACATCTCATGACTTCACTACTAGAGATCAGACAAACCAAGATAAAAATCCCCATAGACAAGACAACATGATGGAGGTTGTCATCATGGGCAGCCACCCCGCTAGCAGTAGCAATGGTGGCGTTCTAGCGCATAGCTGCAAGCCGCACACCCAACGGCCGGCTGCGGCGGCCAGTAACATGGGTACAGGTGGGCACACGAGAGGGGTGGGGGAAGAGAAGAAGAAGAGGAAGAAAAGGAGGTTTTCTTTGGAAACTAGATGGCTGCTCTTCGTACCATCTGATTTTTTTTATTATGAGTTTCAAAATTATAGAGATTCATATATATAACCTTGTCTCGATGAATGATGTATCGAAGACACAACATAACATAAGCTAGTCTAATGCTAATGGGCCTAAGGAGAGGATGTCCAATTTACAAATACAAGACAAAATAAATAACAGAAAATACCACCACAATTTATGTAAAGAAATTAACTAGCCTAGTTGACTTAATTAATTCCAAGTATTGAGAACTCGATCAACAATATGAAAAGTTTTCAATATTTATTTCAATTTATTTATTTTAAGATTTGAATGTTATTTAAAAATTCTATTGATTTAGAGTTTCTTCTAAGAGACATTAGTCATTTGACTCATTTTGGCATATGAGATATTAGGAGAATTTAATGAGCAACTAGGTGCACATGAGCCCTTAGGAGCATTTAGCCTTCATTACACATGAACTCTAGGAACACTATGGATGGGGGATGATATAATTAATATAGATAATGGAAGTGTTAAAGAAATATTAACATAAAGATAAACCAATATGGTAACTTATTGATGCTATATCTTTGTTACAAGCTTTTCCCATAAGTGTAGGATGTATTTACTCAATTAGCTACATGGTTCCACATACAAGTTTACTCTTTCCTATGTATAGATGTTTGTCCTTATGATGTGAGCAGAATGGGGGCTAAGGACAAGGCCTTGAAAACCAAGAGAAGATTTATTGTGCATGGTGGGTGCCTTTATCCAAAGAGTTTGTGAATGATAGTATATATTTTATGTTAGGTTATGATTTAGGCTTAATTTTCTTTGGTGTTTATGATTAGGAGCAATATAATCATATGCATATATGCTATATTTCCCCTTCATGTTAAACTATCAAGAATGAGATTGTACTTTTTTGTGTGGTTTTAATTTCAATTGTTCTATTTGCATGCTATTCAATCAATGTGACATCCCCTCAATTCATAGGTAGGAGCCGATGCTTCAACAATATCATTATGTATATTTGTTGTGAAAATGGGGTGCTACGAGGATGGTCCCATCTTGACTTCTAATGGGCTGGAGATGCATGAGAGAAAATACTTAAAACAAATAATATTGATCGGCAACCTTCATGGATTTTGTAAATGTTGCATCATCATCGTCATCATCATTATTATCACCACCATCGTGTAAGCTTCTATCCCACCAACCACGTTAGGGTCGACTACATGGGTTGTTATATTCTAATCGGCTTTTTTATGTGTCTTATTCCTAATAAGTTGTGAAGATTCAAAATCTCTCCTTATATGCTCTTACCAAGTAAATTTAGTCATGACTTTTCTTCTTTTTAATGTGGCCTTGATGCCTTGATGATAATGACACATTTATTGCAAAACCCGTCGCTACCTCTCAGCTTTTCCATCACCTATCTTGATGTTTCTTCTACTAAATTTATGTCTGTTGGTTGGCCCTCCTTTGAGTTCTAAGTCTGGCAACACAAAGTGGGTTTGCCATCCCCAAGAATGGTACTACAATGTATGAACCGAACTTAGCATGTGACGTACAGACGTATTCGCATGTTTTATTCGTTATGCGGTTGTCGTTTTGTTGGTAAGATTTGTATCGGAGCAGTGTAAAGTGAAGTGGTTGAGGAGTCCGTTAGATGGCGGTGGTGTTTGGTAACTTCACTGCAAGTTGGTAGGATTACGTCTGTTTCTTTACGACCGTGCCCCTAGATCGAAATGATGTGGATTTGAATTACAGTGGGGTTATCTTTCCGGAGTTTGTTGTCGGTTCTGAGTTCTGACAAAATTTAATTAATGTGTCATGTAAGGTACGGTTAATAAAGTGGACGGAGAGGGGCCACCGTAGCGATGTCAGTATTGGGAGCGTTCTGGATAGCGATGTACAATGGGGATTCGATAATTTCATCCTGGATGCAGAATTGCTTTGGTTTGCTTGCTTATAAGCTCTTAACCTCTGTCAAAGTTTGATGTATTACCACATGAAGCATGAAGCGACAACCATGATAATGCTAGTAGTTAACTGTTACTGCTCCCGACTGCGTGGATACACAAGTAGTAAAGTCAGTCCTGGTGTTCTAGAAGCTGTAAAAAACAGTGAAGGAAAGCAGTCACCATCGATCGATCATCTGCTGGGTTCACTTATACTGTTGTTGGTTTTGCTGCCCCTACCCATTGTAATCACTTATGCTGTCGAGTTGAGTCGGAGGCTGTCGGGTTGAAGAGGGTAAAAAGAATGAAGAAGTACTGGATGCCTCCCCCGCCGTCATCATCTATCATCATCTTCCTGGAAGTTACATGATGTCCTTTTTCTGTGAAAAGATGAAAAAAAGAAGAGAAAAGGATGTGGAGAATAATTTCGAGGCATGGGATTCAAAGGAGGGATAGGATGAGATGCGGTTGGATCTGGAGGGGAGAGTCTCGAACTTGCATCTGCTCTCCATTTCATCTGTAACGAAAGCAAAGTGGGAATCATTTCCCCCCATCTCTTTCTCCTTCTCCAAAACTAAAGAGAAACTAGAAAGATGTTTGTCTCTTCTTTGAGCTTTCTTTTCTTCTAAATTTTTATCTTTTATAATCCTTTTCTGCTTTTGTTCTCGACTGGATTTCCTTTCATTGTTTTGGTAGGGTCGTATCTGTTCTCTGCAACTGAAAAAAAAAAAAGACACCGCCCAACCCTGTTCTCTTTTCACAATATGCAGGACAGACAAAGGCAAGTCGAGCCATTAAGGAAAAGAGTGGCATCATAGCACATGCACGCAGCTGATCCCACTTTTGGCCTTTCCCTTGAATTCCAATTTTGGTTGGTTATAGAAAGACGCGTTGCTTTACTCTTGTTCGTGGTTAAACGTAAAATAGAAGAGGGGAAAGGCAAAGGGAAGGAGAGGGAAAAGGGAAAGGGATGGAACAAGGAAAACCAATAAAAACATTTTTTTGTTATGTTTACGAGGGAAAATAAATAGAAGGGAAATGTTTAAAAATATTATCTGTCATGTGGATATGGAGATGAAATAGATATATTTTCATGCACCTCATCCCCTATAGATATAACTTATATTTTGTCAACATAGTAGAAAGAATTACTGAAAATTATTTTCAACATTAACAACTACAACACAAAAATACATACAAGAAGATGACGATAGTTACATAGATTAAAACAAATCGATGATTAACTTTTTCTAGAGGAAGTAAATTAGTATTGTCTAATACTCATCGAGAGGGAACCCATTCTTGAATATCAACTTTAAAAAGAAATAGTTTTTTATATGGAATCCTAGAGACAGATTATTTGATTGGATGGAGTGAAAATCTTGATAGAAAAATAATATGTGGACAGAAGTATTTTATGACCAAAATTGTTTCCTTGAAGAGAAATAAACCACTTTTCTATCATTGATTTGGATTAAAACTAAATTTTAGGTAGAAATTGATGCAAATATTTTCACTACCACTTTGTATGCTATTTTAGCCATGTTTTCATTAGAAAGTCTGTAATATTTATACGTTTCATGCATCTTTTGTCTAAATAGTCTGTGAAGCTCTTGGTGCATCCATTTTATCTATTCTTAATGTATTCTTTCAAATTATGTATTTTATTATAACTTGATGCACCGTCTACGTTGTTGCCGACAAATCAAACACAAATTGCATTAAATTGGTACCACGACATGGAGAAAAGAGGCAAAGTTAGACGATCGTCTCGGTAGAACTGAGATGAGACTGATACCATTGAGATTCCAAGTCACTATCACCGATGGTTAGTTCGGAAACTCGAACAAGGATAAGAAATCCTTAGTATATTTCAGTACCCCTGATATTCAGCTTGGTGGCACCGAGATAGACCTGCCCGGGTTAAGTAAAATGCCAATTCGGTTGCACCAACTTTCAAGAAGGTGAGATCGAGATTTTTCCGACGACCATGGTTAATAAAGACAAAATTCAACAGTTCGTTGGATAAGTTTTGTTCTACCCTCTTTTGTCAAAACCTCAGAAAACGGCTGAAAATAGGACATCAACCGTTACATGGAAGATCAAAGATGAAGAAGAAGGAGACAAGACAACGTGATCAATGATCATCTTGACACCTTTAAGGAGTAGCTCGATGGCTGAAATGTTGTTCGGGTGTGACAATATTCAGATTGGATCATCCTCATGCCTATTTACATGGGTTTCTCCATTCTTTATGTTGTTCTTTTTCTACAAACCTTCTTTTAACCTCATGTCATGCATGAGGCTTTAAACTCCTTGTTCTTCATGACATGAGATTTGAATTTGAGTATAATTATCTTTCATTTTAGTATAGACATCTTTGCTTTTCATTCTGATAATAGTTCATTGAATTGTCATATTTATTCTTGATCACCATGAGTATGTGTGAGATTGTTGATTACTATGAGAGTGAGATTAATAGTTAGAGAATCCATTTACAAGATAGCCAGTAATCCACTACAAATGTAGGCTAACCATGTTGAGGTTGATTGTCTAGAGAGAGATCATTTGACCTTATATATTGATACTCGAGAGTGGATTAGTAGTTATTTAAATAGTGTCCTACACTGTGATAGTGGATAGTACAAGCTACAAACGCCCAGTCCAAAGAAGTGGAGATAATTTATGTCAATTGAAGAAAACTCATGATTGAATAACACTATGGTGAAACTGATACCCTAATGATCCCATTAATTTGATCATCCGATTATTAATTATTTTATATACTTGTAATTATTAGACTAATCAAACCAATCAACTATTTTCTTAGATCTAGCTAATCTAGCTATTTTAGTTAGTAGTAGCCTCTATTTGCTCCAGTTCTATGAGGCAAGAAACTCGGGCCTCTTTGAGTCCCTTCACTACTTTGATGTATACCTTGCATACACATAAATGTATGTCGTGTCAAGTTTTTTGGCATCATTATTGAGAAATTGGCAACCCTAGCACTATAATTGCTATTCTCTACGCCATTTTTAGCTCTTTTATTTTTCAATTCAGTCAAAAATAATTTCTAGATATTTTTTTTATTCATGAAAAGTATTATGTGTTCTCACACTAAATTTCTACTTTTTAGGTACTAATTTATGATCCAAACACGGATCATTGACTATGAAGACCCCACTCCCCCATTGGAAGATCTCACAAAGCTCTTGGAAAAGGTTCAAAAGTACATAACATCATCTCCAAGGATGATTCTAGGTACACCCCAACAACACTAGAAGCTACATTGTCGGGCAAGAGAATACTGATAATTATTCTAGATAAAACTATGGTAGAAGAAGAAGAGAAAGGTAATATATCTAACCACGGGGAAGACAATGAGGATGTGGCGGTTTGATATGAAGAGAATACCATATAGGAGAAAATAAAGACATTGTCACTCACAACTCAGTTGGATCCTATAAGGAGACATGCATCCAAGAGTTCCATAGAATCACATGAGGTTATGAAATTCAAGACACAGATGGCAAAGTTGACAAAGCAACTGGAGAAAAATATTGCCACCTCATTTGGAGGCGAGGAATACGAATTCATGTACATGCAATAGTCTATCAATAAAAGGAACAATTGCCCATGGAGGAGCAATCCTAAATTCATGTAGAAGGATCCAGATAATTTTCATCAAGACCTGTCATAGATGTATAAGCCTCAAGGACACCAGTAGAATGTCTCATAGAAAAATCAAAATGAAAGGGGGTCAAAGCATACTATAGATGTTAAAAGACATGTTTGGGAATTTATGACTAAGAATGAGTCATATCTTGAGCAATCCAAGAGAGATAAGTAGAACAAGGGGTCCAATTAGAAGTCTAGAAGCTCAAATCTAGAAAATATCAATTGACTAAGCATATTTGAAGAAGCCTACACAACAAGGGTTCCCATGAAGACATCAAATTTCCATAATATAACAACAAAACAAAGTTGTAGCATTGTGCAGTGGAAGGTAATAGAGAAGAAACTGACAATAGGGTAGAATAGAAAGTAGATTTAATGTACTACAATCACTTCTGATATAGAAACTTGAAGGGTAGAATGTAGTTCCATACCAAGTACTTGAGTAATTGGTAGGTGAGACTGTATTGAGTCTATCTTAGGGGGGTGGAAATCCCCTAAGAAGGGCTATGTTCTAGATCACCCCAGGAATATCTTAGTGCCCATGCATTTTCGATACAATCTCAAGAAGACTAAGGAAGATTGGTAATTCAAGAAGTTTCTTGACATTTTTGTATGCTTCATGTGAATATTCCCTTAGTAGAGGTTCTTGAGAAGATTCCATTCTACATCAAAATTTTCAAGTCATAATTACCAAGAAGAGCATGATAGCGTGCTAATTTAAAGAAAGCTACCCAGGAAGAGAGAAGATACAAGGTGATTCAACATACCATGTTCAATAGGTTGTTCCCTTTTTGAAGATGTTACATGTGATTCTGGAGCCAACATCAATTTTATGCCACTAACATTCAAGAAGATGGGGTTGTCAGAAAGTGGAAAGACCAACATAACGATTCAACTAGAGGATAAATCTTTTGTATGACCCTATTGCATCTATTATGATGTCTTGGTCAAAGTGGACAAATTTATATTTCCTACAAATGATTTGGTTTTAAAGATGCAAGAGGCCATGTGTTTGTGTTACTTTCAAGAAAACCTTTTAAAGTCACAACAGTTGTCAGACCAGAGATGGGGAGAGAATGTATTACTCATGACACTGAATTGGAGTGACTCACACTATAGGCTATGGAGGAGCTCTATCCCAATGCTTCGGGGTTTCTATGGATTGCTAGGAGGAGGGAAATGTTTCCTTCAGCTAAAGAAACCCACAAGGTGCATGAATACGTACCTCCTAGGATAAGAAACAAGCAAGTACTCCTCCACATGGCTTCCAAGGTGGGACACGTTGTACTGATAGATACGACTTGGTATAGGTCAGAGGACATCTTGGTTGCATCTGAGATGATGCATCGATCCTTGGGATAGTCAACCACTTTGGGAAGGTCATGTAGATGTCTATATGGAGAAGATAACCTTTGGATGAGGCAGGACTGCTGGTCAAGATAGAAGCATTCAATGAGGATGTACCCCAATTTTTTGGTTTGATGGTGACGTAGAGGCAGTACCAGATGCTTATATCTAAAGTGGAAGAGGTCAATAATGTGGATAGTTTTATTGCAATCATGCTTTTAAGGGATTTCTTCAACATCCTGATGCAATCCTTCTCTAGTCAGTAGGTGGCTCTTACACAAACGACACCGTAGGAGTGGGTTGTGCCCCAATGGGTGTCTTTGATGCTTGACTAATGTAACATCACCAAACTTAGTTAAATATCACCTTTTTACTCCTTTTTATTTTAATATTTTATTTTGAACCCTTTTTTCAAATTTATAGGTACTAAGATGTTGGAATCTTTGAATATAAGAGTTTAATGCAAAAATACAACTATTGGATAGGTATCATATAAGAAAATAAGGTTTTTCATTACTTATGGGTTGTTTGTAGAAAATTATCAAAATAAGAATTTAACACTAAAATTATCCTTCTAAATTTTTCCTATGGGTAGGTTTGGTTAAGAGAGAGTTACCCATGAGATTTGGTTCATAAATAGTAAAGGAATATTTATATATAAAGAAAATACACTTTTGGTTTGATTGGGAGTTTCACACATTAAAATTATCCAAAAGTCAAATTTAACTCCTAAATCGTATTCCTTGGGTCTTAATTAGTCTACTTGTCAATTTTTACCTTATTTGGAAGTTGTTTGCTCATCCAAATCAAAAGAGAGAGAAAATGAATTTATTTTGTAGCACTTTATTAGAAAATTTAATGTTGCAATATGGTAGCTGATTGATTTGCACATGATGTAGGTCATGGAATAACGATCTAGCAGTTCGGGCCTTGTCTTCGACCTCACTCCAAGTAATGACATAGGATGCATCGTTCTTGGTTGATAAAATGAGAATTTCTCCCACGTTTCTTAATCATTCTGTGAGATTTTTGGTCCAATGAGTTGATGGGAAGATTCCACACCCATCTATACCTAGATATCAACAAGAAATAGTTGAGTAACAACATCAAGTGATTGAGTTCATTAGTTATTCATAGAAAATTATTGACTCTAGAGATATGGTAATATGGAGAAGACAAAATTATTTCAAGCACACATAAAACCAATGGTTGCGTATTCCTGAAATGCCTAAAGAACCTTCTCTGAGCTTCTAGAGATCCATGCCCGTCGGCCTTTAGACTAAACCGTACCCATATAAATAACCACCTAGGGGTTCTTCACACCCCAAACAACCTAATTCACAAGACAATTTGCTCACTCTTTGCATCTTGCACCACCGCCAAGCTGAATTCTACCTTAGCCTTGTGGCGCCTAGGGCAAGTGGCCGGTAGCCTCAGTCTTTGATCAACTGGTGAGGTGAGTTCGGAGCCCTCTTCTCTTCTTTTTCATGCCTTTTGTTAGATGTTTCATAGCCATTTGTTGAAATGCCCAAAGCGGGCTTGCACTGCTGCTTGGAGGCGCAACCATGGCACGTAGGTGGGATGGGGAAGATGGCCCCTCGTCATTTCCCTATTTTTCCCTTGCTATTCTTTTTCTTATTTTTTTACATAAGGGCAAAGAAATATTTTCACTATCCTCCCCTTGTGTTAAACTTCGAAGCAATGGCACATACTGACCAACCTGAGCTTTCTTGGCCACCTGTGATTGGTCCAGTAAGCGGGTTGGTCCCCTGGACCATTGTGGCAAATTGTAATTGGTCAGATTTTTGAAAAATCATAACTTTTTCTCTTGTTATCCAAAAATTATTAAAAGATATGTTTTGAAATCCTTGGAATTTTCTCTATTTTGTGGTACAATTTTCATTGCCTAGTTCACCATTTTTAAAGATCAAATTTTTAGGGTTCTAAATAATCGTAATACCACACTAATAATTAAAGATATGTTTTAAAGGATAAAATTTTGACCTTGGAGTCATACCAATGATTAGTAACCCTAATATAACTCACTAAGATTTAATTAAGCATCAATCTAAGGTTTTTGATAAGGATTTGAGTTTTAGGGTTATATCCTTGCCTATGATCATTAAAGAAAATATAATAAATAATAAAGTTTTGACTTTGAGTCAAGAGTTATCTTCAAGGAACCCTGAGGTTAGCTTTGGATCAATCTTAATAATTGAATTAGGATTCACCAATTGAACATATTCTTAGGGTTTTCATCATAGCTACATACTTTAGCACGTAAACCCTAATGAAAGGATCTAAACATGCATGTAGGTTGAGTTGACCATAGATTTGGAAGGTTAGGATTCAACCTCTGATATATCAACTCCAGATTAAGGTATACAAATCTTTTTTATTTGGTAAGAACTACTATTATGACCATTTATCCTTTCCCATATGAGGCATGAGTAGTTATTCTTTTTTCATCATTTGAAATTCTTATATACTTGGATATTGCTTATGGGTCCTCTGACCCCACATGTTATATTTTGGATGCTCTCATCCTATTACTTTACATGTACTGAACTTATACTTGCCTTTCCCTATTTACGTGCATGCTTAGACTATCCTTATTTCTTGTAGTGGTACATCTATACAACCATATTTATAGGAGCATGCTTTTCCGCCCAAGGTGTTCTTTTCTAGTTGTTGTTTATAGAGGCTTGCTTTTCCACCTACGATGTACTTTTTCACCCATTATTTTAGGTTAAGATCCAATGGTGTCTCAACCCTGCTTGAAATAACTTTAGTCTTTGTTTATTACATGCAAAAATTTATTGTTGTTATTATTGATGGAAAATTATAATGGCAAGATTCCCTAGTTGACATTCTTTAGTAGACATGGCTCATCTTTTGGACTGATATAATTCTTTTGGAACTTAATCCTATTGTTCATCCTTTAATTTGATGATCTTCTTTTAAAATTTATAATGTAGACCCTAGTTGTTATTTTTTTGCACATACTCAGTTTTTGCTGACGTACTTTCCTTTTATTTCTTCCTCATGGGTGTTATTTTTCAACCCACCCAGAGGTAGAAAAACCTAAGGGGTTGGACATGGAGGACTTTGCATGGAGACATATATCTAACTAATGGAGAAGATTCTTAATGGGAGGCAGAGTTGCGATAGATTATACATCCCTCTACTTTGATCTTTATGTTCTAACTTTCATGTAAGCCCTATATGGGAGATAATGTTGTACTTTTATAAAATTGAATATAGCCAGGAAATGTATTTCTGTTGTTGTACATTGGTCTCTTTTTGTATATCATCATTTGAGAAATAATACGAAAAAAATTACACCTATTCCATCATACAATTTTACTATGTTTGGAATAGATGAGTTTATTCTCAAATTTGGTAGGGAGTGGATCCCTTCTCAGGTCCCACTCCTTACAACTAACATTTGACAGAGAATCAAGGGGTCTATAGGTGCGATATGGGGGACATTGGGCTGAAGAGTACATGGAGACTCATCGGTAGGTTACTGATGATCTACCCCCCACTTATTTACACACACACTAGACAAAATAGAAGGTGGGTATATGATGTGGAGGGGATAGGAGGATTCTTCATAATAGGAGTTTAGGTGACTTAATGGTAGAACCTCCAAATTAGATCCGATAGAGATTGTGCTTCCACGTGATATGATGCCAAGAACAATCTAGGAGAGAGATGCTTGAGGTGTAACATCCCTGACCTGGGTTATGCTTTAACCCTAGGGTTTTTTATTAAGAAAGATGATTATATGCTTAATCTTATCTTGTGAAAAGTAATTAGGGCTAATGAGGAACTTATGTTTCAATTTTGGTCCTGTTTGAATAACATTGAAGCAATGTTTGCTCATTTTGGACTAATGTGCAAATTACCAAGTAAAGGGGTTAATGTAACATACCTGACCTGGGTTATGAACTAACCCCATGTGTTTTTCTTAATCATGTGATTAAATGCTTGTGGTCATCTGTTGATAATGTAATTAAAGCCCCTGAGGGACATATATTTCCCTTTCTGTCCTTTTAAACAATATTGTAATATTGTTTTGTTAAAAGTGGACTTATGTGCAAATTACCCAATTATAGGGGTTAACTTGCAAATTGCATATGTTTAGATGTTCCTATGATGATAATACATCATAATAATGAATTTGATGAAGTATTATGGATTCTCCAAGCTTGGGCACCAAAAGACAGCTTGTGGAGCAATCCTTGTGCTTTAAACCCTAGTTTTGGTGTAAAGTGCAATTTACCCAAAACATGGGGTGCAACATGTAAAATATACCTTCTAGAGTCCCTTTCATGACTCTTGGCATCAATTAAAGTAAAAATGATGAAGGGGGCACTTCATTTGAATAATCAAATAAGAAGGATAACCCTTGTAACTAAACAACCAAGTTGTAAGTATAATGACCCTTTTGTATGTGTGCAACGTATAAGGATGTTTGGCTTCCTTTTTATTAGGCTTTGGTTAAGAAAGGAGTTTTTCTTAAGTATATAAAGGAGGGGCATGTCCAAGAAGGAGAGAAGGACCCATATGAGAAATAGAAGAAAAGATTGTCCTTATCTTGAAAACATGCCCAAAGTATATATACACCTTTCTTTTACAACCAAGGGATCGTTTCCCTTTCTCTCTTCACTTATCTCTTGCTGTGGCCAACTAAGGAAGGAGCTCAGGAGAAGGGGAGAACGGCCAAGTAAAGTTGGTAAGCTTTGGTTATCTTCTAGCTCGGATTCATGGAGGAAAACATGATATAAGGTTGGTTTGCTAGCTTTTCTTACTTAGTTCTTCTTTCTAGCCATCCTTTCCAACCAATTCTTGAAGAAGAAACCTTGGACGACCTATGTAGCTCAAGAAACCATTGAAGCTTCGAAGCTTGGAGCTCTAGAGCTGGTTCTAAGGTGGGTTTTATAACTCTAAACCCTTAAAAACTTTGTTATGCATCTTTCTTTCTTGCAAAAGTAGTTTGTTCTTCTTTCCCCCATCCTTCCTTGCTTTCTTGCAACTAAAACCATGAAGAACAGACCTGGATCCAGAGGTAGAAGAAGGGGGCGTGAATACCAATGTTACTTTAGCAAACGGTCTTGCACCCTTTGGCCAAACGGTTTGCAAAACCGTTTGGGGGTTTGCAAAACCATTTGAAGGGCAAACAGTTTCACAAGGTCGGTTGGAGCAAACGGTCTCCAAGACCATTTGGTTGAGTTGACCAAGGGTTGACCATTTGAGCTTCCTGTTCATAATTATGTTGGTTGATAACCCTCCAAATATGAGGTATTAACTCCAAAGTAATCGTGAGTTGAAGGAAAATCAATTAGGCAAATCTAATTGGAATAAGTGCTGATTTTCAACCTGATTAACTTGACCTTTTTGGGCAACGGTTTCAAAAACGTTTGAGTGCGTTGACCAAGCGTTGACCGTTTGAGATTATAGTTCATAATTATTTTGGTTAATAACTCACCAAATTTTATAGGTTAACTCCCAAGTAATCATGAGTTGAAGGCAAATCAATTAGGTAAACCTAATCTGATTAAGTGCTGATTTCCAACCTGATTAACTTGACCTTTTTGGGAAAACGGTTTCAAAATTATTTGAGGGCGTTGACCAAGGGTTGACTGTTTTCGATTCCTGTTGATAATTATGTTGGTTAATAACTCACCAAAGTTGAGGGGTTAATTCCAAAGGAATCATGAGTTGAAGGCTAATCAATTAGGCAAACCCTAATTGGAATAATTGCTGATTTTCAACTGGATTAATTTGATGTTTTTGGGTTATTTAGCCCAAACGGTTTCAAAACCATTTGGGGATCACCCAAACGGTCTCAATACCATTTGGAGGTCACCCAAGACCGTTTGGATGTCTATTTTTGGATATGGTTAAGTGTTTGAAGGACAAAAGATATGGTATTAACCCTAGTCGGCTAAGTGTTGGTTTTGCATTGAAATAAGTTGATGTTTTGGGTTGATTGACCCAAACGGTTTCAAAACCGTTTGGGAATCACCCAAACGGTCTCAAGACCGTTTGGGGACCATCCAAGACCGTTTTGAGGTCTGGGGTTAAGTATAGTTGACCAACTGAAGGTCTAAAGGTACCAAATCACTTTGCAATTAAGTGTTGATTTGATGATCAACTCAATAGCTCATACCCTAATGACTTTTCACTAGAATCCAAGGTTTGGTTGAGCCAAACGGTCTCAAGACTGTTTGGAGCTCATACAAATGGTCTCAAGACCGTTTGGAGGTCTAGGGGTGAGTATGGTTAAGCAATTGATGATCCAATGTTACTAAGTTAAAGTGTAATCAATTGCTGATTTGGTGATCAATCCAATGATCCAAACCTTAATTAGTTGACTTAGATTTTGATGAGACTTTGGGTAAACGGTCTAAAGACCGTTTGGAGGATGTCCTAATGATCCTAAGACCGTTTGGGCCAAGTCATGGCCCAATTGGATGTCAATTGATGGGTTCAACTTCATTTAGACTCATGTTGATGGACATTAATGGTTGATCGATTATAAACCCTAATTCAATTGGCTCCAACCCTATTTGGCTATCAATTGAGGGTCAATTGAGTGTCCAATTGGTTAAGGATAACCCTAATTGTATCCATTTATAAGTGATTAACATATATGAGGTCAATTGAAGGGTTCAACCTTGAAAACCCTAATCGATTGCAAGTGTTGATACACTTTTTAGGTCCATACGGTTTTGAGATGTTTGGACCAAACGGTCTCAAGACCATTTGGGACCAAATGGTCTCAAGATTGTTTTAATCCAAATGGTCTCAAGACCGTTTGGTCTCAAACAATCTCGAGGTCATTTAGATTCATGCGATTTCAAGGTCGTTTAGATTCAAACGGTTTCAAAGTCAACCATGTCCAACCGGTCAACATGTTGAAACGATTTCAAGACCGTTTAAGAGCAAACGGTCTTGAGTGTCATGCGGTCTTGAAGTCAACAATAACCAAACGGTCAACTCTTCCAAACGGTCTTAAGACCGTTTGGAGGTTGAAGTGTGAAATCGTTTGGGGACTTTTAGGGTTAAGATTGCTTAATGCTTTGAAGGCTTAGATGCTTCAATGGTTGTTTAACCTAAAACTTAATGATACCTAAAGATATTAAGGGGCTAAGTAATTAGTAGCTTATCCCATGTTATGGTTAAGGGTGAACATTACCAATGTACCCTTGAAGGGTTCAAGTAGATAACAACTCTTGATTAAGCAAAACCCTATTGATTATAATGGGATGTCTTAATCTATCTTAATCAAAGATGACTTGACCTAATCTAACCTAGAGTGATGTAAACATCATCTAGTAGTGAGAAGAGAGAGAAGGCTCCTAATATGAATGAGAATCAAGTAACATACCTTCAATATGTAAGAATGTACATGATTAGGGTATGATCCATCAAAGTAAGATCATGCAAATCCTAATTATAATGATTAATGAATCTTAACCTAATTTGAGGGCATCAATGATGATAATTTTCATACATGATGATGCTATGACCTCAATTCACTATGAAGTGAATAGTAAACCCTAATTCTAGGGTAATAACATGTAATGTGAATAGTAAACCCTAATTTAGGGTGATCTGATAAATGGAGTAGTTCAGGGTTATGCCTTTGGGTATGAAACCCTAATTACAAGTTGTAATATGAGGAATCTTTATGCCTTGTGAACTAAGAGGTTCAATAACCCTAGGTTGAAGTGATTTAATCCAAACCCTAGAAATCAATGGCGATATGCTGATTCTCAGCACGCCCGTGCTAAGGAGAACGACCGTGGTAGCTTGCCCTTGCACGACCTTGCAAGGAAGAACGGCCGTGGTATTCTATGAAGGAATTGAGTAGTTTTGGTATGATGTTAATATTGTTATATATATTCATATCCTCAATTATACTAATCATGCAGGTGGTTCACAAGAAATAATCATAGCCAGGTAAGGGTTATGATATCATATTCATTAAAAGCATGTTATTAACTTTATGAATAGTGACATACTATGTTGCCTAGTTTAAGTGGCATCATATGAGATTGATAGGCTGTAAGAGCCATGAGTAACATCAAGGTCATGCTGATTAGATGACTTATGATGAGATGATTAAGAATTGATATCCATTGGATAACTGATGTGAGTTAGAATTGATACATTTAGTATTCTTCTTTTATAGCAGTGATTTAATAGTTAAATGCTTGGAAACATGCTTGATGCTAAAAGAATGCTGAAATGTACCTAACTAATCAAGTATAATCATAATATGTAGAGCCTTGACCATAGATCCATCATTGTTAGAGACCAAATGATGGTGACATAGGTTTTCCTAAGGGAACTCCAGGAACATATACTTTTGAGTATATGGGGGATTATGGACGTGAATATCCTTATGTTCTAATGTAGGAATTGATGTAGGATGTATCTTTAACCTATCAATCCTTCATTACATGTCTATGCCGGGATGATGTACCACCAATCTCCTGAGGAAATCAACAATGCCGCATCGATGAGAGATAAACAAGAGATCCCTCGATGACGAAGAGAGTACAGAACGCCACTGTGACTCTATAGAGAAGTTTCCAGAATACCCTGGATAGCTATCACAGTAGAGACACAAGATGTCCTGCAAGTAAATCCTCTTACTGACTGAGGAAGATGAGGTCATAAGAATCCAGCTCTTTTGATGACCTATGTATGGTACCGACGCGATTTTGTAATGGTCGGTTGGAGTATGAGCGGTATACCTCATCTCCGCAGGGCATAATATTGTTTGGAAAATATAATCAGCCGTGTAGCATAACTGCTTAGGTTGAACTATGAGAAACAATGATTGATGTTACATTGTTTATAATGTTCTAGTTAAATAACTAGTATACATGTTCTCCATATTCTTTAATGAGATATGCTTTGATATCCAATTAAGTTATAATTGAAATGTTGTTTTACTTGACATTAAACCTACTGTTAAATGTTAATAATTATACTACTTACTGTTATTCCTTATTGCAATAACAAATCTTCTGGCAGAGAGTTATAACTCTCGCTGGGACAATTATTCAATTGTCTCACCCCCGTGGGATTCAACTTTTTAGGTAGACGTCGGGGACGAAGGAATTCATCTAGGGATGAGCAACAACAGTAGCAACAATATCAGGGACAACAGTGAATCTCAGGTGGAGATACTGACTTTCAAGTCTTGTAGTTAGTATGTCTTATGTCGTCTCTGTACTCTCAGATCCTAGGAGTCAGTAGGTCTGAGGTTTTTGGCTTAAGGCCTCGAGATTTTGTATCTTGCCTTGTACAGATAATAGGGCAATGGATGTATGTAATAGCGAACCATGTTGTAAACAATTATCTTGCTTTCTTATAAAAGAGTTTTATGGTTTAAAGATCTCTTTCTAAAAAGTTTTAAATCTTTAGTGATTTTCATAATTCCGCTGCTAATCATTCGCTTCCACATTAGTTAATCCTGTTTTCGCGAGACGGTCGCCACAATTTAGTGGTATCAGAGCTCTAGGTTCGCTAAGTCTACAGAGACATAGGACTAAGGTAGTAGAGTCTGTTCTAAGTGTCATCCAGTGTATCTGACGGTATCTTCTGCTCACATAGGAGGAGAAGAACTTGAAGATGACTGGATCGGATGAGGAGTTTGCTGCAGAGAGCAACAATGCTACACCAAGAAGAGGTGCAGAGGAGCAAGCAAGAGAGGGACAATTACCTGAGATCCCCCTAGCTAATCCAACCATGATAAGGAATTCTTCCTTAGGAATCACTTTTGGAGAATTTAGGGCAACCATGATGTATCTAGTGGATCAAGCACTAGCAATGCAACCTAGGTTACCAGCTCCTAATGATGATGTTTTGGATATCAACAGAATATGTAACCCACAACAACAGGTTGAAGCAATGGTAAATGATGAAGTTCTGAACTTAGAACGAGTCTGTGCTCAACCTCAGCCTGTTGAATCAATATATAGTAATGTAGGGGTTAGAATACAACCAGAAACTAGGATCTGCCATAGGTGCAGGAAACCTAGACATATCATACCTAATTGTCCAAAAAAGAAATATAAAGGAAGAATTGAGAAAAGGCCTATCCAAACCCAGGAGCAGAGACCTGGTAGTTCTAAAAGGAAGAAGTTTCTGGTGTCACCAACACAACCAGGACCTAGTACACTAAGGCAATGGTTATCCAGAAAGGGTAAGGAACCCTTTAGACCACACCTGAAACTCAGAACTTGCTATCAATGTGGACAGGTAGGGCATCTGGTAAGAGATTGCCCAGCCGGAAATGTTATGGCAAATAAACCACTGAGGCAGAATCAGCCCGAGACAATGAATAATCCTCGAGTCATGACAGGTTAGACGAAATAAATGTTATTCTTATATGTCTTTTTATGATCTCTTGGACAAAACTGAGAAAGTAATTGATTGAACTTTTCTTGATTAGTCCTATAAGGACTTATAATGTTGTATAAAATAGATGTTTCATGTTACATGCTTACCTCCATAAGAAAGATGAGGTATTAAATAATTGGTCTGGATAGAGAATCTAGTAAGATTAATACTTATACTTATAATGATAAGAAAAGAGAAGGAATATGGTAAATACAAGTGCATATTACCTTATCTCAGTATTTATATACCCTGGCCAGGTATACAATTACTGATGATAAAGTAAATATAGAAACTCCTAGATTGTTATCCTTTTGATTGCTCTGATCAAGTAGTCATTCTGAGATAATCTAATGAGTATCATGAAATAAGAAATATGGGAATAAGAGAGGTTAACCCTGTCCAGTAAAGTTGTAAGAATAATAATAAAGATTTTCCCCAAGATGTGAAAATGTGATGAGACCATAAGACCTTCATGAATATGTTAGATAATAACAAGGAAAGGAACAATGCCATGTAATCATCCTTATAAAAATTCCTATTCTAGAACAAGGAACTGAGGATGAGATTAGAGGTAAATGTTTCATGAATGGTGGAAAAATACATGAAATAATATGATTCCTTATTCTCTTTCCTACTAGGAACATGGCAATCAAGTGGGTTTTAGGACACTTGATGTGCATAATATAAAGATGTTTATGTAATGAGTACTTATAAAAGTGTCAGTTTATCTTGGACTTTGGTTCCAAGGTGAGAAAATATGTAATAAGTAATGTTCCAAGATGAAAGGAAGATAAGATGTAATCTGTTGATAACACATGTAATAGGTAACAAGATATGAAGTAATAATATATCTGATGAATTATGTTGATTACCTGGAACATGTAAACATGTAAAATATTATGAACATCACTTGTTAGGGGTTTATGTTTTTTTTCATAAACATATCTTTCACCAAGATATATATCAAATAAGTCCTTGATTGATAAGTAACTTTTACCTATGATAAGAGAATGTACAACTAATGAGAGAATTAGTGCAAATAATAAGGAAAGTTAATATGGTGTTATCAGATATGATAACACAATCAAGGTATGAAAGGACTTATATAGCCTCAAATAAATGACAGAGAATAATTGTGATCTTAAGAAATGTTGATCTAACTAAGGAACATGAGAGTATATGTTCCATATGAATCTTTCCATGAAAAGTTTGTGTGGAGTAACTATGTATTGAACAAAACTCTATGATGTTCCATAATAACGAAATGTCACTTGAAGACATAATGGTATAATGCTTAAGTAATATCTGTTTTCCCTTTTCTTTATGGGATTTCGGGGGCGAAATCCTTGTTAGGGGTTTATAATTTGTAACATCCCTGACCTGGGTTATGAACTAACCCTAGGTGTTTTTCTTAATCATGTGATTAAATTCTTGTGGTCATCTATTGATAATGTAATTAAAGCCCCTGAGGGACATATATTTCCCTTTCTGTCCTTTTAAACAATATTGTAATATTGTTTTGTTAAAAGTGGACTTATGTGCAAATTACCCAATTAAAGCGGTTAACTTGCAAATTGCACATGTTTGGATGTTCATCTGATTCATCATAAGAATGAATTTGATGAAGTATTATGGATTCTCCAAGCTTGGGCACCAACAGACAGCTTGTGGAGCAATCCTTGTGCTTTAAACCCTAGTTTTGGTGTAAAGTGCAATTTACCCAAAACATGGGGGGAAACATGTAAAATATACCTTCTAGAGTATATTTCATGACTCTTGGCATCAATTAAAGTAAAAATGATGAAGGGGGCGCTTCATTTGAATAATCAAATAAGAACGATAACCCTTGTAACTAAATAACCAAGTTGTAAGTATAATGACCCTTTTGTATGTGTGCAACTTAGTAGGATGTTTGGCTTCCTTTTTATTAGGATTTGGTTAATAAAGAAGTTTTGCTTATGTTTATCAAGGAGGGGTGTGTCCAAGAAGGAGAGAAGGACCCATATGAGAAATAGAAGAAAAGATTGTCCTTATCTTGAAAACATGCCCAAAGTATATATACACCTTTCTTTTACAACCAAGGGATCGTTTCCCTTTCTCTTGTCACTTATCTCTTGCTGTGGCCGACTAAGGAAGGAGTTCAGGAGAAGGGGATAACGGCCAAGTAAAGTTGGGTAAGCTTTGGTTATCTTCTAGCTCGGATTCATGGAGGAAAACATGATATAAGGTTGGTTTGCTAGCTTTTCTTACTTAGTTCTTGTTTCTAGCCATCCTTTCCAACCAATTCTTGAAGAAGAAACTTTGGACGACCTCTGGAGCTCAAGAGACCATTAAAGCTTCGAATCTTGGAGCTCTAGATCTGGTTCTAAGGTGGGTTTTATAACTCTAAACCCTTAAAAACTTTGTTATGCATCTTTCTTTCTTGCAAAAGTAGTTTGTTCTTCTTTCCCCCATCCTACCTTGCTTTCTTGCAACTAAAACCATGAAGAACAGACCTGGATCTGGAGTTAGAAGAAGGGGGCGTGAATACCAATGTTACTTTAGCAAACGGTCTTGCACCCTTTGGCCAAACGGTTTGCAAAACCGTTTGAAGGGCAAACGGTTTCACAAGGTTGGTTGGAGCAAACGGTCTCCAAGACCATTTGGTTGAGTTGACCAAGGGTTTACCGTTTGAGATTCCTGTTCGAAATTATGTTGGTTGATAACCCTCCAAATTTTATGTATTAACTCCAAAGGAATCGTGCGTTGAAAGCAAATCCATTAGGCAAATCTAATTGGATTAAGTGCTGATTTTCAACCTGATTAACTTGACCTTTTTGGGAAAACGGTTTCAAAACCATTTGAGTGCGTTGACCAAGCATTGACCATTTGAGATTCCTGTTCATAATTATTTTGGTTAATAACTCACCAAATTTGATAGGTTAACTCCCAAGGAATCATGAGTTGAAGGCTAATAAATTAGGTAAACCTAATCGGATTAAGTGCTGATTTCCAACCTGATTAACTTGACATGTTTGGGCAAACGGTTTCAAAACCGTTTGAGGGCGTTGAACAAGGGTTGAACGTTTGATATTACTGTTCATAATTATGTTGGTTAATAACTCGCCACATTTGAGGGGTTAATTCCAAAGGAATCATGAGTTGAAGGCTAATCAATTAGGCAAACCCTAATTGGAATAAGTGCTGATTTTCAACTTGATTAATTTGATTTGTTTTGGGTTATTTAGCCCAAACGGTTTCAAAACTGTTTGGGGATCACCCAAACGGTCTCAAGACCGTTTGGAGGTCACCCAAGAATGTTTGGAGGTCTATTGTTGGATATGGTTAAGTGTTTGAAGGACAAAAGATATGGTATTAACCCTAGTCGGCTAAGTGTTGGTTTTGCATTGAAATAAGTTGATGTTTTGGGTTGATTGACCCAAACGGTTTCAAAATCATTTGGGAATCACCCAAACGGTCTCAAGACCGTTTGGGGACCACCCAAGACCGTTTGGAGGTCTGGGGTTAAGTATAGTTGACCAATTGAAGGTCTAAAGGTACCAAATCACTTTGCAATTAAGTGCTGATTTGATGATCAACTCAATAGCTCAAACCCTAATGACTTTTCACTAGAATCCAAGGTTTGGTTGAGACAAACGGTCTCAAGACCGTTTGGAGGTCACTCAAGACCGTTTGGAGGTCTAGGGGTGAGTATGGTTAAGCAATTGATGATCCAATGTTACTAAGTTAAAGTGTAATCAATTGCTGATTTGGTGATCAATCCAATGATCCAAACCTTAATTAGTTGACTTAGATTTTGACGAGACTTTGGGAAAACGGTATCAAGACCATTTGTAGGATGTCCAAATGATCCTAAGACCGTTTGGGCCAAGTCATGGCCCAATTGGATGTCAATTGATTGGTTCAACTTCATTTAGACTCATGTTGATGAACATTGATGGTTGATTGATTATAAACCCTAATTCAATTGTCTCCAACCCTATTTGGCTATCAATTGAGTGTCAATTGAGTGCCCAATTGGTTAAGGATAACCCTAATTGGCTCAATTGATAAGTGATTAACATATATGAGGTCAATTAAAGGGTTCAACCTTGAAAACCCTAATCGATTGCAAGTGTTGATGCACTTTTTAGGTCCATACAGTTTTGAGATGTTTGGACCAAACGGTCTCAAGACCGTTTGAATCCAAACGGTCTCAAGATGGTTTGGGACCAAACGGTCTCAAGATCGTTTGAATCCAAACGTTCTCAAGACGGCTTGGGCTCAAACAATCTCAAGGTCGTTTAGATTCATGCGGTTTCAAGGTCGTTTAAATTCAACCAGTTTCAAAGTCAACCATGTCCAACCGGTCAACATGTTTAAACGGTTTCAAGACCATTTAAGAGAAAACGGTCTTGAGTGTCATGCGGTCTTGAAGTCAACAATAACCAAACGGTCAACTCTTCCAAACGGTCTTAAGACCGTTTGGAGGTTGAAGTGTGAAATCGTTTGGGGACTTTTAGGGTTAAGATTTCTTAATGCTTTGAAGGCTTAGATGGTTCAATGGTTGTTTAACCTAAACCCTAATGATACTTAAAGATATTAAGGGGCTAAGTAATTAGTAGCTTAACCCATGTTATGGTTAATGATGAACATTACCTATGTACCCTTGAAGGGTTCAAGTAGATAAAAACTCTTGATTAAGAAAAACCCTATTGATTTTAATGGGATGTCTTAATCTATGTTAATCAAAGATAATTTGACCTAATCTAACCTAGAGTGATGTAAACATCATCTAGTAGTGAGAAGAGATAGAAGGCTCCTGATATGAATGAGAATCAAGTAACATACCTTCAATATGTAAGAATGTACATGATTAGGGTATGATCCATCAAAGTAAGATCATGGAAATCCTAATTATAATGATTAATGAATCTTAACCTAATTTGAGGGCATCAATGATGATAATTTTCATACATGATGATGCTATGAGCTCAATTCACTATGAAGTGAATAGTAAACCCTAATTCTAGGGTAATAACATGTAATGTGAATAGTAAACCGTAATTTAGCGTGATCTGATAAATGGAGTAATTCAGGGTTATGCCTTTGGGTATGAAACCCTAATTACAAGTTTTAATATGAGGAATCTTTATGCCTTGTGAGCTAAGAGGTTCAATAACCCTAGGTTGAAGTGATTTAATCCAAACCCTAGAAATCAATGGCGATATGCTGATTCTCAGCACGCCCGTGCTAAGGAGCACGACCGTGGTAGCTTGCCCTTACACGACCGTGCAAGGAAGCACGACCGTGGTATTCTATGAAGGAATTGAGTAGTTTTGGTATGATGTTAATATTGTTATATATATATGCATATCCTAAATTATACTAATCATGCAGGTGGTTAGCAAGAAATAATCATATCCAGGTAAGGGTTATGATATCATATTCATTAAAAGCATGTTATTAGCTTTATGAATAGTGACATACTATGTTGCCTAGTTTAAGTGGCATCATATGAGATTGATAGGCTGTAAGAGCCATGAGTAACATCAAGGTCATGTTGATTATATGACTTATAATGAGATGATTAAGAATTGATATCCATTTGATAACTGATGTGAGTTAGAATTTATACATTTAGTATTCTTCTTTTATAGCAGTGATTTAATAGTTAAATGCTTGGAAACATGCTTGATGCTAAAAGAATGCTGCAATGTACCTAACTAATCAAGTATAATCATATCATGTAGAGAGTTGACCATAGATCCATCATTGTCAGAGACCAAATGATGGTGAAACAGGTTTTCCTAAGGGAACTCCTGGAACATATACTTTTGAGTATATGGGGGATTATGGACGCGAATATCCTTACGTCCTAATGTAGGAATTGATGTAGGATGTATATTTAACCAATCAATCCTTCATTACATATCTATGTCGGGATGATGTACCACCAATCTCTCGAGGGAATCAACAATGCCGCATCGATGAGAGATAAATAAGAGATCCCTCGATGAAGAAGAGAGTACAGAACACCACTGTGACTCTATAGCGAAGTTTCCAAAATACCCTGGATAGCTATCACAGTAGAGACATAAGATGTCCTACAAGTAAATCCTCTTACTGACTGAGGAAGATGAGGTCATAAGAATCCAGCTCTTTTGATGACGTTTGTATGGTACCGACGCGATTTCGTAATGGTCGGTTGAAGTATGAGCGGTATACCTCATCTCCACATGGCATAATAATGTTTGGAAAATATAATCAGCCGTGTAGCATAACTGCTTAGGTTGAACTACGAGAAACAATGATTGATGTTACATTGTTTATAATGTTCTAGTTAAATAACTAGTATACATGTTCTCCATATTCTTTAATGAGATATGCTTTGATATCCAATTAAGTTATAATTGAAATGTTGCTTTACTTGACATTAAACCTTCTGTTAAATGTTAATAATTATACTACTTATTGTTATTCCTTATTGCAATAACAAAGCTTCTGGCGGAGAGTTATAACTCTCGCTGGGACAATTATTCAATTGTCTCACCCTCGTGGGATTCAACTTTTTAGGTAGACGTCGAGGACGAAGGAATTCATCTAAGGATGAGAAACAATAGCAGCAACATCATCAGGGACATCAGTGAATCTCAGGTGGAGATACTGACTGTCAAGTCTTGTAGTTAGTATGTCTTATGTCGTCTCTGTACTCTCAGGTCCTAGGAGTCAGTAGGTCTGAGGTTTTTGGCTTAAGGCCTCGAGATTTTGTATCTTGCCTTGTACAGATAATAGGGAAATGGATGTATGTAATAGCGAACCATGTTGTAAACAATTATCTTGCTTTCTTATAAAAGAGTTTTATGGTTTAAAGATCTCTTTCTAAAAAGTTTTAAATCTTTAGTGATTTTCAAAATTCCGCTGCTAATCATTCGCTTCCGCATTAGTTAATCCTATTTTCGTGAGACGGTCGCCACAGTTAACTTGTAAATGTTACATGATAATATGTTCCTATGATTTTGTGACATCATAAGAATGAATATGATATAGTGGTATGGTTTCCACAAGCTTGGGCACCAAGATAGAGCTTGTTGGACAATGTTTGTGCATTAAAACCCAGTTTTGGTGTAATGTGTAATTTACCCAAAATATAGGGTTTCAATATGCAAATTACCACTTCAATAAGGTCCCTAATGCTTCTTGGAATAATGTAGAGAAAAAAATAAGAGGGGCGCCTCATTTTAATTAAGTTGGAGGAGAGAGAATCTTGATATTAAAATAATCAAGATTTAACCCTAATTGAAACCCTAATTCAATTCAATGCAAAAATAAATAAAATAATTGGAGGGCCTTCAACCAAAATTAAAATGGTTGGATTCAGATGTATGTGGACAATTTTAAGCCTTGCAAAGGCACGAGTATATCCTAAGGAGGTGAAACTCCACTCACATTATTATAAGAAAAAGAATTTCCCCTCTAATATGGAAATTACTATTATAAGGGTTAAGGTGCTTAATTTCTTTTCCCTTAATTCTTGGATAATGGAAGGGAGCTCGGTGGGGATAGAGATGCCTTTGTATACAAGAAACCAAGGGGGGTGTTTTGGCAACAATTTTGGAATTAAAAGACTTTTATAAAACATTTTCTCTCTCATCAATTTTCTTATAAAAATACCCTTTCCAAGCCAAAACAAAGGCTTTTTTGAATCCCTTTCTTCTCCTTGCTTGGAAAACGACCAAGGGAGCTAGGGAGGACTAGGAGGACGACCCCCAACCTGTTGGTAAGGTTCTTGACCCTTTTCAACTTGTTTCCATGGTGGAAATAAAAAATAAATTATTGATTTCTTGTTATTTCGATCTCCTCTTCAACCCTAGCCAATCTTTTCAACCAAAAGCTTGAGGACGAGCCTAGGGGGAGTTGCAAAAGCTTCATCTACCATTGTTGCCGTGATCTTGGAGCTTTGGATCTCACTTGGAGGCGGGTTTTATAACTTGAACTCTTGATTTTGTTATTGCATTCAATTCCTTATCAAATAAGGACCATTTCTCTATTCATAATAATTGATTTGGTTGATTGATGCAATCTCCATGGGAATCATAGAAGATTTCGTGAGTTTAGAGCTTGATGATGATGACATCATCATAAGCACACACCTCCCCAAATATCTATTCCAAAAGGTTTAAATTAAAATGATCAAATGGTTTCCCAAACCGTTTGAGAGAAAACAGTGTCAAACCGTTTGAAAGGAAACAGTTTCATCAAACTGTTTGAGGGCAAACGGTTTCAAACCGTTTGAGGGCAAACGGTTTCAAACCGTTTGGAGGTGTTGACCAGGGTTGACCATTTAGAGATTTGTTTATAATAACGTTGGTTAATGACCCACTAATTATAATTGATTAGTTCCAATTGGTTCATGAGTTGAAGGACAATCAATCACCAAACCCTATTCGGGTTAAGTGCTGATTTCATAATCAATTGACTTAGAACTTTGGGTTGATTAGCCCAAACGGTTTCAAAACTGTTTGGGGATCATCCAAACGGTCTCAAGACCGTTTGAGGGTCACCTAAGACCATTTTTAGGTCTAGGGTTGAGTATGGTTGGGTATTTGAAGATCCAAAGATACCAAACTGATTTGCAATCAAATGCTGATTTAATGATCAATCCAATGACTCGAACCCTAATTGCATGTCATGGATTTTGATTATATGATGGGAAAATGGTCTCAAGGCCGTTTGGAGGTCATCCAAACAACCTCAAGACCGTTTGAGGTCAGGTCATGTCTAATTTGGATGGTGACCCAATGATTTCAAGGCAATTACTTTCACAATGATTAACATTGACGTTTATTGGTTCAATCCCTAATCCAATCGATTCAAAACCCTGATTGATGCTTAATTGAGGGTTAAATCAGTTGAAGGATGAACTATTAAGCTCAATTTAAGTAAGGTGTTAGGTTCAATTGATGAGTAATTCCATAGATTCATTTGATGAGGGAGTTAACCTTGGAAATCCTAAATCAATTTGATTGGTTGAGACCATCTTTGGTCAAATCAGTTTTGAGGAGGTTTGGACCAAACGGTCTGAAGACCGTTTGGGACCAAATGATACCAAACCATTTGAGGCCCAATCGATCTCATGAGTGCTTTAGAAAACGGTTTCAAATACTTACTTTAGCAAACGATTTCAAGTACTTTCTTTGGCAAACGGTTTCAAGAACCACCTTTACCAAACAGTTTCAAACCATATGATCAAGACCGTTTGAAGGTCTAAATGGTCTTAGGCCGTTTGAAGGTATTATAAGCAAGACCGTTTGAGGTCTGGTTGGTCAAGACCGTTTGAGGTCTAAGTGACCAAGACCGATTAAGAAATAATTAACCAAACTATATGAACACTCAAAGTGGGTAAAAGTCAATTGTTTAATTGAACATTTCATGATGTGAACCAAGGGTGATTATAATAATTGTACCCTTAATGAGTTAGGGTGATTAGTACCCTTTAGATGATCAATCTCTAATGCTCATGAAAGTAATGACACAATGGACTAAGTTTCAATTCTTCATTCAAGTTAAGTTGACTTAGTCTAATTAAGCTTGATGTAGGTATCATCTTATAAAAGATGAGAAAGAGAGAACTTCCAACATGAATGATAATAATGAAATGGATAAGCTTCAACACCTTCAACATGAATGAATAAGTAATTATGGTATGATCCTTAATAAAGAGATCATGAAACCCTAATCAAAGAGGTTGTTGAGCCCTAACCCAAATCTAGGGCAATATCAGATGTAACCTAAATCAAGGATAATATTGTGACTCTAAACCAGGGTGAATCCATGAGAAACCCTAATTGAGGGTGAATCCATGAGATACCCTAATTGAGGGCAAATCCATGAGAATCCATAATTGAGGGTGAATCCATGAGAAACCCTAATTGAGGGTGAATCCACGAGAAACTCTAATTGAGGGTGAATCCATGAGAAACCCTAATTGAGGGTGTATCCATGAGAAACACTAATTGAGGTTGATGTTATGAGAAACCCTAATCTAGGGTAATGTGATGTGAATAGTAAACCCTAATTGTGGATTATGGAATAAGAAACCTTGATCTAGAGTAATCCCATATGAAACCCTAAATTAGAATGATGTTATATGGAATCCTGATGTAATGATGTGATGTAAGACTAAACCCAAGATGATGCCATGTAATGATACCATGATATGTGAAACTCTAGTGATGGTATAATAGCCATTATACTAAAGTGGGGTGTAGTTAATATGATCAAATAAGATGAGAATGTTATAGCCATGTGGGGTAAGGTTGATGAACCATATGAATGATAATATTGTTATATTATTGAATAAGGGTCGAAGAGACAAGATGCTGCCTAGATCCTTATATATTCAACTCTATACATGTGTAACAACCCCTTATACATCTTACAAAGATGAGGACAAGAAACTCTTAGGAGTGATGTATGCAATACTATATAATGGAGTGAATAACATCCTATGGGTTGAAATACCTAATGTGGTTGATAATGATTTATTCTATATCAACAATGCCTAACCATTGGATAAGTCCATATCCTTAAAGATAGCTGGAAAATTCTAATGTGTAACCTATGCACTGTATGATGAAAGGACAAGTTAGCGGATAAAGTATTAAGAGGGAAATACCTTAATACAAGGTTAGTTGATTAACTTAAGTAAGATGGAAATGAGAAGAAAGTGATACATCAAGACATGATAGATACCACATTTAGCATTTTAGGGTAGACATACCTTGATGAACCTCTAATCCAATATTCTTGGATAAGAAACACATGAAGTGTGTGATATGCAATTGTTCTAGTAAATATGTAATGAACTCAATATACCTCGAGAATGGGGTAAGCCAAATCAATGAGTATGATGTAATCATACCATGACAAGGATGAGAAATGAACTCATACCTTGAATTGATGATCATTAATGATATATGATGAGAATGGTGATCATAAGCAAATACTTATGATGTATTTGAATGCTCCTAGAGGTGTGGAGCAATACATTAGGGTTGAACTAATAATATGAGCATGAAACCCTAATTAATGAGAGATGGGAAAAATCCTAAACCTAAATTGGGTAATGGGACATGAGAAACCCCAAAGTGATGTGAATGGTAAGCCCTAACCCTATTAAGGAAATAGTGGTGTTACTATTATGTTACATGAGATGAAATTATTTTGTTGCCTAGTGATAGGTGATAAGATGTTGAATGGCCCTGTGAGCCATATGATTAGATGTTGCCTAATGAAAGGTGACAACATGCTTTATGGGCTTTATGAGCCATGAGAACAATTGTAGCATAGTAAGAGGTACCAAGATGATTAATGATGGGTTGAAGGAATTTATATTTCAAGATCCATGTAATTAGGTTTGGAAGAGTCCAATACCTGGTAGAGGTGTAATACCTATAATCAGGATTGGTTAAAGTCCAATGCCGGGCTGTCAAATCAGGAGTGGTTAAAGTCCACTGCCTGGCGGTGTAATCAAGATTGTTTAGAGTCCAATACCTGGCAGAGGCATGAAGCCTGTAATCAGTAGTGGTTAGAGTCCACTGCCTGGTGGTATAATCAGGATTGGTTAAAGTCCAATTCCTGGCGATGTAATAAGGATTGGTTAAAGTCCAATGCTAGGCAGTGTAATCAGGTTTGGAGAAGTCCAATACCTGGTAGAGGTGTAATGTCTGTAATCAGGATTGGTTAAAGTCCAATGCCTGGCTGTGGAATCAGGATAGGTATTGTCTAATGCCTGGTGGTGTAATTAGGTTTGGAAGAGTCCAATACCTGGAAGAGGCTCAATGCCTGTAATGATAACATAGGATTGGTAGTAGTCCAATGCGTGTATTAATAACACAAGATTGGTAATAATCCAATGCCTGTATTAATAACACAAGATTGGTAATAACCCAATGCTTGTATTAATGATATATGATTACATGGTAGATGTAATTCCTTATCTGTTTAACAGATTGGCTAAGGCCAACAGATTGAAACAAGAATGTTTCATGAGTGACATGTCAAGTTAATGAGTGTCACAAGAAAAGTTTGATATGATGGTATAATATGATGGATAAATGATATACATGTTATTCCTATTCCTTATTAAAAGAATAGGTGATATATTGCTCTATCATAAATAGTTGCAATGCTTTCAAAGATGAGAATGCTTTAAACTTCTTATCCTCTGCCCAATTTCATATCTTTAAACTGCAATAACAATGTTTTGGTGGAGAGTTATATCTCCCGCTGGGGAAATTTATAATTGTCTCACCCCTGTGGGATCCAACATTTTTAGGTGGACACAAACAAAGAAGAAGATACTCTTTTATAGGAAATGGAAAGCAACAACCTGGACAATTGTGAGATCTTAGGTAGAGACCCTGACTATCAAGTCATATCGTTAGAAAGTCCTATGTGTCGTCTCTATACTCTCAGGTCCTCGGAGTTTATAGTTAGTGTCTTAATGAATCAATATGAGATTTTGGCTTGATGCCTCGAGGTTTTATACTGTCTGTATATAATGTTCTAGGGCAGCTGATGTTGTAATCCTCGAGAAAAGATAGTACAAGTCATGTACTTTCAACCTGGATGTAAATGTTATACTATGGTTCTTGTTGTAAGAGTTTCCTATGTTTGGATCTCTTTGCAAAAAGTTTTAATTTTTAGTGATTTTCAATAATCTGTTACAAATGATTCGCTTCCGCTTAGTTAATCTTGTGTTTTGTAAGTTGGATGCTACAATTTATTGGTATCAGAGCTCTAGGTTCGCTGAGTCTACAGAGACATAGGACTAAGGTATCGAGTCTGTTATAAGTGTACCTCAGTGTATCATATAGTGCCTTTTGCTTATGTAGAAGAAGATATATAACTCCAAGATGCCCGGAGAACATGAGGAACACGTTGCTAAGAGCAATGTTGCAACACCAATGGGAGGTGAAAGTGATCAGGCAAGGGAGGGTCCAATGCTTGAAAGTCCCCATGTTGATGTAGTCGTGAGAGGAAACCTAGATGTTCATAATCTTTTTGGTAAGCTCATGACCACACTAAGGTATATAGCAGACCGGGTGCCAGCATCAACACCCAGGGCACCAACTCCCAATGAGGGATATGGGTTTGGTAAGACTTTTAAACGACTACGTCATGTCAGAGCCATTGAATACACTGGGACATCTGACCCAACAGATTTTGATCTTTGGATCACTGAATTAGAAAAGGCTTTTAAGATCCTTAGTATCCCGGATGCTAACAAAATGAAACATGTTGTGTACCTTTTGAAGGGTAGTGCTAGACATTAGTTGGCTATAGAAGAAATAAAAAGAAATGATGAAGAGATTGGATGGGAGGAATTTCATCGATAATTTGTTAATAAGTACTTTCCAAGGATTTATTTAGATGAAAAGATCTCACAATTTGAGAAGATTCAATAGGGAGTCATGTCAATAAGTGAATTTGAGGTTAAGTTTATGGAACTTTTGCAATTTTTTCCTCATATGGCTGCTACTGAGGAGGAAAAGATTCGATGTTTTGAAAAGGGATTGAATGCTAAAATGTCTATTCCAGCATCTGCCCTGGAAAGTAGAGAGACGTTTGCTACATTAGTGGAGTCAATTAGAAGGATAGAAGGGTCTATGATTAAGAAACATGAGACATAACTTAAAAGGAAGTCTAAACAGTCACAGGGATAGGGAATTGGTGGTACTAAACAATCAAAGATTTCAGTAGCACTAACTCAACCACAATGTAGTGCACCCAAGCAATAGTCACCTAAAATGCTCCGAGCTTGTTATAAATGTGGACAGAGAGGACATCTGAGGTGGCACTGTCCAAATAGAAAGCGATGAGGAGACTCAACAGACAAGACACTAGATAACTTGTAAAAAGTAGACTTGTCAAGATAGAACTTTCTATTTTGAACTATCTTCTATTCCTTACTATGAGAAAGGTAGTTGTTATCTAGTTCACTTGTATAATCCTTTAAGGATATGAGGAAGAGATAGTAGTATGAAAACTTGTGTTCAGTTTAATATTCTTTTATATGTTTTGAAGTTTCTCTTTCTTCATTAAGAAAGGGAAGAGATGAAAAAGGAACTCAGAGGAAATATGAGATATTAAGTATATTAAATCTAAAGAGATGAAAAATATAAAATAAAATAAGTGCATACTACTTTATCTCAATACTTATATACCCTAGCTAGGTATACAACTATTGATGGTAAAGTGAGTATAAAAACTGTTAGACTGTTATCTTTTGATTACTCTGATCAAGTAGTCATTCTGAGACAATCTAATGAGTATCATGAAATCAAAAATATGGGATGAATAAGTATGTCATATCCTAACCATAAGAAAGTGAAGTTTGAAATAATCTCAGATAAGCATGTTGGTATGAGGAACTAACAGTATACCCCTCATAAGACAAGAATAAGAATAAGGGAGATGAACCCTATTCAATAAAGTTGTAAGTATAATAAAGATCTTTTCCATAATGAGGAAATGGAAAATGTGATGAGATCATGAGATAATCATAAAACATGCTAGATAATATTAAAGAAAAGAATAATGTTATGTGTTCATCCTTATAGATTCCTGAGCTTAGGGCAATGAATTTAGGATGAAATAAAGAGTAAATGGTTCATGAATAGTTGAAAACACAAGAATAAATAAGAGGAATATGAATCCTTGTTTCTTTCCTTTCAGGGATATGGCAATCAAGTGGGTCTTAGGGCACTTGATGTGCATAAGATAAAATGTTCATGTGATAGATACCAAGGTAAGAGATTCCGGTATCTAAGAAATAACAGATGGTTTATGTTGAATATGTGAAATGGTCAATCATGAAATCAATTGATCATGTAAAATAGTATGAACATCACATGTTAGGGTTTTATGCTTTTCATAAACACAGCAAGTAAAAATATCTTTAAAATAAGAATATGTCACATGAAATCGTAAAATAAAGAAAGTATCACCTGGCATAGTATTAACTCCACAGTCAATACTAAAGAACAATGGAGCATGTGCCTTGTGTGTTTGATTCTATGAGAATCTTTTATGGAAACACATGGTGATGATCAAATCTCTATGATGTCTCCATAACAATGAGATGTTATGTGGAGAACTGATAGTATAATGAATGAATAACAACTATCTTCCTTTATCTGGGATTTTAGGGATGAAATCCTTGTTAGGGGTTTATAATTTGTAACATCACTGACCTGGGTTATGCTTTAACCCTAGGGGTTTTGATTAATAAAGATGATTATATGCTTAATTTTATCTTGTGAAAAGTAATTAGGGCTCATGAGAAACTTATGTTTTAATTTTGGTCCTATTTGAACAATGTTGAAGCAATGTTTGCTCATTTTAGACTAATGTGCAAATTACCAAGTTAAGGGGTTAACTTGTAAATGTTACATGATAATATGTTCCTCTGATGTTGCGACATCATAAGAATGAATATGATGTAGTAGTATGGTTTCCACAAGCTTGGGCATCAAGATAGAGCTTGTTGGACAATGTTTGTGCATTAAAACCCAGTTTTGGTGTAATGTGTAATTTACCTAAAATCTAGGGTTCATTATGCAAATTACAACTTCAATAAGGTCCCTAATGCTTCTTGGCATCATGTAGAGAAAAGAAAATGAGAGGGGTGCCTCATTTGAATTAAGTTGGAGGAGAGAGAATCTTGATATTAAAATAATCAAGATTTAAGCCTAATTGAAACCCTAATTCAATTCAATGCAAAAATAAATAAAATAATTGGAGGGCCTTCAACCAAAATTAAAATGGTTGGATTTAGATGTATGTGGACGAGTTTAAGCCTTGCAAAGGCACGAGTATATCCTAAGGAGGTGAAACTCCACTCACATTATTATAAGAAAAATAATTTCCACTCAAATATGGAAATTACTATTATAAGGGTTAAGGTGCTTAATTTCTTTTCCCTTAATTCTTGGATAATGGAAGGGAGATCAGTGGGGATAGATATGCCTTTGTATACAATAAACCAAAGGGGGAGTTGTGGCAACAATTTTGGAATTAAAAGACTTTTATAAAACATTTTCTCTCTCATCAATATTTTTATAAAAGTACCCTTTCCAAGCCAAAACAAAGGCTTTTTTGGATCCCTTTCTTCCCCTCTCTTGGAAAATGACAAGGGATCTAGGGAGGACCAGGAGGACGACCCCAAACCTGTTGGTAAGGTTCTTGACCCTTTTCACCTTGATTCCTTGGTGGAAATAAAAAATGAATTATTGATTTCTTCTTATTTCGATCTCCTCTTCAACCCCAGCCAATATTTTCAACCAAAAGCTTGAGAACGAGCCTAGGGGGAGTTGCAAAAGCTTCATCCACCATTGTTTGCGTGAACTTGGAGCTTTGGATCTCAATTGGAGGTGGGTTTTATATCTTGAACTCTTGATTTTGTTATTGCATCCAATTCCTTATCAAATAAGGACCATTTCTCTATTCACAATAATTGATTTGGTTGATTGATGCAATCTCCATGGGAATCACAGCAAATTTCGTGAGTTTAGAGCTTGATGATGATGACATCATCATAATCACACACCTCCCCAAATATCTAGGCCAAACAGTTTCAATTAAAATGTTTAAACGGTTTCCCAAACCGTTTGGGAGGAAACAGTTTCAAATCATTTGAAAGGAAATAGTTTCATCAAACTGTTTGAGGGCAAACGGTTTCAAACCGTTTGGAGGTGTTGACCAGTGTTGAATGTTTGGATATTTGTTGATAATAATGTTGGTTAATAACCCACTAATTATAATTGATTAGTTCCAATTGGTTCTTGAGTTGAAGGACAATCAATCACCAAACCCTATTCGGGTTAAGAGCTGATTTCATAATCAACTGACTTGGAACTTTGGGTTGATTATCCCAATCGGTTTCAAAACCATTTGGGGATCATCCAAACGGTCTCAAGACCATTTGAGGATCACCCAAGACCTTTCGTAGGTCTAGGGTTGAGTATGGTTGGGTATTTGAAGATCCAAAGATACCAAACTGATTTGATATCAAATGTCGATTTAATGATCAATCCAATGACTCAAACCCTAATTGCATGTCATGGATTTTGATGATATGATGGGAAAAACGGTCTCAAGACCATTTGGGGGTCATCCAAATGACCTCAATACCGTTTGATGTCAGGTCATGTCCAATTTGGATGGTGACCCAATGATTTCATGGCAATTATAAACGGTTTCAAGCACCACCTTTACCAAACAGTTTCAAACCATATGATCAAGACCGTTTGAAGTTCTAAACGGTCTTAGACCGTTTGAAGGTATTATAAGCAAGACCGTTTGAGGTCTCGTTGGTCAAGACCGTTTGAGGTCTAAGTGTCCAAGACCGATTGAGAAATAATTAACCAAACCGTATGAACACTCAAAGTGGGTAAAAGTCAATTGTTTAATTGAACATTTCATGATGTGAACCAAGGGTGATTATAATAATTGTACCCTTAATGATATAGGGTGATTAGTACCCTTTAGATGATAAATCTCTAATGATCATGAAAGTAATGACACAATGGACTAAGTTTCAATTCTTCATTCAAGTTAAGTTGATTTAGTCTAATTAAGTTTGAAGTAGGTATCATCTTATAAAAGATGAGAAAGAGAGAACTTCCAACATGAATGATAATCATGAAATGGATAAGATTCAACACCTTCAACATGAATGAATAAGTAATTATGGTATGATCATTAATAAAGATATCATGAAACCCTAATCAAAGAGGTTGTTGAGCCCTAACCCAAATCTAGGGCAATATCAGATGTAACCTAAATCAAGGATAATATTGTGACTCTAAACCAGGGTGAATCCATGAGAAACCCTAATTTAGGGTGAATCCATGAGAAACCCTAATCAAGGGTGAATCCATGAGAACCCCTAATTGAGGGTGAATCCATGAGAAATCCTAATTGAGGGTGAATCCATGAGAAACCCTAATTGAGGTTGATGATATGAGAAACCCTAATATAGGGTAATGTGATGTGAATAGTAAAACCTAATTGTGGATTATGGAATAAGAAACCTTGATCTAGAGTAATGCCATATGAAACCCTAAATTAGAATGATGTTATATGGAATCCTGATGTAATGATATGATGTAAGACTAAATCCCAGATGATGCCATGTAATGATACCATGATATGTGAAACTCTAGTGATGGTATAATAGCCATTATACTAAAGTGGGGTGTAGCTAATATGATCCAATAAGATGAGAATGTTATAACCATGTGGGGTAAGGTTGATGAACCATATGAATGATAATATGGTTATTCTATTGAATAAGGGTCTAAGAGACAAGATGATGCCTAGATCCTTATATATTCAACTCTATACATGTGTCACAACCCCTTTTACATCTTACAAAGATGAGGACAAGAAACTCTTAGGAGTGATGTATGCAATACTATATAATGGAGTGAATAACATCCTATGGGTTGAAATACCTAATGTGGTTGATAATGATTTATTCTATATCAACAATGCCTAACCATTGGATAAGTCCATATCCTTAAAGATAGCTGGACAATTCTAATGTGTAACCTATCCACTGTATGATGAAAGTGACAAGTAAGTGGATAAAGTATTAAGAGGGAAATACCTTAATACAAGGTTAGTTGATTAACTTAAGTAATATGGAAATGAGAAGAAAGTGATACATCATGACATGATAGATATCACATTTAGCATTTCAGGGTAGGCATACCTTGACGAACCTCTAATCCAATATTCTTGGATAAGAAACACATGATGTGTGTGGTATGCAATTGTTACAGTAAATATGTAATGAACTCAATATACCTTGAGAATGGGGTAAGCCAAATCAATGAGTATTATGTAATCATACCATGACAAGGATGAGAAATGAACTCATACCTTGAATTAATGATCATTAATGATATATGATGAGAATGGTGATCATATGCAAATACTTATGATGTCTTTGAATGCTACTAGAGGTGTGGAGAAATACATTAGGGTTGAACTAATAATATGAGCATGAAACCCTAATTAATGAGAGATGGGAAAAACCCTAACCCTAAATTGGGTAATGGGAGATGAGAAACCCCAAAGTGATGTGAATGGTAAGCCCTAACCCTATTAAGGAAATAGTGGTGTTACTATTATGTTACATGAGACGAAATGATTTTTTTGCCTAGTGATAGGTGACAAGATGTTGAATGGCCCTGTGAGCCATATGATTAGATGTTGTCTAATGAAAGGTGACAACATGCTTTATGGGCTTTATGAGCCATGAGAACAATTTTAGCATAGTAAAAGGTACCAAGATGATTAATGTGGGTCGAAAAAATTTATATTTCATGATCCATGTAATCAGGTTTGGAAGAGTCCAATACCTGGCAGAGGTGTAATACCTATAATCAGGATTGGTTAAAGTCCAATGCCTGGCTGTGAAATTAGGAGTGGTTAAAGTCCACTTCCTGGCGGTGTAATCATGATTGGTTAGAGTCCAATACCCGACAGAGGCATGAAGCCTGTAATCAGGAGTGGTTAGAGTCCACTACCTGGCGGTATAATCAGGATTGGTTATAGTCCAATGCCTGGCGATGTAATCAGGATTGGTTAAAGTCCAATGCCTGACAGTGTAATCAGGTTGGGAGAAGTCCAATACCTGTCAGAGGTGTAATGCCTATAATCAGGATTGGTTAAAGTCCAATGCCTGGTTGTGGAATTAGGATTGGTATTGTCCAATGCCTGACAGTGTAATTAGGTTTGGAAGAGTCCAATACCTGGCAGAGGCTCAATGCCTGTAATGATAACATAAGATTGGTAGTAGTCCAATGCCTGTATTAATAACACAGGATTGGTAATAATCCAATGCATGTATTAATAGCACATGATTGGTAATAACCCAATGCCTGTATTAATGATATATGAGTACATGGTAGATGTAATTCCTTATCTGTTTAACAAATTGGCTAAGGCCAATAGATTGAAACAAGAATGTTTCATGGGTGACATGTCAAGTTAATGAGTGTCACAAGAAAAGTTTGATATGAAGGTATAATATGATGGATAAATGATATACATGTCATTCCTATTCCTTATTAAAAGAATAGGTGATATACTGCTCTATCATAAATAGTTGCAATGCTTTCAAAGATGAGAATGATTTAAACTGCTTATACTCTGCTCAGTTTCATATCTTTAAAATGTAATAACAATGTTTTGGCGGAGAGTTATATCTCCCGCTGGGGCAATTTATAATTGTCTCACCCCGATGGGATCCAACATTTTTAGGTGGACACGGACAAAGAAGCATATACTCTTTTATAGGAAATAGAAAGTAACAGCCTGGACAACAGTGAGATCTCAGGTGGAGACCCTGACTGTCAAGTCATATAGTTAGAAAGTCCTATGTGTCATCTATGTACTCTAAGGTCCTCAGAGTTTATAGTTAGTGTCTTAATAAATCAATCTGAGATTTTGGCTTGATGCCTCGAGGTTTTATATTGTCTGTATATAATGTTCTAGGGCAGTTGATGTTGTAATCCTCAAGAAAAGATAGTACAAGTCATGTACTTTGAACCAGGATGTAAATGTTATACTATGGTTCTTGTTGTAAGAGTTTCCTATGTTTGGATATCTTTGCAAAAAGTTTTAATTTTTAGTTATTTTCAATAATCCACTGCAAATGATTCGCTTCCTCTTAGTTAATCCTGTGTTTTGTAAGTTGAATGCCACATGAGGCATCCGACAAGGGTTACTTACAGGGAGGGTTGCAAATCCTTTCCAGATTTGGCCAGAGTGGATGAGGATTATTTTAGGAATAGAGGGATAGGTGAGGATGAATGGGAGGGATACCAAGTAGGATGAAGGTCACCTAGGTGTAGGTTGGAGTATAGGTGGTCATCCAAGGGTTATGATCAAGAGGTGTGAGGAAGGAGGCGATGAACTCCCTTAGAGTGCATCATGGGTAGTATCTTCCTTTTCAAGAATATTACAGGTGTAACTACTTTATGTACAAGGAGACACTTGGGTCATTTGTGTATATGGTATAACACTTATGTGGTGGATATCATGGAACAATTCCTTTACACAGAACATGCTAATGATCTACTGGACATTGTTAGATTGTGTTGGTCGGTGAACAATGAAAATTATGGTAGAAAGATCTAGCTTTATGTAGACTCATACATGAACACTATTGTGTTTAAATTGCATATGCAACAATTGACTTTATAGATGCTGGTTCTCAATATCATGGTCACTTTTGTGTTGGTCATATATGCAAAGTTTAGTAACAGGGAGAGGAGGGTGTTATGGGACTCACTAGAGGTCCTAGATAGGAGGATTGGTGATAATAGGTGGTCTGTTGTAGGAGATTTCAACATTCTCAGATGCCTCCAGGAGAAGAGAGATATTCATACTCTAGATATAATCATGATGGATGAGTATAATGATTTGTGATAGACTGGATTTTTTTGGCTAAATTTCGAGGATGAATTTTCTCTTATGGTTTGTAGGATGTGATGGGGTGGACTTTTAAAATCCTTAAACGTCCAATGACATAAGTGAATTCATGAATTTTAAGTTATCTTGAGATTTTCAAGTGTTTCGGTAAAGTTTGAGTGTTGATTTATGTTGAGATCATGATTTTATTTGATTTCACAAATAGTGATAACTTGGCACCAAATTTTTTATAGAATGTAGTTGGAGTTGATATAAAGCTATGGTTAAAATTTAGTGGCAAATGGATGATTTGAGAGGAAGTTATTTTGGTATGAATAAAGTGAAATAATGTGCTTTGGGTGTACTATGTATCAAGTCTTATATGCTTATAGCCGAAGTTGAATGTCACACTACCCCCTTTCCAATGTATAAGGGTTGACGACCCTTTAAGAATCCACGATTGGCCTTGAGGAGAGACAATCCTATCCCCTGATTTGGATCGAATGATTGGGACTCATGCTCATGGCCTACCTTATGTCTGGTTGGAAATCGTGGGTAGCAGCGACGATGAGCCCAACTCACCCCATGTTGTGGTCGTGGTTCGATGGAGGGAACTAAAGAATAGTTATCCTTGATAGGGAAAGACCAATCTCTAGACTCCTTGTACAACACCTTGGATGGTCTATTAACAACACCCAAACCCCCCTTTTGCCTCCCCATTTTTTCTTACGGCTTGCAGGTGTCAAGTAAAGAAGGAAGCATGAATAGATGGGGTTAGAGGAGTGATTCAAGGAAGAAGGAAACCAACGGTGAGAAACTGGTAGTCATGCCTAGTGTTTGTTAGGCGCAGAGCCCACGGTGGAATGCCTGTGCTGGACGCGCCCCATGGACATGAGGAAGTGAGGAGGAGACACCATCTGTGATCTAGAAAATGGCCAACGGTGAACAGGAAAAGTAAGTCGTGAGGAGGAGATGGCGGTCATGGGTTCCTCACCTATTGTGTTGCTTTATGGTGGTGGCCTCATGGAGAAGGGGATCTACATCTGGACTTGGAGATCGTGTGGACATGGAGGTCCTGAAGGAAACTATAAAGATGACGGAGCGTTCATCTTTTGGTAGGGAGTCATGGACCCAGAGGTCCAGGCCTTGCGCTAAGGACTCACATCCCAGGAGCGTCGTGCGGAGGTGATGGATTAGGAGACAAAATCATACGCAACCAAACCATTCCAGAGATGCATCTACCTCACCAGAGTAGATCCCAACAACAACATCTCAGCTATGACCTATGCAAGCATCGGGTGCGCTGGCTCTCACACGGGAGGGAAGACAATGGTGGCGGCAATGCATTTTGCGTAGAACCAATTCTCACGCAGGAGCCCCAGAGTGGAGGGGAAAGAGATGTAGTCAAACTAAGCCGAACAAGTGAACCTCTAGTGAACTAGACCGGACGGCTCACAGTTGAACCAAGCGGGTTCAAGTGAGAAGTTGCACCAACCCTAAAGCCACATGACGACATCTCATTGGCCCAAAAAGGTTAAAATTCCAAAAATTCTAAGATCTTCAATAATTCACAGAAATTATCTCGTTTGTCCAAAAAATACAAATAATATACCAAATTTCTCAAAAAAAAATGAGTAAAACACAATGGAATGATAGTTTTAGGTTTTTTTTAATACGTTAGGAGATAATGTCAGGCCTTTGATGGCCTAATGTCAGGAATGTCATGTAATTTGTGAAAGGCTTATAACTTGTGTTATAAATAAAAATGATGGCTAAAAATTATGAGAATATGTCACCAAGTCTATAATCATGTTTAGAATTCATCTAATGTAAGAAATTATGATGTTGATTCACAAAATCATGTAATTTGCTCCATATGGCTAATTAGGGCTGATAACCCTAATTAATGTGTAATAAATGCAACGATGCTCAAGAAACCCTAAAAATTGCAAAGTAAGCTTATATTAGTAACTGAAATCTAATATATAATTATGAGATCATAATCACACATATAAATAAGGTTACATGTTAAGGATCCTATAATGATGAGAAAACCTTAATTGGATTACTGTATATAATCTAGGGTTAATACATGAAAACAATGGTACATAAACTAATGGTCATACAATTGACTATAATATGGAATACAACATCAGTAAGATCAACCCCAAATAACAAGAAGAGTAAGACAAGAAATAATGATGGGAATATCATAAGACTAAGTGACCCGTAATGAACCATAACTAGGGTTGAGAGGATGAGAACCTGATGATGAAATATGATCTTATCTTAATCATGGTTTGACCAAGGTTAGAGTTGAGATGAGGAATATATGTGGAGTATAATATCTCTTTTCAAAGTACACCATTACCTTTTACTTGTCTTATTAGACAATATGCTTGTGTTATATGTGTAGTAAAATAGTTGACATATGATATTGGATGAAATGATTGTTCTTGCATGATATTTTGCTTGATTTTCCATACTTATGGCTATGAACACATGAAACATAATATATCTATTCCATTATATGAAAATACTAAACTCTTTGGTAGTACAGTTCTTGGAAGTGACTTAACTCTTTGGTTGTCGGTAACATTGTACATATGATCTAACTCTTTGGTAGGAGATCATAAAGGACTTAATCTTGAGCTCATTGAGAGTCAAGAGAATGCATCAAAACCTTCGACGGTCAATGCATGGATATATAATGGAAAATGAGCTTAAAATATATGTTCTCTTTTGTTAATAAACATATTTATTCAAGTATATTTCATTTCTTATATTTGTTTAATGCTACCAAGTATTAGTTTTATCTTATTGCCAAGCTTAGTAATGAGAGGTATTAAAAAGATACTTAGACGTACTTAGTACAATATTCTTGAATATTGTGCTGACGTGTATCACATGTAATCTTTTTTTTAGGTTATGGACATATGATCTTGAAGAACCTGGATAGTTGTGAGTTATGTGGTGAGCTGATGTACAAGTGGACCTGTTGTCTTAAGATCCTATTGTTTAGTGGTAGTACATGTACATGTAGAAGTTTGTTGTTCAATATGTAATATCAAATGGTGTAACAATTCATTATGTAATTATATGTTGCATGGTGAACATGTGTTGTATGGTTTTATTATTGTTCATGTGCATGTGCTACTATTGTTCCCTTCAGACTTCCTTTTGTTTTCTTCTTCTTAGCCTAGTGTGTGGTCTCAATTTGGTATTCTCGTTCAGGTGAGGTTTCAATTTGGATGTCACACATCAAATTAAGTTTTAGAAAATATGGGGACATCACAGGTGGTATCAAAGCACAAACAATAGCAAATCCTGACATTTTCTCATTATAGAACTTCAACTAAAGAACCTTGAACTTAAAACAAATCTTTAGGGTTAGATTAGTCATCTTTAAGAGACCAAATTTGACCTAGCCTCTAGGTTAGCATCTAGATGTTTGAGAACTAGTTCTAGATTGGTGCTTGTTGTATAGCAAGTCCTTAGATGTCATTCTTTCCTTGTAGTGTAGCGGTATGGGATGTTGCACTACTTGGAAATGACTTACATCGAGGGAAGAGAAATCCTAGGCATATGGCGCTCATTGTCTAGGGTAGATACACTAGTCTACACTTTGTTATCATCCTTTTCACTAGTTTTCATGGCACTGTACTCTATACTATATGCGGGACACTCATTATCTGGATTTGATTTTTGATTCCAATCGGATTGAACCTTGTTAGTCTCCTCCGACACTTGTTTTATTAGAGAAGAAATATATAATATTCTATTATATATGCAAGTATTACAAAAATGTGTCCCCACACATGTATGAGTAGGAGGTGGTCATGTAAACTAAGTGAAAGTGAACGACATCAGTCTAGAAGACAGAGCAATTCTAAATTAGATGTCTAAAGCAATGTTGGAATATGTGATAGATGGAATAGATGAAATAAGTTTAGATGATAAGATCTAAGCCTTATATAGATGATATAAGATGAATTGTGATGATACACGTTGTCTTTAAGGATTAAGGTTCAATTTTGAAGATTTGAGATAGGATTTGATAATGAAAGTATGTATGTTTTTGTAAGATAAGATAAGATAAGATATGGTGTGAATTAACATGAGCCTCAAGCTCTTTTACAAAGGAGGACCTCTAGTGTTGGGACCAGTTATAGGGCTAACTACAGAGAGAGAGACCTAAAGAGAAGGTAAAAGAACTTAAACTCCAAGATACAAGAATTTTGAGAAATGTGCGTTATGATATGTCCTAAACTAGACTACTCTGAGTGACTGAGATGAGTTGCTTTATGCATGATTCCTAAATGGCTTGAACCCTAGATGTCCTTGGAAGGACCAAACCCTAGAGTTAGAGAGAGGTTGGTTATATGTGCATATATGAATAGGAATATAAGAACCTACCATCTGGATGAGGGAGAGAGTTCCAAGACCCTAGAGGAGGCAACTATGTAAGCTTGTTTAAAACCTCATGCTCGGGTTGGTGGTTCCCCATGTAGGAATCTAGTGATGTATATAGAGAGAGAGTTTTGGGTAAGCATGTCTCATGGGTAAAAACCTATGAAGAGAATATCATATCGTTGGTTGGTTTGTATTTATGTGGATAGAGCTTGCAAAGCTATCACTAGTTCCATTGAGGTAATCTGAGAACCCTAGACTAAGAGAGGAAAGATAAAGTATATGCATATGACATACTCATTGATTTGTGTTAGCTTAGAAAGACTGAGAATGGCATTACCTCCGGTATGGGTTAGGATAACATGAATTGGACTATATTAAGTTTTGATGTATGATTGATTAGCCACTCACATAAGTTTGTTTAGCACAACCATGATATAATATATCTAAAGATGTGATCTAATCTCGAGATATGATATAAGTAGATATGGCATGTTGGAACAATGAGTATAGTTTTATAGATCTATATTTATAAATGGTTAACCATATACATCAATAATGATGATAATGTGAAATTGTCGGTTAATCAAGTGATGAAATCACTAATAAAGTTTGTAAATTAGGTATGGGAAATGAACAATGAAATAAGATCATATGAATGAAACATGTTACATGAGGTGTTAATCTTAGTGATTAATAAACATGAAAAATATACTTTGACAATTAGCACAACATAATGATCATGACACCTTGATATGATCAAGATGGATAAAGTGGGTTAAATATAATTAACTACCTCTTAAATGACATATGTTAATGTTGAACATGTTCTAAATATTAGCTCAATAAAATGTTGATGACACCTTGATATAATGGGATAACTTTATCTCCTGTAGAACATGGTAATATGATGTGGGAACCCTAATGCATGAGTAAAGATAAGGATGCAACCCTAACATATTAGATATGTCATGACATAACTAGAATTTCTAAACCCTTGTTTGAACGTTATATGAAGGGGTGGTTAACCCTAGATTCGTTTGAAATCTCTTAGAAGGTGGAGATATAGTAATGGAGCTTTTGTTTGCATATAGAGGTGTCATATATGTGGATGAAGAACTTTTAGTTTTTCCTTGAAGTAAGAGGATGACTTAGTTTTTAGGATAAATTTTCTTTTAAGATGTACATGATGTGATCGACTGGATGCTTAATTTTGAGGATGAATTTTCTCTTAAGGTTTGTAGGATGTGATGGGGTGGAATTTTGGAATCCTTACATATCCAATGACATAAGTGAATTCATGAATTTTGAGTTATCTTGAGAGTTTTAAGTGTTCTGGTAAAGTTCAAGTGTTGATTTATGTTGAGATCATGATTGCCCAATAATTATGACTTTTTGATGTATTTATTTGATTTGTCAAATAGTGATAACCTGGAACAAAAATTTTAAAAGAATGTAGTTGGATTTGTTATAAAGCTATGGTTAAAATTTAGTGGCAATTGGATGATGTGAGAGGAAGTTATTTAGGTATGAATAAAGTGAAATAATGTGCTTTGGGTGTATTATGTATCAAGTCTGATATGCTTATAGCCTAAGTTGAATGTCACACTAACCCCTTTCTAATGTATAAGGGCTGACATCCCTTTAAGAATCCATGGATTGGCCTTGAGGAGAGCCAATCCTGTCCCCAGATTGGAAATCGTGGGTAGCAACGATGATGAGCCCAACTCACCCCATGTTGTGGTCGTGGTTATATGGATGGAACTAAAGAATGGTTATCCTTGACAAGGAAAGACCAAGCTCCAGACTCCTTGTACAACACCTAGGATGGTCTATTATCAACACCCGAACCCCCCTTTTGCCTCCCCATCTTTGCTTACGACTTGTAGGTGTCAAATAAAGAAGGGAGGAAGAATAGATGGGGTTAGTGGAGTGCTTAGAGGAAGAAGGACACCAATGGCGAGAAGATTGGTAGTAATTCCTAGTATTTTCCAGGCGTAGAACCCATGACGACATGCATATGCTAGACGCGCCTCATGGACATGAGGAAGCAAGGAGGAGACACCATCTGTTATCTAGAAAATGGCCAATGGTTAAGAGGAAGAAGTAAGTCGTCAGGAGGAGATGGAAGTCATAGGTTCCTAGCCTATTGTGTTGCTTTGTGGCGGTGACCTCATGGAGAAGGGGATCTACATATGGACTTGGAGATCGTGTGGCCATGGAAGTCCTAAAGGAAACTATAAAGATGATGGAACCTTCAACTTTTGGTAGGGAGTCATGGACCCAGAGGTCCAAGCCATGATGGTGGCTTGTGCTAAGGACTCGCGTCCCAGGAGTGTCAAGCGGAGGTGATGGACTAGGAAACAAAATCATAACATATCGTGCCAGAGATGCTTTTACCTCATCGGAGTAGATCCCAACAATGGTGTCTCTGCTATGACCTATGCAAGCGTCGAGTGTGCTAGATCTCATGTGGGAGGGGAAACAACGGCGGTAGCGATGCATTAAGCACAGAACCAATTCTTGCGTCAGATCCCTAGAGCAGGAGGGGTAAGAGACGTGGTCCTGCTAAGTCGAAGTAGTGAACCTCTAGTGAACCAGACTGTACGGTTCACAATTGAGCAAAGTTGGTCCAAGTGAGAAGTTGCGCCAACACTGATGCCACATGACGACATCTCATTGGCCCAAAAAAGTAAAAATCCCAAAAATGTTGAGATATTCAATAATTCATAGAAATTAGCTCATTTGCCCAAAAAATACAAATAAAATACCAAAATTCTCAAATTAATGAGTAGAACTCAATGGAGTGATAATATTAGGTTTTTGATGCACTAAGTCTATAATCATGTTTAGAATTCATCTGATGTCAGAAATTATGATGTTGATTCACGAAATCATGTAATTTGCTCCATATGGCTAATTAGGGTTGATAACCCTAATTAATGTGCAATAATTGCAAAGATGCTCGAGAAACCCTAAAAATTGCAGAGTAAGCTTATATCAATAACGGGAAGCTAATATATAATTATGAGATCATAATTACACATATAAATAATGTTACATGTTAATGATCCTATAATGATGTGAAAACCCTAATTGGATTAATGCATATAATCCAGGGTTTATACATGCAATCAATGATACAAAAACTAACTATGACACCTCGTCACGCTAAATGAGATTAATCAAAACACAAAACATGATCAGCTACTAATTAATCACATAGTAAAAAATGTGGAATAATTAAAACCAATTCCAACACTGTAAATAAACATTAGAACATTTACATAAAGGTCCATCGTTCCATTGTCATATACTTTAACAAGTATTCACATATGGGTCCAAAGACCTCAGACACATCCTGCATACAAAAGATATTTCACATTTACATGACATATATTTACAAGTATTGGCATACTACCAAAATCTCGTGTCGATATGAGCATATCATCTAGAAAACACATCCCATACCCAGACCTGAGAGTATAGGGACGACAGTAGGACTCTACTACTAACATCTACAACTAATTAACCTTGTGAATCTATTGATCACCAGGTTGGTTCTCTTCCATAGCATGACCTTGACCTTGTTGCCTGCAACCACCTAAAAAAATGTGGTGATCCATGGGTGCGACCCAGTTCCAGCAAGAGATATAACTCTCTCCAACATATATTGATTATAAAAGATTAATTAACAGTAAATACATTGAGCATTTAGGGTATTGAATAAGCAATATAAATAGATCAAATAATTTAAGCATACTAAGCAGTTTAGCAAATAAGTTTTAGCATCAAGTAGAATTACTCAATTTTCATAAGTTTGCATCATGTAAGAACTATGTAGTGTAAAGACAAGATAAGGGTTAATCAACCAATGTGATACGTATTGAACCCTAGCAATTATACTACATGGATTTTATTATATCTTTCATTATTACGCCCTGGGGAGTTTGAGTCATACCACTCGAAGTCCAACTGAACACTGTGAAGTGCTATTTAGTTCTGTATAAGATCTACGAGTGTCGTTATACTAGGATCTCTTATCCTCAATCAGTATGAGTAAACTGCAGTGACATACCAGTCAAACTGCCAACAGTGACATATAGTCAACTAGTAACAACTATTTTGTACTTGGTACAAGTTACGACACTAGAAACTAGGGTATACAAAACCCTCTAATCCAAGGTACAACTGTAGCTATCCTCAATCACATCAAATGTATGAGACATGATCATAGCCATCCTATGTAACCTGCATTTGTGGATGACAAGGATATATCCTCAAATTTCCACCCCCACATACTCAATAGTATGCGCTCCGAGTTTCCCTTGGGAATACTCATTTCACCGTCCAGCAAGTTCTAACACTGAAGATGTCTCTACGACACAGGGCTCTACATGATTAATGTTACACTTGATTAATTATTGCAAATTGAATGCATTAAGTCTTTATTATACAAGTGGACATTCAAACCCTAATTATTTTCTAACAAGAGTATATGTATGACAACTTCAAAAGATATGAAACATTTGATATATAAATCTTAAACACATTACCACATGCTATAATTCATTGCAAATTAATGGACCACACTTAGCATCATACATTTACAAGATACCAATATCTTATCACAAGTTCTAGGGTTTTAACCCTTATTGGAACATGAAGAGGATTTCAACTCAGTCATGGATTCAAACATGCCCAAAGATCATTAAGACCATGAAATAATTCATAGTAAGGTTATCATCATCATTCCATGCCATTAACAAGGCTCAAAATATCATTAGCACATATGTGTCCATCGATATTATCATGGCAAGGCACTATGATATTCAAATAATACTGCATTGTGGTTTCAACACAAGAAGAGAATAATACATTGTCACATTAATCATTCAAGAGGTCTAATTATAACCAATAAACATCATATAATTGTTGGCTAAATGGACATCTGTAAATCCCTTTTGTTTTGATAATGACAAACATTTCATTCTTGTTGATCTAACGTGCTACTTGAGTGTTGCAGGAATAAGGTGAATGACAAAGCACTAGGGAATCTATATGCTTGAATGATTGTAAATGTCATGAAATGTAATCAATTGTCAACTTGTACAAATATATAATGTACAAGTACTTAGGCTTCATGTAAATCAAGCGTTAGATCTTCCCTAGCTAAACACCACATTTAGATAGGTCATCTCCTTCAATAGTGTCACATATGCACACTCATACACACACTTAATGTCTTTATTTGAAACATTGAAACAGGGTCTATCTCAGTCGACAAAATCCTCGACCGAGACACTCTCGGTCAAAAAACTTCTCGACCGAGAAAGACCCAAGTAGCCGTTAGACACAGCTGACAAGGTAGTTGGCAGTTGGAGATAAACGTTGCAAAACACTTGATCCAGAGAGCCTGTCGGTCGACAAAACTTTGACCGAGTAGGTGTCTCGGATGACCATTTCTCGACCGAGATGGACTCTGACAGCAACTGCAGAATTAATTAACTAGTCGTTGTTAAAGCAACTAACTTATACCTAACGGCTAGTTAAGCACTTAGAAACCCCTAGAAAGTGTCTAGAACGTCCTTAAGCACTTGTAGGACATTCCTATAAATAGGACATGCCTTAGGACACCTAAACTTACTTGTTTTTACACTTGAGCAATCTTTGAGCATACACTTACTTTGAGCAACCTGTTTGTGAGCAATTGAGCATATTGACAACTGGCTACTTCTTCTCTTAAGCTCAAATTTCTTGTCCTATAGGCTAGCATCTCCTATCCACAACAATCACAATTCCATACACATTGGTTAGGAGATCTACACGCTTGATCTAGGCAAATCAAGCCTTGTGCTTCAAAGGATAAGTTGTAATTTCCTTTTTCCTTTCTTGTTCACTATTATTTGTACTCTCCTTGCTACTCCTAGGTTGGAGGCTGCGGATTGGAGAGGTTGGAGATCTTCTTGGTGAAGAAGGGGACCTTGAGCTACTTCAAGAAGGTTGGTGCAATGGGAGGTTACTTCTAAAGAGGAAGGCTACTTCAAGGGGGAGCTTGGAGTTACTTCAAGAAGGATACCTCGGGTTGGTGCATCTACTTCAAGTGAAGGTTGTTCAAGGGGTGTAAGAAAGTATTGTATTTTGTGTAATTCCTTGTGAAGGTAATAAAATTGATACTTTTAAAATCCCGGTTGGGCAAGCAACCGGGTAGTGGACTGACAACCTTAGTATTTGCTAAGGTTGGAACCACTCTAAACCCCTTGTCTCCTTCTTGATTTCTCATTTGTGGTTGTTTGAGTTAAATTATTTTTAAATTAATTTAAAACCCTATTCACCCCCCTCTAGTGGTTTTTCAATTGGTATCAGAACAGACTTCAAGGAACCTTAACAAGGTCTTGAAGAATGGGTGACGGGGTGCTTAACAACCTTAACCTTGAAGGGACACTTGTTGCTAGACCTCCAGCATTTGATGGAACAAACTACACATATTGGAAGAGAAGAATGCAGTTCTACTTCCAAGGCATCAATTGGGACTTATGGAGGATGGTGTCAACCCCATACGAGCTTCCTCAAACACAATATGCAGAGTGGGATGCAAATACGGTAAAGTTGGCTTAAATGAATGCCAAAGCTGTAAGCATTTTATATTGTTCAATTTCAGTAGGAGAATTTAATAGAATATCAAACTGTGACACAGCCTATGATATTTGGCATAGATTGTCCATAACTTATGAAGGTACGGTTCAAGTCAAGAATTCTAAGATTAGTATGCTTAAACAAAAGTTTGAACACTTCCGTATGAATCCAAATGAATCTATTAGTGAAATGTTTGCAAAATTCTCTTCTATTGTTAATGGTTTAAATGCCCTAGGAAAAACTGTTCTTGAAGAAGATCAGGTATCAAAAATCCTTCGATCACTTCCTCCTAAATACAAGCCTAAAGTGACAGCCATTGAAGAAGATAATGACCTCACTCGACTGAAAATGGAGCAACTCATTGGCAATCTAGAAGCTGATGAAGCAACCCTAGAAGAGGAAGAAAGAAGAGAACATGAACTTCAACAAGGAAAGAAGAAGGATGTGGCTCTAAAAGCTTCAAAGATCATCACACCAGAAAGTGAGGAGTCAAGTGAAGAAGAAGGGGAAGAAGCCTTGATCGTCAATGGTAAGAAATATAAAAGATTTAAGTCTAACAAAATTTCTAGTTCTTCTTCCCCTCCTAGGTGCTTTGAGTGTGGAAAGAAAGGACATCTCAAAAATGAATGTCCTAAAGCAAAGAAAGGAAAGAAAAGCTCACACAAGAAGAAGGGAGAAAAAGCCTATAAAGTTGCATGGGACGAGTCAAGTGAAAGTGAAAGCGGAGAAGAAAAGGTGGAATGTCTAATGGAAAGAGAAGATGATGAAGACTCTCAAGAGGTAAGCCTTCTTGATCTTCCTAAAGAAGAGTTAATTACTAGTCTACAAGAAACTCATGATAAGTATGTTGATGTCAAGAAGAAACTAAAGAAGGTTATCAAAACAAATGATGAGCTATATGCTAAATTAAATAATCTTTCTTCTGAAAAGAACAACATTGATCTTGAGAATCTGTCTTTAAAAACATCTTTAAATGACTGCACTAGAAAGCTACTCACTCTAGAAACAAATGTTGATCTTCTCTCTCAAGAAAAGACTGAATTGTTAGCTAAACTAAATGATTTTCAGACTCAACCAATTCTGTGTAACCATCTAGACTATGACAATGTTGTAAAAGAAAGAGACTCCCTGTTATCTGATTTAGATCAAGCAAGAAAAGATTTACACAAGAAGATGGATGACATTGGTAAGTTACAAAGAAACCTACATGATTTAAGAAGAAAAGATATCCTTGATAACATTATGAAAATCTCCTCTAGTTTCAATGGAAGAAAAGGTTTGGGATATGCTCCAAAGAAAAATCAACCCCTAAGAGTTACAACATCTAAGACTCAGATTATGTTTGTACCTAAGAATACAATTCCTAGAAAAAGAAATGAAGTTGATTCTATTACTTGTCATTTTTGTCTACGTCTTGGACATTATTCATTTTCATGTCCTTATAAGACCAAGAATTCTGACTTAGTTTGGGTCCCAAAACCCCAAACTTAGTAGACTCAAATAAAATACATTTGAGATATGATCAAATGCTCATTTTTGCAAATTATATTGTATTATCTCAACTTAATAAAAGGTTTCATGCATTATGGTAATTTTCTGAAATATTGTACTGAAACAGAAACTTGGTCGTTCGAAGTATTGTCGACCGAACATAAAATCGGTCGAACTTTTGTCGACCGACCAGACACCTGTAACAAATTAAATCTACAGCAACAAAACAACAACTTTCTCAATTGATGATTAGCCGACCGAGAGAGATGTCAGTCGAACAGTTGTCGACCGACTAAAGTTCTGAGTCAGATTTTGTTTTCAGTCTGTAATTAAATGCTTCTAACCATACCGGACCATCACATGGGTACCAAAACCTACATTTTAATGCAGGATTGGGTGGTTGACAGTGGATGTTCCAAACATATGACCGGGAACAAGGATGCATTTCAAACTTTTGAAGAAAAGAAAAGTGGAACAGTCACCTTTGGAGACAATGGTAAAGGTAAAATCGTTGGAATAGGTAATATTGGTACAAACCTCGAAATAAAAAATGTTCTACTCGTTGATGGTTTGCACCATAATTTGATAAGTGTTAGCCAATTATGTGACAGTGGATATGATGTTCTATTTAACAAAAACTGCTGCAAATTATTAATACAAAACACTACAAATGTTGTCTATGAAGGAAAAAGAGTTGGAAATCTTTATATTCTTAGACCTAACTCTATGAAATCTGTAGTAGGAAAATGCTTGCTTGCAAATGAAAATACTTTACAACTATGGCATAAAAAGTTAGGACATGCTAGTTCACATGTTATCAAAAAACTAGTAAAATATGATCTTGTTCGTGGTTTGCCTACTTTATCCTTTGATCAAGTTTAAAACTGTGAACCATGTACTTTGGGAAAGCAAACAAAAACCTCTTTTAAACCTTAACATGTACTTAGCACCAGTAGATCTTTAGAATTAATTCATATGGATTTATTTGGACCCATGAGGACACAATCTATTGGTGGCAAAAGATATTGTTTTGTTATTGTTGATGATTATAGTAGATATACATGGGTACAATTTCTTGCAACCAAAGATGATACTATTCATGTTTTTATAAAATTTTGTTCCAAGATTGAAAATCTATTACAAAGCAAAATCTGTACCATTAGAAGTGATCATGGTGGAGAATTTGAAAATCATGTATTTGAAGAATTTTGCACATCTCATGGGTACACTCACAATTTTTCTACTCCACGCACCCCACAACAAAATGGCATAGTTGAAAGGAAAAATCGATCATTACAAGAAATGGCTAGAACTATGATGCTCGAACATAACACACCCAAAACCTTTTGGGCTGAAGCTGTAAACACCGCATGTTATGTGTTAAATAGAGTAACTGTTCACTCCCATTTGAAGAAAACTCCATATGAAATAATACATTCTAAGAAACCTAGAGTTGACTATTTTCATACCTTTGGATCCACATGCTATATTTTAAATACCAAAGATGATAGAGATAAGTTTGATTCTAAATCACATAAAGCATTCTTTTTGGGATATTCTACCTCTAGCAAAGCATTTAGAGTCTACAACACTATCTGTAGAAAAGTTGAGGAATCTATTCATGTCTCTTTTCATGAAGAGTCCAAATCAGAAAATTTTGAAATAATTGATCTCACTAATCAATTCGAAAACTTAAACATACCAAATGATAGTGAGAAAGATACTACAAACAATAACCAAGCTGAAACCAACCTATACCTAGACTTATTAAGAATCATCCTCAAGAATTAATTATTGTAAATCCAAATGATAAAGTAAAAACTTGGTCTTTCTTTAAGGATGTTGCAAACATGGCTTTTGTTTCTATTATTGAACCTAAGAAGATATCTGAAGCTCTTAAAGATGACTATTGGATAATAGCAATGCAAGAAGAATTAAACCAATTTACTAAAAATGATGTATGGGATTTAGTTCCTAAACCACAAGATAAAACCATCATTGGAACTAAATGGGTTTTTAGGAATAAGCTAAATGAGGCAGGAGAAGTAATAAGGAATAAAGTTTGGTTAATAGCACAAGGATATAATCAACAAGAAGGAATAGATTTTGATGAAACGTATGCACCAGTAGCTAGACTTGAAGCTATTAGAATGTTACTAGCAATTGCTGCACATAAAAACATCAAACTTTACCAAATGGATGTAAAAAGTGCATTTCTAAACAGAATCATTCAAGAAGAAGTATATGTTGCCCAACCACCTAGTTTTGAAATACCAGAAAAAGGTGACTATGTTTATAAACTTAAGAAAGCACTTTATGGTTTAAAACAAGCTCCTAGTAACTAGTATGAAAGGCTCAAGACATATCTTTTTGATAATGGTTTTTCTATTGGAAATTCAGATTCTACTTTATTTTTCAAAACATATACATCTGATTTTCTAGTTGTTCAAATATATGTTGATGAAATTATTTTTGGAGCTTCTAATGAATCGTTGTGCACACAATTCAGTGACATTATGCAAAAAGAATTTGAAATGAGCCTCATGGGTGAACTAACTTTCTTTCTTGGTTTCCAAATTAAACAAACCCCTGCCGGGATCTTTATAAGCCAAGAAAAGTATACTAAAGAACTCTTAAAACGTTTTGGGATGGATCAGTGCAAACATGCTACTACTCCTAAGGCCACTTCTATCAAGATTGATAAGGATGAAAATGGGGAACCTATTGATGATTCCTTATATAGAGCCATGATTGGTAGTTTGCTTTACTTAACTGCTTCTAGACCGGACATCATGTTTTCCGTTGATCTTTGTGCTCGATTTCAATCGCAACCCATGCACTCTCATTTTCAAGCAGTTAAACGAATTTTTCGATACTTAGTCGGCACTACATGTTTTGGTTTATGGTATCCAAAAGGACAATCATTGGATTTTAAAGCTTATACTGATGCTGATTATGCTGGTTGTCGACTTGATCGCAAGAGCACTAGTGGTGGTTGTTTCTTGTTAGGGAGAGCTTTAATATCTTGGTTTAGCAAGAAACAAAACACGGTTGCCCTCTCTACAACTGAAGCTGAATATATGGCAGCCGGATCTTGTTGTGCTCAAGTGCTTTATATGCAACAAGTGTTAAACGATTATGGTTTTACTCTTTCATCTACGCCTATCTTTTGTGACAACACAAGCGCTATAAACTTAGCACACAATCCCATTTTACACAGCCGAGCTAATCATATTGAAATCCGTCATCACTTTTTAAGGGATCATATTTCTAAGAATCATGTTTCCCTTCATCATGTTGATACGGAAGATCAATTGGCTGATATTTTTACAAAACCGCTTCCACTAGACCAATTCAACAAAATAAGGAAGCAACTGCTTATCACTCCTTTGGAAGATGTTTTCTTTGATATTTGTGCTTCTTAACAATGTCGTTTATTTGCATCATTTTTAGCTTTTAATGGACATTTTTTGAAATTGAAGGGACATCTATTTAAGGGGGAGAAATACTTTTTAGATAATATTTGTTCTTAAACGGATATCTTTTTGAAATGACAAAGGGGGAGAAATAAATATAAATGCAAAACTCAATCAATGAGTTTTATAAACAAACCCTTGGCTTTACATTGAAAGTTGATATATTCCCTAAAGAATTGGATTTCATGTTCCATAATTCATGGGGAACAATAAGCACACATTTTATAAACAAGAGAAGAAATTTACAAAGGTAATCTTTAGGTATGAAACTCACATGTTTATATTTTCTTATTTTATATTTAGGAAATGTTTGTCATCTTCAAAAAGGGGGAGATTGTTGGCTAAATGGACATCTATAAATCCCTTTTGTTTTGATAATGACAAACATTTCATTCTTGTTGATCTAACGTGCTACTTGAGTGTTGCAGGAATAAGGTGAATGACAAAGCACTAGGGAATCTATATGCTTGAATGATTGTAAATGTCATGAAATGTAATCAATTGTATACTTGTACAAATATATAATGTACAAGTACTTAGGCTTCATGTAAATCAAGTGTTAGATCTTCCCTAGCTAAACACCACATTTAGATAGGTCATCTCCTTCAATAGTGTCACATATGCACACTCATACACACACTTAATGTATTTATTTGAAACATTGAAACAGGGTCTATCTCGGTCGACAAAATCCTCGACCGAGACACTCTCGGTCGACAAACTTCTCGACCGAGAAAGACCCAAGTAGCCGTTAGACACAGCTGAAAAGGTAGTTGGCAGTTGGAGATAAACGTTGCAAAACACTTGATCCAGAGAGCCTGTCGGTCGACAAAACTTCGACCGAGTATGTGTCTCGGTCGACCATTTCTCGACCGAGATGGACTCTAACAGCAACTGCAGAATTAATTAACTAGCCGTTGTTAAAGCAACTAACTTATACCTAACGGCTAGTTAAGCACTTAGAAACCCCTAGAAAGTGTCTAGAACGTCCTTAAGCACTTGTAGGACATTCCTATAAATAGGACATGCCTTAGGACACCTAAACTTACTTGTTTTTACACTTGAGCAATCTTTGAGCATACACTTACTTTGAGCAACCTGTTTGTGAGCAATTTAGCATATTGACAACTGGCTACTTCTTCTCTTAAGCTCAAATTTCTTGTCCTGTAGGCTAGCATCTCCTATCCACAGCAATCACAATTCCATACACATTGGTTAGGAGATCTACATGCTTGATCTAGGCAAATCAAGCCTTGTGCTTCAAAGGATAAGTTGTAATTTCCTTTTTCCTTTCTTGTTCACTATTATTTGTACTCTCCTTGCTACTCCTAGGTTGGAGGCTGTGGATTGGAGAGGTTGGAGATCTTCTTGGTGAAGAAGGGGACCTTGAGCTACTTCAAGAAGGCTGGTGCAATGGGAGGTTACTTCTAAAGAGGAAGGCTACTTCAAGGGGGAGCTTGGAGTTACTTCAAGAAGGATACCTCGGGTTGGTGCATCTACTTCAAGTGAAGGCTGTTCAAGGGGTGTAAGAAAGTATTGTATTTTGTGTAATTTCTTGTGAAGGTAATAAAATTGATACTTTCCAAATCCCAATTGGGTAAGCAACCGTGTAGTGGACTGACAACCTTAGTATTTGCTAAGGTTGGAACCACTCTAAACCCCTTGTCTCCTTCTTGATTTCTCATTTGTGGTTGTTTGAGTTAAATTATTTTTAAATTAATTTAAAACCCTATTCACCCCCCCTAGTGGTTTTTCAATAATAACATTAAGGCTAGGTATAACAAGCTAGATCACATGGGAGTTACACATCCACTTATTATAGCGATTTATCAAATATAACTATATGATGGCAAAGGTAAGACTACAAATTAATGGTGTTGAACCATCAAATTATCATTACTAGAACCCACATATAATAGCATGGGATTCATTCTAATCCATTGGATGTTGATGAATCCAATATTATTCTTTTGATTAGGTTCATTGTTAAAGATTATCAATTGAAATATAGGTCTAACCATTAGATCAATTGAACTAAGGAACCATTGGTTTAAGGTTTAGTCAAATCTACAATTACATTCTTAAGTCATATTATATGGTGATGACCTGATCCACCATTAATTGTCATCATTAGGTCACCATTGATTGTTAGATCAATAATACATTCATTTAACACCATCAGATATTAAGCTAATGCCATCATGGATTGATAGCATCATTAGAATACGTAGTGGATGGTAATTAAACTTCTAATTGAGCCAAAACCTGACCTAAGTGGGTGACCATAGGTTGTCACCATAAAATTTGACACCCTTGATCATGAACATCAGTTTCTAAGATAGCAACACCATTGGCTGTTGAATGGTATGACCATCGGTTGTGTGATAGGGAGGGAAATATCTTGAAAACCCTAATTTGAACCATCGATTGTTTTGTACTTAGAACCATAGGTTGTTGCTATCAACCTATCCCAGATCATATTATTCCTTAGAAAGTTACATATGATTACAAGTTCATATAGAACTAGAACAGAATAGCGAACATCATAAAAATTGTAACCCTAAACAAGCATGGTTTCTGTATGCTTAGATCATCACATTAAAGCATAAACATGAACTAACAAGCTTCTAGAAAGCAATATAAGTGAAGAATGTTATATAACTTGACTCTATAGAGTAGGTCAGATCGCAAATAGCAAGAATCTCAAGAAAATAAGGCAAGAAAACCCTAGATTCAGATCTGAACTTGGCCAAGTAGGAACCGCTCTCCACAAAGAAGTAAACCCTAGAAAAAGAAACAAGAAGGATAGAATTTTCAATTCTAGAGCCACTTTCACCATGGAACAACAAGGTTCCGACCTAGAGAAATATAGGAGAAAGAAGAGAAAAGAAATAAATGGAGGAAATAAGGTAATACTTATACTTTTAGATCAAGATGACTAGGAAGGAGCTTTAGAAACCCCTAATGGAAGTCAATTGCATCCCTAGATTCTTTTTCCAAGAAGATCCCCACTTTCCTCATCCTTGGATAGGAAATTCACAAAAGCACAGAGGAAGAATGAGTTTTGTAGAAGGAGCAAAGTGGTGTAGAGAAAATGGATCGTTTGGGGTGTTTAGGGATAAGTATATGAAACTTTAAGATAAAGAAAAAGAAAAAGTTGAAGCTCTAGTATCTTTCTAAGTGTCCATGGCCTTAAACTATTAAGAATATACAAGAACATACACAAGAAGGTCCCCCAACATCCATATAGACCTTCTTAGCTCTCCTTTGTCGAATTTCCAAGCCAATCATATAATTCATTAGTTGATAGCTACTAAAGGTACCTCATCCATGAAGGGGTAAACCCTAAAATACCCTTGAGGAAAACACCTTCAAACCATAGCTCAACTAGGAGCCCCATGGCTCAAAATACTCAAGAATGATAAGATAACATCTAAGGAACATAATGTATGTGACAAATTCCAAAGAAAACCCCTCAATTGGGTAAATTGTAGAAAATTCAAAATTGTACATAAAATTGCATAACTTGTTCAAACTGTTGGGTTTTAAAGGAGGCAGAGAAGCAGCGGAAACAAAATTTTCTCCCCAAAACCCAGAACGAAGGGAATTGTGTCAACGTCTATATAATAGGAAAGATGGTTTGTGAATCATACCTTGTCCCGAGGCTTACTCGGTGACAGTACCTTGCGGCTTGTGCAGCTCCTGGTCTTGGACGGTGTCTGTGCAGCTCCTGGTCGCACTAGGACTGAAGACTCCTCCTCCTACCGGACTGTCGGATGACAGTTGTCCTCCTAAGCGGCAGTGACCTCCCGCCTCTGATGTAGTCCACACGGACCACCGGGAACTCCACACTCCTTGTCCCACAACGAAGTGGAAGGAGTCGCACCCTCCTGTTGACGTACTAGTCGCCAACACTCTCCTACTACCAATTGCAACTGTAGTTGTCTTTCCCTTGCCGCACCTCCCTTTGCCGGAAGCACTTGCTCGGGCTCTCTCTCGGTTACTAAAACCAGAGAGAACGACAACTTTGCAGAGCAACCGGCTTGCACTGAGTTGTACTCTAAGAAGCCCCCAATACCCCTATATATAGGCAGGTCATGGGATAGGGTTCTCTGTGCCCGACAATATGGGACTAAAAGAAGGAGTAGAAGGGTTCGAGATTTTCCACAAAAGCAACCAAATCGCAACCTGAACCGATTGATTTACAAGTGAACCGGTTGGTTGGGGACCTGAACTGGTCGGTTGGAGCACCAACCGATCGGTTGGGACACCTCAACCAGTTGGTTCACAAGTGAACTGGTCGGTTCGTGGTCCTGGTCGATCCCGGATTGACTTTCCTTCTTTTGTTTCTAATTGGTATCGAATACCAATCCTTGTTCCAATCAAATTGGGCAAGTGAAATGCAAGGAAAATTCTCACCAATCCTACTTTCCCAAGTTGCTCGGTTGCACCAGTTGAATTGATTGTTTCAACCTTTGAAGCAATCGGTTCACCCTGATCTTGAGCCGATCAATTCAACAATTGAGCCGACCGGTTCAACAACCTCATCTGATCGGTTCATCACATGAACCAATCGGTTGGGAGTGCAGGTTGTGCAGAATCAGTCAAATGCGATTTCAATCAATCTGATACTCCAATCAATGCGTCTAACACCTTGAACATTATGATATTGAGCTATCGATTAATTGAGTGTTTAATTGAACTACTAAACTCCTTTAGTAATCAATCTAAACATTGCTTGCGGACAAAACTCCTCTTCCAGGTTAAATCTGATGTGTGTGACCCTGCAGGTCCATTTCACGTTGGCAGTGAAAGTCCATAACATTTATGACTTCACAAGCAAAGAGCGGTGCCTAGTCACACATCAGTGCTACCCAAGTGAAAAAGAAAGTTGGAGAACAACTTTCAATCCTACAATCTGTGAATGGTGCTATAGTGAATGTATAATTCCTTTGTCACTGATATCCTGAATGAACTCGAGGCATGGAACAGTCATCCTGTCAACATTCATTCATTTCCTTGATCTCAGAGTAGACTGAGTGAGATGTGTGTGACATCAATATCACATATTGATTCACACATGCATGCACATGCCTTTCTCAATCCTACTCATCAAGTGGCCAAGGATATCAAACTCCCTCAGGATGGACAAATCCCATATCTATCACTCACCCCTCAAAAGCCCCATGTGTCAAAGCCACCCAATCATCACCTTTATAACAACCCATGTTTCAGGACTGCGTTTGATGATGTCAAAGTGTACCCAACGACATGTGTTGAGTGTAGTGATTTCAAGTCAAAGAATCACACTCACCACCATCACTGTGAGAGCTGACTGTAACTACCAAGTCATGGTTCCATGTGTCACTCTCACGGTGGGTCTGTCTGGTACCCTGTTCTCTAACATGTACCTATGTGCTTGGTTTGATATCACTATATCATGACTAATGAGATTTTGTCATCAACCAACACACAATCTAGTCTGTAGTGTTATTGCTGTCTATGGTTATTTCCACAATAACAACCGACTAGGGACAAAGAAAGAATGTATACTCTTAACATCCGTATGATCTCATCGTTTAGATCATGAATCTAAAAGCATACGTCATTGAGTAAAAACAATTCTTTAGACATCTATCATGTTACACCATCATCTCAGAAACAGTTTAAACATATAGATCGGAAATTGCCTTTATTATTATTCAAATCATTTACAAAGTATCCCATTACAATCATCATATGACTTGCTCTATGGGCATACATACCAACACAAACAATGTCCAAATTGGACCAAATTTGAAACTTAAGCTTGTATTATGATTTCAAAGCATATCACATGGTTAATATTAGGGTTATTATGAATTCAAAGCATATCACAAGGTTATATTAGGGTTACCAGCATTCAATCATGGTAATTTAGCTTATTCAACTCATTAAGCAAGTTCAGGGGCCTTACACTAATGGTCATACAATTGACTATAATATGGAATACAACATCAGTAACATCAACCCCAGATAATAAGAAGAGTAAGACAAGAAACAATCATGGGATATCATAAGACTAAATGAAACCCTAATGAATCCTAACTAGGGTTGAGAGGATGAGAACTTGATGATGATATATGATCTTGTCTTAATTAGGGTTTGACCAAGGTTAGAGTTGAGAAGAGGAATATTTGTGGATTAGAATGTCTCTTTTCAAGGTACTCCATTACCTCTTATTTGTCTTATTAGACAATATGCTTGTGTTATATGAGTAGTAAAATACTTGACATATGATATTGAATGAAATGATTGTTCTTGCATGATATTTTGCTTGATTTTCCATATTATGGCTATGAACACATAAACATAATATATCTATTCAATTATATGAAAGCACTAACTCTTTGGTAGTACAGTGCTTGGAAGTGACTTAACTCTTTGGTAGTGGGTCACATTATACATATGATCGAACTTGTTGGTAGGAGATCATAAAGGCCTTAATCTTGAGCTCCTTGAGAGTCAAGAGAATGCATCAAAACCTTCGACAGTCAATGCATGGATATACAATGGAAAATGAGGTTAAAATATGTGTTCTCTTTTGTTAATAAACATATTTGTTCAAGTATATGTCTTTTCTTATATTTGTTTAATGTTTCCAAGTATTAGTTTTATCTTATTTCCAAGCTTAGTAATGATAGGTATATAAAAAGACATGTAGGTGTACTCAGTACAATATTCTTGAATATTGTGCTGATGTGTACCACATGTAATCTTTTTTTTTAGGTTATGGACATATGATCTTGAAGAAGCTAGATAGTTGTGAGTTGTGTGGCGAGATGATGTATAGGTGTACATGTTGTCTTAAGATCCTATTGTTTAGTGGTAGTACATGTATATGCAGAAGTTTTCTATTCAATATGTAATATCAAATGTTGTAACAATTCATTATGTAGTTTTATGTTAAATGGTGAAGATATGTTGAATGGTTTTATTATTGTTCATGTGCATGTGCTATTGTTGTTTCCTTATGACTTCCTTTGATTTTCTTCTTCTTAGCCTAGCATGTGGTGTTCAAATTGGGATTCTCATTGAGGTGAGGTTTTCGACGTCACACATCAAATTACATTTTAGAAAATCTGGGGATATCACATGATTAGATTAATAATGTAGATGCGAAGGAGGTTCCTTTTGTGGTAGTGACTTTGCATGGGTGGACAAGCAAGTCCCTACTCCCATAATGTGGAAGAGGTTGGACTGAGGCTTTGCAAATCGAGCATTGGTTGGACAGTTGTATGTGTTCTACTTGAAGTGCATGAGGCACTCTAATCACTACATGGTTTTGTTTAGAGTTACTGTATTTACTATTCATAGGAATGCTACTCCCTTGGCTTTCCTAGATGTTTGGTTGACACATAGGGATTACCTAGATAACTAGTATCGATACCAACTATAGTTTCATTTAAAATAGCCCTCTAATGTTGGTTTGTACTGATACCTAAGTGATAGACACTAAAATTTAGTGCCTACAAAGTCAGTTTTTTTGGAACACGTAAACCAACGACACAGACCCAACCTTGGTTGATATGATTAAAGAAATCAATGACCCGATCGATGAGTAAATGCTCTATCTTGTCAATTTTGTTACAACAATTGACATTGAACTGCCATACCATGTTACATTTTTGACTGATTAAGGTTTGTGTCGTTGGGTTTATAAACAAAATTAATGATGTGTACAACTGTGTCGTCAGTGAAAATGTTGTAATTGACGATACACATCAACTTTGTCATCAGTTTCACACCACAATCAACACTGCAAGATAGCTAGTAGCACGGCCATTCTACCCAATACGACAATTTCAGAATATCCCAACAACATCAGTTATAATATAAAAATTTACAATTAATACCTGCAACATCGGTTTTGTGGTAACAACTGACAACACATTTATGTATTAAGTAGTATGTCTGCATATATGATGTTCGAGTATTCAACAAGATGCAAAACCTACAATTCATTAGAATTGTAGGTTCCATCCTGTGTTCAAATTAACAATAGGCCAACACATCTATAAAACTTGAAATGACAAACACACACATAATTTATCCACCCACATACAAGATTCATTCTCCATTGCATTCTCATGACATGTACAAATACAATTGTCATTGTATTCATTCATCTTCACATTCATTCTCACACATGAATATACACATCATTTGTATATGAATCAATTCCATTCCCATAACATGTACAAACACAATTCTCATTGTATTCATTCATCTTCACATTCATTCACACACATGTATGCATTCATCATTCACATACACACCAATAATTCAGTTTCGTCAAATTTAAAGTCACAAGGAGTAATAAGCACCAGATGTATATAGAAATAATGACATTAAGTTTAGAAAATTCATATTTTATCCCAATCATGTTCAAAGTTTACTTCCTTGAAAAATGTGTGTGCCCATTGTTCTCATATCCCATCTATCTCTTATTTTGTATAACATTCTATCATGTCATATAGTTGCAAAAAGAATGACATAATTAAATAGTTTAATGGGATAATTTCATATTATCTAGTGAAACTATTTACTTATGATGACCAAGACTATATATAGATAAAATATTATATAAAAAGGTGTTAATAAGATCATATGAATGAAACATGTTACATGAGGTGTTAATCTTAGTGCTTAATAAAGATGAAAATATACTTTGACAGTTAGCACAACATAATGATTATGACACCTTGATATTATCAAGATGGATAAAGTGGGTTAACTATAATTAACTCCCTCTTAAACGACATATGTTAATGTTGAACATGTTCTAACAATTAGCTCAATAAAATGTTGATGACACCTTGATATAATGGGATAAATTTATCTCATGTAGGACATGGTAATATGATGTGGCAACCCTAATGCATGAGTAAAGATAAGGATGCAACCTTAACATATTAGATATGTCATGACATAACTAGAATTTATAAACCCTTGTTTGAACGTTATATGAAGGGGTGGTTAACCCTACATTTGTTTGAAATTTCTTAGAAGGTGGAGATATAGTAATGGATATTTTGCTTACATATAGAGGTTTCTTATATGTGGATGAAGACCTTTTAGTTTTTCCTTGAAGTAAGAGGATGACTTAATCTTGAGGATGAAATTTTCTTTTAAGATGTATATGATGTGATCGACTGGATTTTTTTTGTTTTAATTTTGAGGATGAATTTTCTCTTAAGGTTTGTAGGATGTGATGGGGTGGAATTTTGGAATCCTTAAATGTCCAATGACATAAGTGAATTCATGAATTTTGAGTTATCTTGAGAGTTTCAAGTGTTCTGGTAAAGTTCAAGTGTCGATTTATGTTGAGATCATGATGGCCCAATAATTATGAATTTTTGATGTATTTATTTGATTTGTCAAATAGTGATAAACTGACACCAAAAATTTAAAAGAATGTAGTTGGATTTGTTATAAAGCTATGGTTAAAATTTAGTGGCAATTGGATGATTTGAGAGGAAGTTATTTAGGTATGAATAAAGTGAAATAATGTGCTTTGGGTGTACTATGCAACAAGTCTTATATGCTTATAGCCTAAGTTGAATGTCACGCTACCCCCTTTCTAATGTATAATGGCTGACGTCCCTTTAAGAATCCATGGATTGGCTTTTAGGAGAGCCAATCATGTCCCCAGATTTGGATCGGATGGTTGGGACTCATGCTCATGGCCAACCTTATGTTTGGACGGAAATCGTGGGTAGCAACGATGATGAGCCCAACTCACCCCATGTTGTGGTCGTGGTTTGATGGAGGGAACTAAAGAACGGTTATCCTTGACAAGGAAAGACCAAGCTCCAGACTGCACGTACAACACCTAGGATGGTCTATTATCAACACCTAAACCCCACTTCTGCCTCCCCGTCTTTACTTATGGCTTGTAGGTGTCAAGTAAAGAAGGGAGCATGAATAGATGGGGTTAGTGGAGTGCTTCGAGGAAGAAGGACACCAATGGCGAGAAGACTCTTAGTAATTCTTAGCATTTTCCTGGCACAGAACCCACAACGACATGCCTGTGCTAGATGCACCTCATGGACATGAGGAAGCGAGGAGGATACACCATCTATGATCCAAAAAATGGCCAATGGTGAAGAGGAATAAGTAAGTCGTCAGGAGGAGATGGCGGCCATGGGTTCCTCTCCTGTTATGTTGCTTTGTGGCGGTGACCTCGCGGAGAAGGGGATCTACATCTGGATTTAGAGATCGTATGGCCATGGAAATCCTAAAGGAAACTATAAATATGATGGAACCTTCAACTTTTAGTAGGGAGTCATGGACCTAGAGGTCCAAGCCATTATGGTGGCTTATGCTAAGGACTCACATCCCAGGAGCGTCAAGCGGAGGTGATGGACTAGGAGACAAAATCATAACATATGGTGCCAGAGATGCTTCTACCTCGTCGAAGTAGATCCCAACAACGGTGGCTCTGCTATGACCGATGCAAGCATCGAGTGCGCTGGCTCTCACACAGGAGGGGAGACAATGGATATGGTGATGCGTTTAGTGCAGAAAAAATTCTTGCGTTAGAGGCCTAGAGTGGGAGGGGAAAGATACGTGGTCCTGCTAAGACGAAGCAGTGAACCGCTAGTCAACCAGACTAGATGGCTCACAGTTGAACCAAGTTGGTCCAAGTGAGAACTTGCGCCAACCCTGAAGCCATGTGACAACATATCATTGGCCCAAAAAAATAAAAATCCCAAAAATGACGAGATCTTCAATAATTCAAGGAAATTAGCTCGTTTTCCCAAAAAATACAAACAATATACCAAAATTCTCAAATTAATAAGTAGAACTCAATGTAGTGATAATATTAGGTTTTTGATGCACTAAGTCTATAATCATGTTTAGAATTCATCTGATGTTAGAAATTAAGATTTTGATTCACGAAATCATGTAATTTGCTCCATATGGCTAATTAGGTTTGATAACCCTAATTAATGTGCAATAATTGCAAAGATGCTCAAGAAACCCTAAAAATTGTAGAGTAAGCTTATATCAGTAACTGGAAGCTAATATATAATTATGAGATCATAATTACACATATAAATTATGTTACATGTTAATGATCCTATAATGATGAGAAAAGCCTAATTGGATTAATGCATATAATCCAGGGTTTATACATGCAAACAATGATATAGAAACTAACTAGGACACCTCATCACTCTAAATAAGATTACACAAAAAACAAAACATGACCAACTACAAATTAATCACATAGTAAAAAATGCAGAATAATTAAAACGACTTCTAACACTGTAAATAAACTTTAGAACAATTAAATAAAGGTCCATCATTCCATTCTCATATATTTTAACAAGTATTCACATATGGGTCCAAAGACCTCAATGACATCCAACATACAAAAGATATTTCACATGTACATGCCATATATTTACAAGTATTGGCATACTACTAAAATATCATGTCTATTTGAGTATCTCATCTAGAAAACACATCCCATACTCGGACCTGAGAGTATAGGGATGACACTAGGACTCTACTACTAACATATACAACTAACCAACCTTATCAATCTATTGATCACCAGGTTGGTTCTCTTCCATAGCATGACCTCGACCTTGTTTCCCGCAACCACCTAAAAATATGTGGTGACCCACAGGTGAGACCCAGTCCCAGCAAGAGATATAACTCTCTCCAACATATATTGATTATAACAGATTAATTAATAGTAAATACATTGAGCAGTTAGGGTATTGAATAAGCAATATGAATAGATTGAATAGTTTAAGCATACTAAGCAGTTAAGCAAGTAATTTGTAGCATAAAGTAGAATTATTCAATTTTCATAAGTTTGCATCATGTAAGCACTCTATAGTGTAAAGACAAGACAAGGGTTAATCAACTAATGTGATACGTATTGAACCCTCGTAATTATACTACATGTCTTGTATTATATCTTTCATTATTAAGCCCTAGGGTGTTTGATTCGTACCACTCAAAGTCCAACTGAACACTGTGAAGTGCTATTTAGTTCTGTATAAGATCTACGAGTGTCATTATCCTAGGATCTCTTCTCCTCAGTCAGTATGAGTAAACTACAGTGACATACAGTCAAACTGCCAACAGTGACATATAGTCAACTAGTAACAACTATTATGTACTTGGTACAAGTTATGACACTAGAAACTAGGGTACAAAAAACCCTCTAATCTGAGGCACAGCTGTAGCTATCCTCAATCACATCAAATGTCTGAGGCATGACCATAAGCATCCTCCATAACCTGCATTTATGAATGACAAGGATATATCTTCAACTTGCCACCCCCACATACCCAATAGTATGCGCTCTGAGTTTCCCTAGGGAATACTCATTTCACCATCCAAGAAGTTCTAACACTGAAGATGGATCTACAACACAAGGCTCTACATGATTATGGTTACACTTGATTAAATACTGAATATTGAATGCATTAAGGCTTTATCATACCAGTTGACATTCAAACCCTAATTATTTTCTAACAAGAGTATATGCATGACAACTTCAAAAGATATGAAACATTTGAGATATAAATCTTAATCACATTACCACATGCTATCATTCATTGCAAATTAATGGACCACACTTAGCATCATACTATTACAAGATACCAATATCTTATCACAAGTTCTATGGTTTTAACCCTTATTGGAACATGAAGCAGATTTCACCTCAATCATGGCTTCAAACATGCCCAAAGATCATTAAAACCATCAAATTATTCATAGTAAGGTTATCATCATCATTCCATGCCTTAAACAAGGCTCAAAATATCATTAGCACATATGTGTCCATCAATATTATCATGGCAAGGCACTATGATATTCAAATAGTATTGCATTGTGGTTTCAACACAAGAAGAGTGTAATATATTGTCACATTAATCATTCAAGAGGTCTAATTATAACCAATCAACATCACATAATTAAATTAAGGCTAGGTATAACAAGCTAGATCACATGGGAGTTACACATCCACTTATTATAGCGATTTATCAAATATAACTATATGATGGCAAATGTAAGACTACAAATTAATGGTATTGAACCATCAGATTATCATCACTAGGACCCACATATAATACCATGGGATTCATTCTAATCCATTGGATGTTGCAGAATCCAATATTATTCATTGGATAAGGTTCATTGTTCAAGGTTATCAATTGAAGTATAGGTCTAACCATTCGATCAATTGAACTAAGGAACCATTCGTTTAAGGTTTAGTGAAATCTACAATTACATTCTTAAGTCATAATATATGGTGATGACCTGATCCACCATTAATTGTGATCATTAGGGCACCATTGATTGTTAGATCAGTAATACATTCATTTAACACCATCAAATATTAAGCTAAAGCCATCATGGATTGATAGCATCATTAAAATACTCAGTGGATGGTAATTAAACTTCTAATTGAGATAAAACCTGACCTAAGGGGGTGAACATAGGTTGACACCCTTGAACATGAACATCAGTTACCATGATAGCAACAACATTGGTTGTTGAATGGTATGACCATCGGTTGTGTGATAGGGAGGGAAATAGCTTAAAAACCCTAATTTGAACCATCGATTGTTTTGTACTTAGAACCATAGGTTGTTGCTATCAACCTAACCCAAATAATATTATACTTTATAAAGTTACACAAGTTTACAAGTTCATATAAAATTGGAACAGAATAGGGAACACCATAAAAATTTGTAACCATAAACAAGCATGGTTTCTGTATGCTTAGATCATTACATTAAAGCATAAACATGAACTAACAAGCTTCTAGCAAGAAATATAAGTGAATAATGTTATATAACTTGCCTCTATAGAGTAGGTCAGATCACAAACAGAAAGAATTTCAAGCAAATAAGGCAAGAAAACCCTAGATTCAAATCTGAACTTGGCCAAGTAGGCACTTCTATCCACAAAGAAGCAAAACCCTAGAGAAAGAAATAAGAAGGATAGATTTTTGAGTTCTGGAGCCACTTTCACCATGGAACAACAAGGTTCCGACCTGGAGAAATATAGGAGAAAGAAGGGAAAATAAATAAATTGAGGAAATAAGGTAATAATTAAACGTTTAGGTCAAGATCACTAGGAACGAGCTTTAGGAACCCCTAAAGGAAGTCAATTGCAACCCTAGATTCTTTTTCCAAGAAGATCCCCACTTTCCTCTTCCTTGGATAGGAAATTCACAAAATCACAGAGGAAGAATGAGTTTTGTAGAAGGAGCAAAGTGGCGGAGGGAAAATGGATCGTTTGGGGTGCTTAGGGATACGTATATGAAATATTAAGATAAAGAAAATGAAAAAGTTGAAGCTCTAGTATCTTTCAAAGTGTCCATGGCCTTAAACTATTAAGAATATACAAGCACATACAAAAGAAGCTCCACCACCATCCATATAGGCCTTCTTAGCTCTCCTTTGTCGAGTTTCCAAGCCAATTTTATAATTCATCAGTTGATAGCTACTAAAGGTACCTCATCCATGAAGGGGTAAACCCTAAAATACCCTTGAGGAAAACACCTTCAAATCGTGGCTCAACTAGGATCCCCATGGCTCAAAATACTCAAGAATGATAAGATAACATATAAGGAACATAATGTATGTCACAAATTAAAAAAAAACCCTCAATTGGGTAAATTGTAGAAAAGTAAAAAATGCACATAAAATTGCATAACTTGCTCAAACAATGTCCAAATTGGACCAAATTTGAAACGTAAGCTTGTATTATGATTTCAAAGCATATCACAAGGTTATATTAGGTTTATTATGATTTCAAAGCATATCACAAGGTAATATTAGGGTTATAAGCAATCAATCATGGTAATTAAGCTTATTCAACTCATTAAGCAAGTTCAGGGGCCTTACACTAATGGTCATACAATTGACTATAATATGGAATACAACATCAGTAACATCAACTCCAGATAACAAGAAGCCTAAGACAAGAAACAATCATGGGATATCATAAGACTAAATGAAACCCTAATGAATCGTAACTAGGGTTGAGAGGATGAGAACCTTATGATGATATATGATCTTGTCTTAATTAGGGTTTGACCAAGGTTAGAGTTGAGATGAGGAATATATGTGGATTAGAATGTCTCTTTTCAAGGTATGCCATTACCTCTTGTCTTATTAGACAATATTCTTGTGTTATATGTGTAGTAAAATACTTGACCTATGATATTGAATGAAATGATTATTCTTGCATGATATGTTGCTTGATTTTCCATATTATGGCTATGAACACATAAACATAATATATATATATATACATATATATTCAATTATATGAAAGCACTAAATCTTTGGTAGTACAGTGCTTGGAAGTGACTTAACTCTTTGGTAGTGGGTCACATTGTACATATGATCAAACTTCTTGGTAGGAGATCATAAAGGCCTTAATCTTGAGCTCCTTGAGAGTCAAGAGAATGCATCAAATCCTTCGATAGTCAATGCATGTATATATAATGGAAAATGAGGTTAAAATATGTGTTCTCTTTTGTTAATAAACATATTTGTTCAAGTATATGTCTTTTCTTATATTTTTTTAATGTTTCCAAGTATTAGTTTTATCTTATTTCCAACCTTAGTAATGAGAGGTATATAAAAAGACACGTTGGTGTACTCAGTACAATATTCTTGAATATTGTACTGATGTGTACCACATGTAATCTTTTGTTTAGGTTACGAACATATGATCTTGAAGAAGCTAGATAGTTGTGAGTTGTATGGTGAGATGATGTATAGGTGGACCTGTTGTCTTAAGATCCTATTGTTTAGTGGTAGTACATGTATATGTAGAAGTTTGCTATTCAATATGTAATATTAAATGTTGTAACAATTCATTATGTAATTATATGTTAAATGGTAAAGATGTGTTGAATGATTTTATTATTGTTCATGTGCATGTGCTATTGTTGTTTCCTTATGAATTCCTTTGATTTTCTTCTTCTTAGCCTAGCGTGTGGTGTTCAAATTGGGATTCTCATTGAGGTGAGGTTTTCGACGTCACACATCAAATTACATTTTAGAAAATCTGGGGATATCACATGATTAGATTAATAATGTAGATGTGAAGGAGGTTCCTTTTGTGGTAGTGACTTCACATGGGTGGACAAGCAAGTCCCTACTCCCATAATGTGGAAGAGTTTGGACTGAGGCTTTATAAACTGAGCATGGGTTGGACAGTTGTATGCATTTTACTTGAAGTACATGAGGCACTCTAATCAATACATGATTTTGTTTAGAGTTACTAGATCTACTATTTATAGGAATGCCACTCCCTTGGCTTTCCTAGATGTTTGGCTGACACATAGGGATTACCTAGATAACTAGTACCGATACCACCTATAGTGTCAGTTAAAATAGCCCTCTAATGTTGGTTTGTACCGATACCTAAGTGGTAGACACTACAGTTAAGTGCCTACAAAGTCAGTTTTTTGGGAACGCGTAAACCAACAACACAAACCCAACCTTGGTTGATATGATCAAAGAAATCAATGACCTGATTGATGAGTCAATGCTCTGTCTTGTCAATTTTGTTAAAACAATTGACATTGTACTGCCATACCATGTAACATTTTTGACTGATAAAGGTTTGTGTCATTGGGTTTATAAAAAAAAATTGATGATGTGTACAACTATGTCGTCAGTGTAAATGTTGTAACTGATGATACACATCAACTTTGTCATCAGTTTCACACCACAATCAACACTACAATATAGCTAGTAGCACGACCATGCTACCCAATATGACAATTTTAGAATATCCCTATAGTGTCAGTTATAATATAAAAATTGACAATTAATACCTACAACATCAGTTTTGTGGTAACAACTGACAATACATTTATGCTTTAAGTAGTAGGTCTGCATACATGATGTTCGAGTATTCAACAAGATGCAAAACTTGCAGTTCATTAGAATTGCAGGTTCCATCCTGTGTTCAAATTAACAATAGGCCAACACACCTATAAAACTTGTAATAAAAAACACACACACAATTTATCCACCCACATACAAGATTCATTCTCCATTTTCATTCTCATGACATGTACAAATACAATTGTCATTGTATTCATTCATCTTCACATTCATTCTCACACATGTATATATACATATATTTGTATATGAATCAATTCCATTCCTATAACATGTACAAACACAATTCTCATTGTATCCATTCATCTTCACATTCATTCACACACATGTATGCATTCATCATTCAGATACACACCAATAATTTAGTTCCATCAAATTTAAAGTCACAAGGAGTAATAAGCACCACATGTATATAGAAATAATGACATTAAAGTTTAGAAAATTCATATTTTATCCCAATCATGTTCAAAGTTTACTTCCTTGACAAATGTGTGTGCCCATTGTTCTCATATCCCATATATCTCTTATTTTGTATAACATTCTATCATGTCAAATAGTTGCAAAAACAATGACATAATTAAATAGTTTAATGAGATAATTTCATATTATCTAGTGAAACTATTTACTTATGATGACCGAGACTATATATAGATAAAATATTATATACAGTGGTGTTAATAAGGTCATATGAATGAAACATGTTACATGAGGTGTTAATCTTAGTGCTTAATAAAGATGAAAAATATACTTTGACCGTTAGCACAACATAATGATTATGACACCTTGATATGATCAAGATGGATAAAGTGGGTTAACTATAATTTACTCCCTCTTAAACGACATATGTTAATGTTGAACATGTTCTAACAATTAGCTCAATAAAATGTTGATGACACCTTGATATAATGGAATAACTTTATCTCCTGTAGAACATGGTAATATGTTGTGGGAACCCTAATGCATGAGTAAAGATAAGGATGCAACCCTAACATATTAGATATGTCAGGATATAACTAGAATTTCTAAACCCTTGTTTGAACATTATATGAAGGGGTGGTTAACCCTAGATTTGTTTGAAATCACTTAGAAGGTGGAGATATAGTAATTGAGCTTTTGTTTGCATATAGAGGTGTCCTATATGTGGATGAAGACCTTTTAGTTTTTCCTTGAAGTAAGAGGATTACTTAATTTTGAGGATGAAATTTTCTTTTAAGATGTACATGATGTGATCGACTGGATTTTTTTGTCTTAATTTTGAGGATGAATTTTCTCTTAAGGTTTGTAGGATGTAATGGGGTGAAATTTTGGAATCCTTAAATGTCCAATGACATAAGTGAATTCATGATTTTTGAGTTATCTTGAGAGTTTCAAGTGTTTTGGTAAAGTTCAAGTGTTGATTTATGTTGAGATCATGATTGCCCTATAATTATGAATTTTTGATGTATTTATTTGATTTGTAAATAGTGATAACCTGGCACCAAAAATTTAAAACAATGTAGTTGGAGTTGTTATAAAGATATGGTCAAAATTTATTGGCAATTGGATAATTTGAGAGGAAGTTATTAAGGTATGAATAAAGTGAAATAATGTGATTTGGGTGTACTATGTATCAAGTCTTATATGCTTATAACCTAAGTTGTATATCACACTACCCCCTTTCTAATGTATAAGGGTTGACGTCCCTTTAAGAATCCACAGATTGGCCTTGAGGAGAGCTAATCATGTCCCCAGATTTTGATCGGATGGTTGGGACTCATTCTCATGGCCTACCTTGTGTCTGGTTGGAAATTGTGGGTAGCAGCGATGATGAGCCCAACTCACCCCATGTTGTGGTCGTGGTTTGATGGAGGGAACTAAAGAACGGTTATACTTGACAAGGAAAGACCAAGCTCCAGACTCCTCATACAACACCTAGGATGGTCTATCATCAACACCCGAACCCCCCTTCTACCTCCCCATCTTTGCTTACGGCTTTCAGGTGTCAAGTAAACAAGGGAGCATGAATAGATGGGTTTAGTGGAGTTCTTTGAGGAAGAAGGACACCAATGGTGAGAAGACTGGTAGTAATGCCTAGCATTTTCCAGGCACCGAACCCACGACGACATGCATGTGCTAGACGCACCTCATGGATGTGAGGAAGCAAGGAGGAGACACCATTTATGATCCAGAAAATGGCCAACGGTGAAAAGGAAGAAGTAATTCATCAGGGGGAGATGGCAGTCGTGGTTTCCTCACCTATTGTGTTGCTTTGTGGTGGTGACCTCATGGAGAAGGGGATCTACATCTGGACTTGGAGATCGTATTGCCATGGAAGTCTTAAAGGAAATTATAAAGATGATGGAACCTTCATCTTTTGGTAGGGAGTCATGGACCCAAAGGTCCAAGCCATGATGGTGGCTTGCACTAAGGACTCACATCCCAGGAGCGTCAAGCGGAGGCGATGGACTAGGAGACAAAATCATAACATACCGTGCCATAGATGCTTCTACCTCGTCGGAGTAGATCCCAATAATGGTGGATCTTCTACGACCTCAGCAAGTGTCGAGTGCACGGGCTCTCACGCGGAAGAGGAGACAACGGCGATGCGTTTAGCATAGAACCAATTCTTGCGTGGGTTCCCCAGAGTGGGAGGGGAAAGAGACGTGGTCCTGCTAAGACGAAGCAGTGAACCACTAGTGAACCATACCATGCAACTCATAGTTGAACCAAGTTGGTCAAAGTGAGAAGTTGCGTCAACCCTGAAGCCACGTGATGACATCTCATTGGCCCAAAAAAGTAAAAATCCCAAAAATGCTGAGATCTTCAATAATTCATAGAAATTAGCTCGTTTGCCCAAAAAATATAAATAATATATTGAAATTCTCAAATTAATGAGTAGAACTCAATGGAGTGATAATATTAGGTTTTTGAAGAACTAAGTCTATAATCATGTTTGGAATTCATCTGATGTCAGAAATTATGATGTGGATTCACAAAATCATGTAATCTGCTCCATATGGCTAATTAGGGCAAATAACCCTAATTAATGTGCAATAATTGCAAAGATGCTCAAGAAACTCTAAAAATTGCAGAGTAAGCTTATATATGTAACTGGAAGCTAATATATAATTATGAGATCATAATTACACATATAAATAATGTTACATGTTAATAATCCTATAATGATGAGAAAACCCTAATTGGATTAATGCATATAATCCAGGGTTTATACATGCAAACAATGATACAAAAACTAAATATGACACCTCATCACGCTAAATGAGATTACTCAAAACACAAAACATGATCAACTACTAATTAATCACATAGTCAAAATGCGGAATAATTAAAACCAATTCCAAGACTGTAAATAAACTTTAGAACATTTACATAAAGGTCCATCATTCCATTCTCATATACTTTTAACAAGTATTCAGATATGGGTCCAAAGACCTCAGTCACATCCTGCATACAAAAGATATTTCACATGTACATGCTAGATATTTACAAGTATTGACATACTACCAAAATCTCGTGTCGATATGAGTATATAATCTAGAAAACACATCCCATACCCAGACCTGAGAGTATAGGGATGACACTAGGACTCTACTACTAACATGTACAACTAACCAACCTTCTGAATCTATTGATCACTAGGTTGGTTCTTTTCCATAGCATGACCTCGACCTTGTTGCCCGCAACCACCTAAAAATATGTGGTGACCCACGGGTGAGACCCAATCCCAACAAGAGATATAACTCTCTCCAACATATATTAATTATAACAGATTAATTAATAGTAAATACATTGAGAAGTTAGGGTATTAAATAAGCCATATGAATAGATTGAACAGTTTAAGGATACTAAGCAGTTAAGAAAATAAGTTGTAGCATCAAGTAGAAATACTCAATTTTCATAAGTCTACATCATGTAAGAATATGTAGTGTAAAGACAAGACAAGGGTTAATCAACGAATGTGATATGTATTGAACCCTTGAAATTATACTACATGGCTTGTATTATATCTTTCATTATTACTCCCTGGGGAGTTTGAGTCGTACAACTCGAAGTCCAACTGAACACTGTGAAGTGCTATTTAATTCTGTATAATATCTACGAGTGAGGTTATCCTAGGATCTCTTCTCCTCAGTCAGTATGACTAAACTGCAGTGACATACTAGTCAAGCTACCAATATTGACATATAGTCAACTGGTAACACCTATTCTATACTTGGTACAAGTTACGACACTAGAAACTAGGGTGTACAAAACCCTCTAATCCCAGGTACAACTGTAGCTATCCTCAATCACATCAAATGTCTGAGGCATGACCATAGCCATCCTCCATAACCTACATTTGTGGATGACAAGGATATATCCTCAACTTGCCAAACCCACATACTCAATAGTATGCGCTCTGAGAAATCCTTGGGAATACAAATTTCACCATCTAGCAAGTTCTGACACAGAAGATGGCTCTACGGCACAAGGCTCTACATGATTAAGGTTACACTTGATTAATTACTGCAAATTGAATGCGTTAAGTCTTTATCATACAAGTGGACATTCAAACCCTAATTCTTTTCTAACAAGAGTATATGTATGACAACTTCAAAAGATATGAAACATTTTATATATAAATCTTAATCACATTACAACATGCTATCATTCATTACAAATTAATGGACCGCACTTAGCATCATACTAATACAAGATACTAATATCTTATCACAAGTTCTAGGGTTTTAAACCTTATTGGAACATGAAGAGGATTTCACCTCAATCACGGCTTCAAACATGCCCAAAGATCATTAAGACCATCAAATTATGCATAGTAAGGCTATCATCATCATTCCATGCCTTAAACAAGGCTCAAAATATCATTAGCACATATGTATCCATCGATATTATCATGGAAAAGCACTATGATATTCAAATAGTACTACATTATTGTTTCAACACAAGAAGAGTGTAATACATTGTCAGATTAATCATTCAAGAGGTACAATTATAACCAATCAACATCATATAATTACATTAAGGCTAGGTATAACAAGCTAGATCACATGGGAGTTACACATCGACTTATTATAGCAATTTATCAAATATAACTATATGATGGCAAGGGTAAGACTACAAATTAATGGTATTGAACCATCGAATTATCATCACTAGGACCCACATATAATACCATGGGATTCATTCTAATCAATTGGATGTTGAAGAATCCAATATTATTCGTTGATAAGGTTCATTATTCAAGGTTATCAATTGAAGTATAGGTCTAACCATTCGATCAATTGAACTAAGGAACCATTGGTTTAAGGTTTAGTCAAATCTACAATTTCATTCTTAAGTCATAATATATGGTGATGACCTAATCCACCATTAACTGTGATCATTAGGTCACCATTGGTTGTTAGATCAGTAATACATTCATTTCACACCATCAAATATTAAGCTAATGCCATCATGGATTAATAACATCATTAGAATACTTAGTGGATGGTAATTAAACTTCTAATTGACCCAAAATCTGACCTAAGGGGGTGACCATAGGTTGTCACCATAAAATTTGACACCCTTGATCATGAACATTAGTTGCCAAGATAGCAACACCATTGGCAATTGAATGGTATGACCATCGGTTGTGTGATAGGGAGGGAAATAGCTTGAAAGCCCTAATTTGAACCATCAATTGTTTTGTACTTAGAACCATAGATTATTGCTATAAACCTAACCTAGATCATATTTTACCTTATAAAGTTACACATGTTTACAAGTTCATATAGAATAGGAACAGAACAGGGAACACCATAAAAATTTGTAACCCTAAACAAGCATGGTTTCTGTATGCTAAGATCATCACATGAAAGCATAAACATGAACTAACAAGCTTCTACAAAGCAATATAAGTGAAGAATATTAGATAAATTGCCTCTATAGAGTAGGTCAGATCACATACAGAAGGAATCTCAAGAAGATAAGGCAAGAAAACCCCATATTAAGATATGAACTTGGCCAAGTTGGCACTTCTCTACACAAAGAAGGAAAACCCTGAAAAAAAAACAAGAAGGATATATTTTTTAGTTCTGGAGCCACATTCACCATGGAACAGAAAGGTTCTGACCTGGAGAAATATAGTAGAAAGAAGATAAAAGAAATAAATGGAGGAAATAAGGTCATACTTACACTTTTAGGTCAAGATCACTAGGAAGGAGCTTTAGGAACCCCTATAGGAAGTCAAGTGCAACCCTAGATTATTTTTCCAAGAAGATCCCCACTTTCCTCTTCCTTGGATAGGAAATTCACAAAAGCACTGAGGGAGAATGAGGTTTGTAGAAGGATCAAAGTGGTGGAGAGAAAATGGATCGTTTGGGGTTCTTAGGGATAAGTATATGAAACTTTAAGATAAAGAAAAAGAAAAGGTTGAAGCTCTAGTATCTTTCCAAGTGTCCATGGCCTTAAACTATTAAGAATATACAAGCACATACACAAGAAGCTCCCCCACCATACATATAGACCTTCTTATATCTCCTTTTTCAAATTTCCAAGCCAATCATATAATTCATTAGTTGATAGCTACTAAATGTACCTCATCCATGAAGGGGTAAACCCTAAAATACCCTTGAGGAAAACACCTTAAAACCATGGCTCAACTAGGATCCCCATGGATAAAAATACTCAATAATGATAGGATAACATCTAAGGAACATAATGTATGTGAAAAATTGCAAAGAAAACCCCTCAATTGGGTAAACTGTAGAAAAGTAAAAAATGTACATAAAATTGCATAACTTGCTCAAACAATGTCCAAATTGGACCAAATTTGAAACGTAAGCTTGTATTATGATTTCAAAGAATATCACAAGGTTATATTAGGGTTATTATGATTTCAAATCATATCACAAGGTTATATTAGGGTTATAAGCATTCAATCATGGTAATTAAGCTTATTCAACTCATTAAGCAAGTTCAGGGGCCATACACTAATGGTCATACAATTGACTATAATATGGAATACAACATCAGTAACATCAACCCCAGATAACAAGAAGAGTAAGACAAGAAACAATCATGGGATATCATAAGACTAAGTGAAACCCTAATGAATCGTAACTAGGGTTGAGAGGATGAGAACCTGATGATGATATATGATCTTGTCTTAATCAGGGTTTGACCAAGGTTAGAGTTGAGATGAAGAATATATGTGGATTAGAATGTCTCTTTTCAAGGTACGACATTACCTCTTAGTTGGCTTATTAGACAATATGCTTGTGTTATATGTGTAGTAAAATACTTGACATATGATATTGAATGAAATGATTGTTCTTGCATGATATGTTGCTTGATTTTCCATATTATGTCTATGAACACATAAACATAATATATCTATTCAATTATATGAAAGCACTAACTCTTTGGTAGTACAGTGCTTGGAAGTGACTTAACTCTTTGGTAGTGGGTCACATTGTACATATGATCAAACTTGTTGGTAGGAGATCATAAAGGCCTTAATCTTGAGCTCCTTGAGAGTCAAGAGAATGCATCAAAACCTTCAACAGTTAATGCATGGATATATAATGGAAAATGAGGTTAAAATATGTGTTCTCTTTTGTTAATAAACATATTTGTTCAAGTATATGTCTTTTCTTATATTTTTTTAATGTTGCCAAGTATTAGTTTTATCTTATTTCCAAGCATAGTAATGAGAGCTATATAAAAAGACACGTAGGTGTACTCAGTACAATATTCTTGAATATTGTGCTAATGTGTACCACATGTAATCTTTTGTTTAGGTTATGGACATACGATCTTCAAAAATCTAGATAGTTGTGTGTTGTTTGGCGAGCTGATGTATAGGTGGACCTGTTGTCTTAAGATTTCATTGTTTAGTGGTAGTACATGTATATGTAGAAGTTTGCTATTCAATATGTAATATCAAATGTTGTAACAATTCATTATGTAATTATATGTTGAATGGTGAAGATGTGTTGAATGGTTTTATTATTGTTCATGTTCTTGTGCTATTGTTGTTTCCTTATGACTTCCTTTGATTTTCTTATTCTTAGCCTAGTGTGTGGTGTTCAAACTGGGATTCTCATTGAGGTGAGGTTTTGGATGTCACACATCAAATTAAGTTTTAGAAAATATGGGGACATCACATGATTAGATTAATAATGTAGATGTGAAAGATGTTCTTTTTGTGGTAGTGACTTAACGTGGGTGGACAAGCAAGTCCCTACTCCCATAATGTGGAAGAGGTTGGACTGAGGCTTTGTAAATCAAGCATGGGTTGGAAAGTTGTATGCATTCTACTTGAAGTTCATGCGGCACTCTAATCACTACATGGTTTTGTTTAGAGTTACAAGATCTACTATTCATAGGAACGCCACTCCCTTAGCTTTCCTAGATGTTTGGTTGACACATATGGATTACCTAGATAACTTATATTGATACCACCTATCGTGTCAGTTAAAATAGCCTTCTAATGTTGGTTTGTACCGATACCTAAGTGGTAGACACTATAGTTAAGTGCCTACAAAGTCAGTTTTTTGGGAACACGTAAACCAATGATACAGACCCAACATTGGTTGATATGATTAAAGAAATCAATGACCCGATCGATGAGTCAATGCTATGTCTTGTCAATTTTGTTACAACAATTAACATTGTACTACCATACCATGTAACATTTTTTACTGATAAAGGTTTGTGTCGTTGGGTTAAAAAAAAATTTGATGATGTGTACAAATGTATCGTCAGTGTAAATGTTGTAACTGACGATACACATCAACTTTTTCATCAGTTTCACACCACAATCAACACTGCAAGACAGCTAGTAGCACGACCATGCTACCCAATACAACAATTTTAGAATATCCCTATAGTGTCAATTATAATATAAAAATTGACAATTAATACCTACAACATTGGTTTTGTGGTAACAACTGACAACATGACACGATTAAACCGTGCGTAAAATGCAAGTGCATGCGTCAATGTAGTATAGGCCTTTGTGAGGCCCGAGTCAAACTCAGGGAATGTAATTTCAGTAGACTACTACTAACCACTTGCAATCATCTAAATCAATTATAAACGTTTGAGAGTTGTTTTGAAAAAGGAAATAAAAATGAAAGAAAGCAAAGCAATCGATTAAATGGTTGGTTTAATCAATTAAATTGGAATCTTTAGGATTGTGGTTTCACCGCGGATTCTCGTTGTACTAATTTCTATATAATTATCACAACTTGTCTCCTATCCCGGGTAGTGGCTTGTGAATAGAATTGTTTGCTTCCGTGATACAATTCACTACCTTAATTTAGATCGGTTCCACGTCAGTAGTAACCTATACCCTAAATTAGGTGCATGAAAAACATATCTCTAGGTTTCCACCATTAACCGTACATCACCTTTTCCAAAGGATTTATAAGTTAATGTGATTATTGCATGTTTTCAACCGTTAATTCTTCATCAAAAGAAATTAAAGGTATTAAATTACTATTATGGTGATCAAGCACAATGATAGAATTGAGAAAACAATATAATACCACGGATTTGAGAGACAAATTATGGTTAACTATGTAAAAAGTGTCATACAACAATTTTTTGGCTACTCCCGGTCCTAAAGAAAAAGAGGATTAGCCCCGCATGTTCATCTCAATGAGAAACACGATGAAAGGAGAAGAAAACATAGGGGAAATGAGGATGGAGATGGTGTAACCCCTGAACGAAGGAGAACCAGATGATCCTTGATGCAGTATGGGCGTTCTGCAGCCTTCCGGTGCTAGAAAACTCCATCTACAACTCTAGAAACATCTGAGGTGTAGCTCTGGTCTCTATTCTTCGTCCTCCCCTCTTCTGAGACTTGTACGGCGGCTCATGACTTGATAGTACGGCTTGGGCCATCTTTTCTAAGTATAGGGATCACTTACGGCCGACAAAACATCACAGCCGTTCGTTTAGATTCGATCTGCAGAAATTCCTAATCTGAAGGTGTTGATACCATTGATGGTGAGTCAATGGTATCGACCCGCTATAGTACCGCTGCCCCTTTCCTTTTCTGGGGATTTGCTCTGATGTCATGTTGATACTATCGACATCCTGCATCGATGGTATCGACATGTGGATGTTTGACTTACTAAAGACACCTCACTACCGTCGACTTCTGGGTCGATGGTATCGACCCATTCTGCTCTTTCCGGCTACCTCACTGTGGCCTTCTCGATAGTATCGACAACCATAAATGGTATAGACGTCTGTATATATGCGAATTACCTGAAATTCAAAGATAAACTCAGCTCCAAGAAATATGATCATTTTTACCAAATAAGATAAAACAAGGTAAATTTGAAGCATAATGAGATTATAGGCTGAAGGAAATGAATCATGCGATATTAACCATGAAAATGACCAATAAACGCATAAAACACATATTAAACTAGCTTATAAAAGTGACTTAAAATCCTCGCATCACAACACATTTATATTTTAAGTAGTAGGTCTACATACATGATGTTCGAGTATTAAGCAAGATGCAAAACCTACAGTTCATTAGAATTGTCGGGTTCCATCCTATGTTCAAATTAACAATAGGCCAACACACCTATAAAACTTGCAATAACAAACACACACACAATTTATCCACCCACATACATGCTTCATTCTCCAATTTCATTCTCATGATATGTACAAATACAATTGTCATTGTATTCATTCATCTTCACATTCATTCTCACACATATATATATACATCATTTGTATATGAATTAATTCCATTCCCATAACATGTACAAACACAATTAATTGTATTCATTCATCTTCACATTCATTCACACACATGTATGCATTCATCATTCACATACACACCAATGATTCAGTTCTGTCAAATTTAAAGTCACAAGGAGTAATAAGCACCGCATGTATATAGAAATATTGACATTAAAGTTTAGAAAATTCATATTTTATCCCAATCACGTTCAAAGTTTACTTCCTTGACAAATGTGTGTGCCCATTGTTCTCATATCCCATCTATCTCTTATTTTGTATAACATTCTATCATGTCAAATAGTTGCAAAAATAATGACATAATTAAATAGTTTAATGAGATAATTTCATATTATCTAGTGAAACTATTTACTTATGACCAAGACTATATATAGATAAAATATTATATACAGTGGATGTCGAGGGCCTCCTATCTGAAAACCAGGTCCATATATCACATTACGTAGTGTCCACATTCCCAACCATTGTCTTGTATATGGTACTATAAAATTATAAGTTATGCAGAGATTTTAATAAATAAAAGTAAGCATAGTTTTTATATATATATGCATTATATATATACATAAACATATATATATATATATAAAGAGAGAGAGAGAGAGTCAGGCTAGAATATACTCGAGTGTATTCAGAGTAGAATACACTCAAGTAGTTTTTCATGATGCAATATTTTTTTCAAAAATCTTATCCATTGATCATCTTAAACATCTTGTGAATAGCTCATATACAAAATTTGAGCACATTTGGACATTTGTATGTCATGTTATAAAGACCACAAAAATTGTGCAAATTAGTTTCGCACGTCAATTTTACTGCCCTTGGATTAGTGACTTACACTCATGCAAATGGGCTCAAAATTTGTATGTAGCCTAGTTATAGTATGATAGTGATGATCAATGGTTTACATTTTGCAAAACAATAGTCTTGATATGTAAACACACTTGAGTGTATTCGTGCGATCTATACACTCGAGTGTATTCTAGCCTGACTCTCTCTCTTTATATATATATATATATATATATATATATATATATATATATATATATATGCATTGTTGTTAGAAAACAACCTTAACATTCTTCCAACTTAATGCTTTCTTTTCCTTATCCACCTTTCCTCTAGAATTTTTTATTTCTTTTATATCCCTATAAGTTAATTAACACATTTACTTGAATTGGTAAATAGTCATGTAATTAATGATGCAGACACTAATATATGTTGGCAGATATAAAAATCTACTCAAGTAAATAATACCTTTCAGATTTCTTGTCCCCCACTGTCTATTTTGTCATCCTTCAGATCTAGATAATACACAACTAGCATCTCAGGGACAATTACCAACAACACCCAATGATTATTCATGAGTGAAAAGAAGGAAAACAATAGAAAACTCAAAATCCACAATGAAATATCGTTCTTAAGTCAAATTATAAGCCAAGTTCCTAAAACTTACTCAACATTGAACGAAGATATAATCACACTCTTTCTCACATTACCAAAGTATTTAAATGTGGTAGAGAAGTATTTGGTAATAGATATTGAGTCTTTCTTTACACAACTAATCAATGATAGAACTAGAAATTCCACATGGGATAGTGTGAACTCTATGCACACCCTATATAAGTAGCTATAAAATGTATATCATGTATGCATTAATATATAAGAAAATAATCAACATATATAAAATAAGGTATTTAGCCATAAGATCTCAGCATATCCAAAGTTACATCATAGTTGTATTCAACCAAACAAAAGTTAAAAATTCCAAAACATCTTACTAAAATACACTAGTAATATGAGCTTGACCTGCAACGTCATCCTTAATATGGACCATCATAGGCAACCATTCTTCTAAGTCATGTATCCATAGTGCCAAATCCATGAAATTACGACCTAGAAAGTTGAATAGGGCCTTTAGAATCCAAGAAGGTAATTGAATATCTCAAGGAGGAAATGGAGGATGAACTATAGGGGTCTTCTTAGGTGCTATGTCCTATATATATATTCTCACATCAATTGAAAATTATATATGAATACAAACACAATGTAAATTTAGCATAAATCAACATAGACAACTCCCACTTTGGTCCACACAAACATGCCACCATATGCATCACTCGTGCTCAGGTTGGCCATATGGTAGTGTTGTCTGCTTTCAAGCATCATAGACAAGCCTTGGCATCATGTGAGAGACATCAATGAGAATTAATACTCAATAAATCATGTCACCTGGAAGGAGTGGGTAAGCCTCTCCCAATCCTACGATATAATATTATAGTAAAGGATGACATGGACTCAACCCTTAAAAATTTGTATAGTGTTATATGTACACATAAACACAAACATAATATAAAAATCAATTTGAATGACTACTATATCACAAAAAAACTTATAGGGGATGTACTAGTTGGAAGGTCCATAGGATTACTCCCAACCACCTCTATTGTGGGGTCCACCTCGTATGAAGAGAGGGGTGCCACATGTACTGGTTGAGGAGTTGAATGAGAAGCATGATACTAACTCATTACTTCCTCTATTCCCTTTGCAATCATCTCTTGTACCTTCTCTTATGAGAATCCTCCTTTATAGATAGATTTGTGATTATGCTCTGATGGCCTGAAGAAGGATCTTATACCTACACCAATGTCAACAACTGTAACACACCCAAGATGTTGGGTTTTATAGGGAGACAGAGATGGTAGTGGAAACAAAAATTTTCTTCTCCCTGAACCCAATATGAAGGAATCGTGCCAACGTCTATACAATAGGAAGGATGGTTTGTAGAGGCATACCTTATCTCGAGGCTTGCTCAGCGATGTTACCTAGCAGCTTGCACGGTCTTCACCTCCGGTCTTGGACGGTGTCTGTGCAACTCCTAGTCTCACCAGGACTGTCGGGATTGACAGTTGTCCTCTGAGCAATAGAAGTCTCCCGCCTATGTAGTAGTCCACACAGACCACCTAGAACTCTGATCTCCTTGTCTCACAAGGAATCAGAAGGAGTCATACCCTCCTGTCAGCATACTAGTCACCGACACACTCGCCTGCAACCAGTTGCCTTTCTGCAGTTGTCTTTCCTTCATTGTGCCTCCCTTATCGGGTAGCACTTGCTCGGGCTCTCCTGGTTACCACAACCAGAGAGAACGACAACTTTGCAGAGCAACTGGTATTTTGAGTTGTTGTACCTAAGAATCCCCCAATACCGTTATATATAGGAGTGTCATGGGACCGGGTTCTCTACCCCAGGCAATGCGGAATTAAAGCAGGAGTAGAAGGATTCGAGATTTTCCAAAAAACAACCAACTACGCCAGCTGAACCGATCATTTCAAGCATGAACTGATCGGTTGGGGACCTGAGCTGATCGGTTCACACATGAACCGATCGGTTGGGACACCTGAGCTTATTAGTTCAAGCATGAGCCGATCGGTTCGTGGTCCTGGTCCAACTCGAATTGACTTTCATGTTTGTTTCTAACTAATCAAATATTAGTCCTTGTCCAAATCAAATTTGTACAAGTGAAACAAATAAGTATTTTCAAAAAGAGTCTTCAGACTTTCCAAACGATCTCAGTTGGTCACACGAATCGACTGGTTCAACAATTGAGCCAATCATGTCATTGATACATGAGCCGATCGAATCACCACTTGAGCCGATCGGTTCATCAACCTGAGCCGATCGGTTCAACCCTGTGAGCTGATCAGTTGGGGTAGTAGACTATGCAAATCATTCAATTGCAGTTCCAATCAATCTGATACTCTTAATCATCTAGTCCAACACCTTGAACACTATGATTTTGAGCTATCAATTAACTGAGTGTTTAATTGAACTACTAAACTCCTATAGTAATCAATCTAAACATCATTTGTGCATAAACTCCTCTTCCAAGTTAAATCCTATGTGTGTGACCCTACAGGCCCATTTCACATTGGCAGTGAAAGTCAATAACACTTATGACTTCACAAGCAAAGAGCGGTGCCTAGTCGCACATCAGTGCTTCCCAAGTGAAAAGGAAAGTTGGAGAATAACTTTCAATCCTACAATTCATGAATGGTGTTACAGTGAATGTATAATTCCTTTGTCGCTGACATCCCGAATGAACTCGAGGCATGGAACAATCATCCTTTCAATGTTCATTTATTTTCTTGATCTCAGAGTAGATAGGAGGAGATATGTATGACATCAATATCACATACTGACTCACACATGCGTGTGCATGCCTATCTCAATCCTACTCATCAAGTGGCCATGGATATCAAACTCCCTCAAGAGCGACAAATCCCATATCTATCACTCACCCCTCAAAATCCCCATGTGTCAAAGCCACCCAATCATCACCTTTATAACAACCCATGTTTCAGGAATGCGTTTGATGATGTCAAAGTGTACCCAATGACATGTGTTGAGTGTAGTGATTTTAGTTCAAAGAATCAAACTCGCCACCATCACTATGAGAACTGACTGTGACTACCATGTCATGGTTCCATGTGTCAAACTCACAGTGGGTCTGTCTGGTACACTTGTTCTCTAACAAGTACCTATGTGTTTGGTTTGATATCCCCATATCATGACTAATGAGATTCTGTCATCAACCAACACTACAACCTATTCTTGTGTGTCATTGTTGTCTATCTACCTTCCACAATGACATCTGACTAGGGACATAATAAGAATGTACAAACTCTTAGCATCTGTATGATCTCATCATTCAGGTCCTTAACCTGAAAGGATATGTCATTGAGTATTGTCATTCTCTAGACATTCAATATGTTCTATCATTATCTCATATGACTGAACCAGAAAGAATTGGAAGTTTGCCTTTGATGCTTATCAAATCAATCTTAATGTATCCCACCAATCATCCCATGATTGGCTCTTAGGGCATACATACCAACAGACTCCCAGTTGCACTATGAGCCAATCACCCTTGAATCATATTCATAGTGATCTTCAAACATGTCCCACATGTTACTATGCTCTAGTGCTTACATAGTGAGTTATGGCAACACCTTGCCAAAGTCGGTATTAATTGCATGTCTCTCATCTCTTTGATGTATGTCACACGTATGAGATGGAGTTGCAGAAATATGCGATCTAGTATTCCTTTGCTAACCTTTGGCCACATTGCATGATCAAGTACTCCTTGTCATCAAACATCAGAATATCTATAAGTTCATCTCATGAACTTCTAGATCCATATAGTATCCACTAAAGTTCTATAACACACTGATATTCAGCTTTTCCTTTTAAATGGCTTTCTTGGAACGTTTCCATTAACAAACATTCACTTTTATATATATTTCATATATATTTTGCGATTAATTTTCTATCCTTTTCAAAAGTTCGCATTAGTGTAACTCTTTATAGTGAACCCTTCCTTATTTCCATAGAACTAGTACTTCTCAAGTATTGATCAAGTTCTTATGGTATTCTAGTAACCCTTACTGGAACTAAACAAACATCCACTCATCATGTCCCGCATATGAGTTATTAGGATGAGAACATCATATTGTTATGTCCTACATACAAGATGATGAATGCATTTTATTCTTGCTATGTCCTATACATGCAATATAATAGGGTGATTACATATATGATAGATCCATATCTATTCTTAGTGTTCCCATTCTTCATAAGAATTGGACACTTGGCATTGGGACACTAACTCCATGTAACATGGATAAGTTTTTCGCCCACTGAATCTGTGCACACTGAACCCTTCAGTATAGATTGCCAATGTATGCTTTCTCTTTTCAGGTCAATAGGTTTTTCAGAACTATCTATATAGATCTCCATTCCTATCACATAGGAAACGTTTCTATCTTCCCTAAAGACAATTTCCACTTTAAATTTCCATTCTAGAACATTTCCATTTCACATCAACATGTGGAATGTGAATATGCTCCCACTAAATCACAGATCCCTTCTTTATCTTTGACATATCAGTCAAACCCTATAACTATATTATCAAAGTAAAGATCACAATTCTGAGTTGCTTGTACTCAATCAATCACATTGATTAGTCTATTGTAACTTATAGACTTCATTTGCATTAAAGGATTCATAAACCTTATAGGTTGTGTCACGTACACATCCTTGTTTTATTCCTCATAGGAATGTGGTTTTAGTATCCGCATGCCAAATGTCTTAGTCATTAATTCACAATCGATAAGCATCACCCTTCTCAAAATGTTATCCATGTGTCTTAATGCTTAAGACTCATTCACACTTATGGATTTCATCCCAATGGGTTCTACCATCAAGGTCATACCTTATGGTTCACATGGAAGTCATTTAGGTTGTAATGGTCATAAACCATAACTTAAATACCAATTCCTCATATTCATCTAGATAGTTGATTCATCACATGACCAACTCATCACATAGATAATCGAGGTGTATCTGTCAAGGATATAAGAACTCATAACTCCTTGTGATTCTTAATGTCCTTTATTAGTGTAGGGTATTCTTTATTTAAGAAGAGATTATTTATTTGATAATCATCCTCTAACTCCTTAGAGTATGACTCCTTTTGATTTAGACATCACCATGCCTTAATCATGATCTCACTATGATACACTATCATAATCACTCATAAGGATCTCAAACATTTGGTTCAAGTATTTCATTCATTGATCTCATCAAGAATTAACACTTTACCAAATTCGTACTTCATTAATGATATTCCTGAACACTTCAAGATATTCATATTTGGTATTTCTCTAAACCTTGTTTTAAGTACTATCATTAACTCTAATAGGTATGTAAATACATCACATGTATTATACCTAATAGGATAGTCATTATCCCACTACCACTAGTGAAGATTGATTAATTATGTCTAAGAGATTCATGTCTCTTACTGGTTCTCTAACCAAAAGAGTCTAGCTTATCCTTCATATGGAAACTAGAAATGAATTTCTCATGATTTATGCTAATATGATTATTAGAGTTATCAATAACTTTTAGGTATCATTTTATCTTATGCATACCAAGTATCACAAGATAAACAAGGCATTGCCACAAATATTGAAACATCAACTTTATTAATTGCTATCATTGTCATACAATATGCAAAAAATAATGTGTTTCTATCCATTGGCAAATATGAAATAGCAGTGCATAACTCTATTACATTCCTTTAAGGCTAAAAATAAACTAAAGTACTCCTATCTATGGTGGAAACATTCGCCCCATTTATTGGTTGCTTTACACTTTATATCTTGGTATCATATACCTAAAAAAGTGTTACAAGTTTATTTCTTGACACTTTCAGGTGGAGACGTCTGTTGCCTCCTTATTCTTTAGTTCTTCCAGATAGAGAGGACAATTCCTTTTCCAATGTCTTGGCTTTTGACAATGGTGGCAATTGGCTCTCTTGGTCATGCCTCCCTTGGCCTTGAGAGTTGAAGATGACTTGGGTTGCTGGCTAGCATCAGAACCTTTCTTAGCCTTGCCTTTGCCCTTATGCTTGGACTTGCCTTTCTTGTTGCTGATCATCATCACAGACTTAGGCTTGTCCTTCTTCATCTGTGCCTCAGCTATCCTCAACATGCCCAACAACTCTATCAATGGCTTGTCGAAGTTGTTCATGTTGTAGTTCATCACAAACTAACTGTAGGATTCTAGCAACAATTGTAGTATCACATCAGTAGCCAACTCTTGGCTCAGGGGAAATCCCAGTCTCGTCAGGTTCTCCACATACCCAATCATCTTGAGCATGTGAGGACCAGCCAGATCTCCTTCTTTCAAGACACACTTGAACAACGCCTGGAGACATCATATCTCTCTTGTCGTTCTTGATCGTCATACATGTTATTGAGATGCTGAATCATCTCAATGACACCCATGTTCTCATGTTGTCTTTGCAACTCGTGGTTCATGGAGCACAACATCAAGCACTTTGCATCAATGGCATCTTCTGAATGCTTCTTATAAGCATCCCTTTCTATCTTTGGTGCGGTAGGAGTAGGTTCCTCTGGAGCTGGAGTATCCAGGACATAGAGCTTTCGCTCTTGAGTGAGAACAATTCTCAATGTTCTATACTAGTCGTGGAAGTTAGTCCCATTCGGCTTGTCCTTTTCAAGGACCGATCGCAATGAAAAGTGATTGTTGTTTGTTGTCATTTGTAGTACAAAACGAAATATATGCAATTTAGTTCAAAACTCAATTTTGACTTATTTGATTGATTTGAAAGGTTGACAATATAATTAGGACTTTAATTAATTATTGCTCCCACTATTTTTTGTTCAAATTGATAGCCCTCACCATCAATTCGGAAGATTACAGCGTACAATCTTCTAGTGGTTCAAGATCCTGAAATCCTCTGAGTCATGGACCAGCTAGGACTGTCACCCACAACTTAGATCTTCCAGGTAGGCAACTCTTGCCAATTGCATCATATGCAACTCTTAAAATATGTCATATGCAACTCCTTGCCATGATCACCTCCATGCCTCAAGGTGCTAGATCCTATCTAGGTCACCTTGTTAAGTCTGACCCAAAGCCAACACAATGAATATGCACCCTGCTAGGGCAGACCCACATATCCCTCCTTCATGCTTCCATGAGATAGACGGTGCACCACGCTAGGGCATGCCCACACTTGGCCGATCAAGCTTTTCACGTGTGTCGCATTTAGAAGGAATCTAAAACTTTAATATTTAATGAGGGATTTGGTTTTATAGGTACATATACATATCCAATCACCATAATACATAGTACGTATCATATACATGCTATATCCCAAAGAAAACATGTGAAATGATAAAAGCAATGATTATGGCCATCCTAATGTGATTCCTCAAGTCAAGAGGAATCACAGTCATCTAGGTCCACATCACATGCAACCTGTACAAGATGAACTCTGTGCTTTTCCATTCTGGGTTTGATCAACTCATCTCCATGATTGATCGACTCGCCATTAGATCAATCAGTTTGGGTGCCACCAGCCGATCGACTGGTGCCTCCAGCTGATCAGTTCACTGGTCGTCATGCATATCCTCAGGGCCACCACCCACTTGTCTCGTTCCTCAAACCGGTCATCTAGAATGTCAACCGATCGGCTCATGCCTTGAACTGATTGTCTCAGTTGTCATCAGGTTGTCCTCTGTTATTTGACATAATAGGAAATAAAAGTTCTATCATATTTACATTTTATAAGGGAAACCCCGAGTTACATTCAGGGGGAGAAAAGGTAGGAAAGAAATCTCGAGTTATCTCGAGTTACATCAGGAATAAGAGATAGGGAATCGATGCACAAACTGAGATGCAAGCAACCACATTCAACCAAGCACACAAACATAGGGTTTATTGGCCATAACCACGCTATACATCCACCATAAAACTCATTTAAGGATGACACATATCGAGTGCAATCATATTACATATCATATATGTATATTGGGATTTGTGGATTTAGGATTGTCCATGCATAAAGCCAATTTTATTCGCATAGTATGCAATAAATAAAGGCAACAAACCAAAATCGATCACATTGATAATCCTAAAGTATAGAGCAGTTGACATTGCTCTGATACCAGTTTTGGGTTTTATAGGGAGACAGAGAAGGAAGTGGAAACAAAATTTTTCTTCTCCCCGAACCCAGTATGAAGGAATCATGCCAACGTCTATACAATAGGAAGGATGGTTTGTAGAGGCATACCTTATCCCGAGGCTTGCTCGGAGATGTTACCTCGCAGCTTGCGCGATCTTCACCTTCGGTCTTGGACGGTGTCTGTGTTGCTCCTAGTCTCACTGGGACTGTCGAGATTAACAACTATCCTTTGAGCGGAAGAAGTCTCCCGCCTCTGTAGTAGTCCACACGGACCACTCGGAACTCCGATCTCCTTGTCCCATAAGGAATTAGAAGGAGTTGTACCCTCTTTTCGGTGTACTAGTCACTGAAACACTCTCCTGCAACTAGTTGCCTTTCTGTAGTTGTCTTTCCCTCGGTGTGTCTCCCTTATTGGGTAGCACTTGCTCGGGCTCTCCTGGTTACCACAACCAGAGAGAATGATAACTTTGCAAAGCAACTGGTGTTTTGAGTTGTTGTACCTGTGAAGCCCCCAATACCCCTATATATAGGAGGGTCATGGGACAGGGTTCTCTACCCCAAGAAATGCGGGATTAAAGTAGGAGTATAAGGATTCAAGATTTTCCACAAAACAACCAACTGATCGAGCTGAACCGATCATTTCAAGCATGAACTGATTGGTTGGGGACCTGATCGAATCAATTCACACCTGAACCGATCAGTTCGGACACCTGAGCCGATCAGTTCAAGCATGAGCCGATCAGTTTGTGGTCTTGGTCCAACTCGAATTGAATTTCATGTTTGTTTCCAACTAATCAAATATTAGTCCTTTTCCAAATCAAATTTGTACAAATTAAACAAATACGTATTTTCAAAAAGAGTCTTCTAACTTTCCAAATGATCTTGGTTGGTCACACGAATCAACCAGTTCAACAATTGAGCCAATCATTTCATTGACACATGAGTCGATCGACTCACCACTTGAGCCAATTGGTTCATCAACCTGAGCCGATTGTTTCAACCCTGTGAGTCGATCGGTTGGGGCAGTAGACTGTGCAAATCAGTCAATTGCAGTTCCAATAAATCTGATACTCTTAATAATCTGGTCCAACACCTTGAACACTATGATTTTGAGCTATCAATTAACTGAGTTTTTAATTGAACTACTAAACTCCTTTAGTAAGCAATCTAAACATTATTTTTGGATAAACTCCTCTTCTAGGTTAAATCCTATGTGTGTGACCCTGCAGGCCCATTTCACGTTGGCAGTGAAAGTCAATAACACTTATGACTTCACAAGCAAAGAGCGGTGCCTAGTCACACATCAGTTCTACCCAAGTGAAAAGTAAGTTGGAGAACAACTTTCAATCCTACAATCCATGAATGGTGTTATAATGAATGTATAATTCCTTTTTCGTTGATATCCTGAATGAACTCAAGGCATGGAACAATCATCCTTTCAACGTTCATTTATTTTCTTGAACTCAGAGTAGATTGGAGGAGATATGTATGACATCAATATCACATACTGACTCACACATGCATGCACACGCCTATCTCAATCCTACTCATCAAGTGGCCACAGATATCAAACTCTCTCAGGAGGGACAAATCCCATATCTATCACTCACCCCTCAAAATCCCCACGTGTCAAAGCCACCCAATCATCACCTTTATAACAACCCATGTTCCAGGACTACGTTTGATGATGTCATAAGTGTACCCAATGACATGTGTTGAGTGTAGTGATTTTAGGTAAAAGAATCACACTCACCACCATCACTGTGAGAACTGATTGTGACTACCATGTCTTGGTTCCATGTGTCAAACTCACGGTGAGTCTGTCTGATACACTTGTTCTCTAAGAAGTACCTATGTCTTTGGTTTGATATCTCCATATCATGACTAATGAGATTCTATCATCAACCAACACCATAATCTAGTCTTATGTGTCATTGTTGTCTATCTACCTTCCATAATGACATCCGACTAGGGACATAATAAGAATGTACAAACTCTTTGCATCCATATGATCTCATCGTTCAGGTCCTTAACCTGAAAGCATACGTCATTGAGTACTATCATTATCTAGACATTCAATCTATTCTATCATTATCTCATATGGTTGAACCAGAAAGAATTGTACGCTTTCCTTTGATGCTTATCAAATCAAGATTAATGTATCCCACCAATCATCCTATGATTGGCTCTCAGGGCATACATACCAACACAAGATGCAATGTATTACCTAGAGAAACTATCAATTCATCGCTTGGGCCCTGTGGGATGAACTTGCCTTCTTTTTTTCTCATAGAGATCCTGCTAATCATCATCAATATTAATTGGTAAGTAAAACATAAAAATTAAGGTCAAAGATGAACATGCACTCTGAGAGTTGAAGTTTACAATTTTTGTAGCCACCTCAACAGTTGTGGGGTTGGGTGTTTCTTTAGATTGGGTTTTCCTAGTAGCTATCCACTCATGTTGAATTAGAGGTGCAGTAATAGTACAAGAATCAACAATCCCAAGACTAGGCTGCTAAGAAGAAGACACCACCAATATGTATTGGTGAAGCCTTGTGTTGCCTGGACCCAACTTGTGGTTGTGCACATTATTTGCACACATTTCTTTTTTAGCATCACTTAAAGCCTAGTTCCTCCAAAACATATGTTAAATACATAATACAATGAATCCATAAGAATGTTTTCCAAATGAGGATGCTTTATACATTGATTTTTTTGGTTTTTCTTGAAGCAACAAAGGCATCCCACACCTTTGGGTCAAGATAGGTCCATCACTCAGTGGCTTACTTCTTCTTCTTCTTCTCTTTCATTAAGAATTCTCTTGTCAGATTGGTCCTATAATTCCTTAGTGCCCCTCATAGTAGGAATACCCCCATTATTGTCGACAATTTCTTCTTCAAAACAAGTACTGCTATTGAAATCTACTAATCTCTAGTAGAAATCTCTCCATGTCAGTACCATTTTGTATATCCTTGTACAATCATGTTGCACATGCTATGGATTTTAATTTCATCAACAATGTCGACTATCAAATTATTATTGTAATTCCTATATGGACAATAGAACCTATCTCAAGGTCATTTCCTATGTTCCTCCACAAATCTTATAAATTGATGAAGAACAATAATAAACTCCGGAGTGAAAAAATTTGGAATGGACATTCATGGTCTATCCATTCAATGATCATAGAGAAAACAAGTATTCAATCAGGTGTTTAGTCAATAGGATTTAGAGATAAGGGTTTGTCATTTATGGCTTATCATTTAGAGATTAGGGTTTGTCATTTAGGGGTTATTAATTAGGGTTTAAGGATAACGTTTTATAGATTAGGGATAACTAGGATTTACATATTAGGATTTAGGGTTGATGGTTTACAAATTAGGGTTTAGGGTTCAATAATGAATGTGTGTACCACCTAACCCAATATTGAACACCTAATATCAGTAGAAAGTGTATAATGTATATTCAATTCAAGATCATTTCAACAACATTTCCCTACAGTTATCTGATTACAACGATGTAGATGCTAAAATATTCACCTGCATATGTACTTAGAGAACAAATGGAAAAGTGCTGATGAAACATCTAGAAACTGTATACACATTATACACTTGCATCCTAAGTGAGATTAAGTTTTTAAGAGCGATCCCAAATCGTAGACTATCTAAGAATTACACCTAATGAGTAAATCATGGATGGGTTTCTAGGATAATATATTATGTTGTCATTTATATACCTACAATTTTAGTGTCATCATTCATATCATAGATGCTAAAAAGTATACTTTAAGATAGGCTTAAAATAATACATGCATTTTCAAGGAAGTGTTGTCCATGTTTCATGTGATGTTGATGCTCCATCTTCTTTATATGATTATAACTATATTTATGCCAATTATGCACAAGAAAGGTTAAGGTTCATCATGACATGAGAATTAGACTAGTTATGATAATTCTACATAAATTTTATTTGGGTAAAAAAATGAAAGAACAAGAAGGTGGAAGAGGCTCACTTGATAGTAGAGTGCTAGCCCCAGAGAGCAAGCTAAAGGAGGTAATGGAGGTGGAAACCAACAATGGAAGAGAGGTTGTGGTGGATGGTAGAGTAGCCGATAGCTCCATCAGAGGTAGAGAGTGGTATAAAATAGATATGGGGATGATAACAATGATAATGATGGAAACTCAAGCAGAAATGAGGGTGTCGTCAATAGGAGCATGACCAATAGAGAGACGACGATGATAGAATAGCCAGAGCTGGGTACCAAGGGAACAATGAAATAGAGAATGGGGGGGGAAAGATTTTTTTTCAGTGCCATTACGTGGGACATAATCCTCAATTACTATGCAAAACTAACTTAATCATTGACTATGTAGACAGAAATCAACCAAAAAATCCTTTATCTAATAAAAAATGTATACTCAATAAGGAGTTAGGCGTTGGTTTTGAGGAAAACACTGATGTTAGAGACCCTTATTCAACAAGTACTTAATCATTGGTTAGGTAGATAGAAACCAATGACAGGGACCTTATCCAATAAAAAAATTGATCCTTAGTAAGGAGTTAGACACCAGTTTTGGAGAAAACACAGATGATAGAGGCCCTTATCTAATAAGACTTAGACATCAGTTGTAGGGAAGAAACCAATGACCAAGGCCTTTATCTAAATAAAAATGTCAACCTTAGTAAGGTCTTAGGGCATCAATTTTGATGGACGAACAAACAACATAGGGAAATTTGGGAGGAAACATATTTTCACGTGGACGTAGTGTGAACCCTCGAGCGTCAGTTTCTTACCCACTAACCGAAACTACTTGTAATATTTTTCACTGTGGAAAAGACGTACATCTTCGGTTTGGGGTGGAAACTGATGACAGAGGTATTTTGGAGGCAAAATTTATTTCATGGGAAGGGGAACATCATCTATTTTGGGGAAACTGACACTACTAATTATTTTGGAGGAAAATGTTTTTACTAAAAAATTTGAATTTCGTAGGTTATCTAGGACATCAGTTTCTTGAAGAAGTAACCAACATTATAGAAAAGGTGGTACCCGTGTTTTTCATAATTGGTAGGACTTGACCAATAGTGACATTTATGATCTAAAATTGACAATATAGGTGTTATGGTGTCAATTTTCTTTTGAAACCAACATCAAGAAAAGTGACATTAGAGGGTAGAAATGTACTAGTAGATATCAATTAGGAACGTTGGAAGATGGAAGGCCTTAGTAATCTCTCATTCAATTTCTTTTCTAACATGCCAAACCTTTATAAGAGGTTTAAGGTAGGGAAGAAGGATGTTTCCCAATAAAAGCTTGATCTTGAGGAGGTGGTCAGAACTCAACAAATTGACTTTGACTCTAACCCAAAGGATTCGAATGTATGGATCTTAGGGAAGCAGAAAAATAGTTATACGTGATTCTTGATTAAGTTGGTGTGGAAGGAGAAATCTCAGGTCCAGTGTCTTGGGGACATGGAATGTAATACAAGATTATATCATGTTATGGTGGAGGGATGTTATAGAAGGAACGTTGTAAAGATGTTACAACTGGATTATGGTGGGGTGATAAGGAGTTGGATGCTATGGAGTAGGTGGTGCTGACTTTTTTGGTGGTTTCTTTCAAGCATAGGAGGATTCTCCATTGCTCCCATAGGACCACCGTCTTCTTTCCCACGTTCCCTCCTTGCTATCTGTAGAGGACAACATGGTGATGATGGATCTATCATAATGTGAGGCGATTGTGGTAGTTTTAAAAGAGATGACTCAGTATTCCATGTTAGGGCCACATGGCTTCATGATAGGCTTATATGCAACATGGGAGATTGTTAGTTATGAATTAGAAGCCCTAATGAAGTTCTTCTTTGTGGGTGGGATGTATCGCTGGACTCTAAAGGGCTCTAGGATGATCATGATTCCTAAAGTGGATGATGCTTGCTCATTATCCACTGACTTCGTGCTAATTTTGGTGGATAATATCTCCTTGAGGATCTTGGCATGTCTTCTGAATAACATTCTTTCTACTAGGCTCCTGGGGTGGTTACTAGAGAACAAGGAATCTTTGTGAAAGAAAGGGATATTACTAGGCATATACAACTTGCCATTGAGCTTCTCTATGACATCATTCTCCATGCCTAGAAGGTCAATGTTGTGATGAATATTGATATGGAAAAACTTAAGATATAGTGGATTGGGTTTTTATGATGGCCATGCTTTGATGGTTTGACATGGTGGATGGACTCATTGATCTATGTTCTTCCTCCATCATTGATTCTTAGTGTTAGTTGTTGTTAATAGATAGACTGCCTATTTTTTCTAGATGAAGAGGGGTATGAAAAAGGGGAATCTATTGTCCCCATCCTTGTTCACCACATTTGAAGTAGCCTTTTCATTGAACATATTTCATGATAAGGTGAGGGGGCATTGGTGGGATTCCTTACGAGGGGAAAGGCCAGATTCCCATACTTCTACCTTATGCAAATGATTTGATTCTATTCACCAATGGTTTGAGAAACTTGATATATTTTTTGAACCAGTTGTTTCAAGAGTATGAAGACGTATCGGGGCAGGCCATTAATAGGGAGAAATTTGTGATAATTATTGGTAGATGTCAAGAAAATGAGAGGAGGGAGGTCTTAGACCGAGCCTATCTTAGGACACATGAGATATGGTGATGTACCTTGGGGTTCCTCTAGTGAGAGGTCATATTAAAGATATTCATTTTGCTCCTATTGTTGACTGCATTAGACAAATATGGAAGGATGGAAGGCAAATCTCCTCTCTTTTGTTGGAAGGGTGACTTGTATTCACCATGCCTCATTTCAATGTCTTTGTACATGATGGTGGGCTTGTCCCTCCCCAAGGGTTTGATTAAGTTTCTCAATAAGATTTTTGTAGACTTGCTCTAGCAGGCAATGGGAGGGGCATCTTGGGGACACTGGGTCTCTTAGGACAAGTCTGCATTGAGTATGGGCAAGGCGTTCTTGATATCTTTCATATTTACATTTCTAATGTGGCTTTCTTGTTGAAAGTGTTCTGGGAGCCGATGAAGGGTGAATTCTTGTGGGTGAGTTTTTCTTAGGAGAAATATAAGAGAAATTTAGATCCATCATAGTGTAACTTTACCTAGATTTTCCATTCAAGGTTCCTTTACATCTCCTTATTGGAAGGTGGTGTGGAGGACCTTCATAGTTGTTTTACCGTATTGTAGATGGAAGTTTGGTATAGGGGAGTTGTATTTTTGGCATGAAAGATGGTGTGGTGAGATATTAGTGATGTCGGCATTGGACAATGCTGATACTAAGCTAGACCTCTTAGTTTGTTATTTCTAGATCATGAGGATTGGATGGGACTGGATCCTTCTAGCTAATATCATATTGAAGGAGGTTTTCCAACAGATCTTGGCCTCCTATCAAGTGACTTCCTCACAATCGGATGTTCTCATATTGGCGATGATGGATCTTGGGTCCTTCTCCTCTATTTCTTTGAAGAGACTTCTGACCCATATGCTTCACAAAGAGCCTTATCTCTTAGCTCATCTTTGGCAGTTAGATGCTACTTCTACACTAAGGCATTGGTTTGGAAGGCTCTTAACTTCCAACTAATTATAACATTCAGAGATGTTGGTTACCGTTAGCCTCAATTTGCAATTTTTGTTTTAATCTGGGTTAGGAGACCTTATGTAACCTCTTCATGGATGGTGATTTGGCAGTCTTGTTGTGGCAGTTAGCCCGATCTTAGCTATAAATCCATGAAGAAATTATGGATGCGAGGGACTTGGTTAGTTTTCTTGACAACCGGTTGGTGGATGCTGGTGGCGGATCCTTTGCAACATGGATACATCAATTGGTCCCCATCATTATCTATTGGGTGATCCAGATTGTGAGATGTAAGAAAAAGTATGATGGGAGAAAAGGGGAAGTGGGGAGTGCTTAGAGGTTGGGTATTGCCTGACTGAATGTGATGATGAGGAAGTTGTTCTTCCTAATGATTGAGGGATGGTAGGAGTACCTCTAGGAGGTGGGAGATATTATAGACGAGCCAAAGAGGAATTGCATAAGTATTTAACTGTTGTGATGTATATCACCTAACATGTCCTATTTGAAGCTTAGTCTAGAAATAGGGTGTAGGTGTGATGCCACAGATAGTATGGACATCAGGCATAGTAAGGGACAAACGGAGGGGGGGGCTATGAAATTGACCTACTTTGGGTGGATCTAGGAAGAGGACTTTTTGGAGGCCATATATGCAGGCCCTAGTGGTGGACATTAAGCTAGGGGAGCATGAGCATGTCATGTTCTCAAGTCTACAACTGGAGCACAGGCGGTCCTTTGATATGGTTTGGGGACAAAGAGTGGTGCTTTAGAGGATCTACCTATTGGTGGTGGAGATCAAGAAGACTATGAAGGACATGGCCATCATTGGCGAATGCATGACCCATGAGGCCACTATTGTTGTGACGTCCATAGGCCAATGGGGTGAGAAGGGGAAGGTGATGGTGGTGATGAAATTACTCTCTAACCCTCCATAACGAGATTAGAGGATTTTGATGGAAAGTAGAAAAATACCTCACATAAGATTATACTGGGGCAATGAAGTTCATGTCCTTCTTTTTACTCTTTTTATTGGTGGTGTATAGGGGGATTTTCATATTTTTTGTGATTTTCTTGATCACATTGAGGTGACATGTGTAGACTCAGACTGGTGATGGAGGTGTTTCATGTTGAGGAAACCAATGTAACTCCCTTTTCTTTTTGTGTCTGCCTATATGGGGAGGACAAAGTAAATCTATTCACATCCTGACTTGGAAAAAACCCAACAAAGTTGAGAGCTACAACCACATGCCTCTCCATGCAACATGTGATATAGATGTTTCCATACTCTTGGGAAAGCCTTTCTTGGACATGGCAAACATGAAGTAGCATGTTCATAATGGGTGTCTCCAGGTGAAGGCATTGGAGGAAATTTACACAGTCTCACTTGCTGATGTTGTGAGATAATTAAAAGACCCAAAAGATTTCCTAATTCCTACTCAATTTTCAAAGGTGTAAGGGCAAATTTGCTTCATTCATCCTACACTTCCACTTAACATATACTTGAAAAATCTCACTAAGGTTACAATTCATGAGGAGCGCATTGAAGAATGTGACTTATCTCTAAAGGCATTACTAAAAGACTACAAATATCACTTTGAGGAGTTGAGTCCACACCACCTACATTGGCGACATCACTCAAGTGTCTTCAGATCTTACCCTGAAGCCATTGACACTAAATTTGAAGTATACTTCCTTGGAAGAAGATAGATGGAAAGCTTATTGTGATGCTCTATTCTTCATTGAGCAGCTTGGGAATGGAGCAATTGATAATCGTACTAAAAAACCACCATGCAACTTCTTGGTGGTCAATAACAGACATCAAGGGAATTTCCCAAATCCAATGCAATCACAAAATTTTCTTGGATGAGAAAGGTAAGACAAAAGTTCAACCTCAGAGAAGATTAAATCCAATCATGATAAAGGTCAAGAAAAAGATCTTATCGTATTCATGTCGACATGTATAATTTGTGCAGTTTTTTATTCAAAATGGGTAAATTTGAATTAGGGTGGTATTCCAGTTACCACCAATGATGCAAATAAGTTAGTATCTACTTGTCTAGTCACATGTTGGCATGTTGTATGTATTATCATTGTCTCAATACTACTATGCTTGAAGACCATATTCTTCTACCTTTTATTGACCAAATCTTAGTGCGGCTCTCTAAACACTCTCATTTTTACCTTTAGTATGGTTATTTGTATTACCAAAAATTTTTAGTGGAGCCTAAGGATCATGAGATGTATACCTTTACTTTCCCTTATGGAACTTCTTCCTATCGTCGTATGTCGTTTGGACTTTGTAATGTGCCTATAACCTTCCAAAGGTGCAAGCTAGACATATTTTCTGATTTGTCAAAGTGGTGCCTTGAGATTATCATGGATGAAGTTTCCATGTATGGATAATCCTTTTCAGACTTCCTATCAAGTTTATATCACATATTATAGAGATGTGAGGATACTCATCTTATTTTCAATTGGGAGAAATGTCACATAATTGTAAACAAGGGGATAGTTTTGGGACCACAAGTTGTCAAATAAGGGAATAGAGGTAGACTAGTGAAAATTGAGGTTATCTCCAAGCTTCATCCACTGTAATTGGTGAAGGCAATGAGGAGTTTCTTAGGACATGTAGGTTTCTACTGGAAATTTATAACCTTTTGTTATAAAGATCATTTAGACTCTGATTGAACTTTTGAAGAAGGATGTGGAGTTTGATTTTAATGATTGATGCTTACATATCTTTGATATTTTGATGGAGAAGTTGATCGCTATGCATGTGGCGATAGCTCTAGATTGGAATATACCATTTGAGTTAATGTGTGACACTTCCGACTATGCAGTCAGTGTCATATTAAGCCAAAGGAAAAAGTTTTCTCCATCCTTGATTTACTATGCTTCTTGAACTCTCAATGATTTACAATTAAACTACACAACCGTAGAGAAAATATTTTGGCTATGATGTTTGCTTCCACTTAATTTATAGAAGAGTTAATTGGGACAAAAGTAGTTTGGATGGACCATACAATAATAAAATATTTATTGCAAAAGAAGAAAGCAAAAGCCCATTTGATTCATTGATTTTGGTTTTGAAAGAATTCAATATAGATATAGGGAGATTGTTGGTATAAAGAATGTTGTCGTAGATCATCCCTTTCTTCTAGAGAGAGTTGATGATACCGGTTTAGAGGTACCCATTCAGGAAAGTTTTCATGATGAGTGGTTGTTGGCCATTAAAGACAAATACCCCTAATTTTCTACTATTGTAAATTTTCTAGCACGTGGAGTGATGCCTAATGATTGGAAGGCCCAAAACATGAAGAAAATTTTATAATCTTTACTCTAATATATTTTAGATGACCCTATCTTGTTGAAACAATGTAGAGTGGCATATTCAAACATTGTATTCCTTAGCAGAGATGGATATTTTTTCTCTCCATGATGCATTTCCCATAGCGGCACCATGCAAGCTCTCACTATCATGCATTGCACACTAGGACCACTTGAAAATTTCTAGAGAAACAACAAAGGTGTGGATTCTATTGGCCGTCCTCATTTAAGGACATGAATAATTTTATGAAAAGTTGTGATGCATGTTAGCAATCCAGAAACATATAAAAAGTACAAAATATGCACCTAAATATTTGTAGGAAGTGGGTTTTTTTTATCTATGGGGTATTGATTTCATGGGACCTTCATGTCTTCTAATTTAAACCTTTATATTAGTTGTTGACTATGAGTCCAATTCGATAGAGGCAATACCCAACCTGACTAATGATTCTCAAGTTGTCTACATGTTTGTGACAAACAACAAATTTTGCAGATTTGGGGTTCCTAGGATGATAATTAGCAACATAGGTTCACATTTCACAAACTGCCAAGTTGGTGCCCTAATGAGGAAATATGGAGTGTCACACTGAGTAGGCACACCCTAACACCCCAACCCAGCGTTAAATTGAGGCCTCCAATAGGGATGTGAAGATGATTTTAGAAAACTATCTCTAACACAAGTCAATTGGAGGATGCAACTTGATGATTCCCTGGGACCACTTTCCAGATTTCCTATTGATACCACATCCTATACGTATTTATGGCCAAGCTTTTCAGTTGTTGATGCAATTATGACATAGGGTTATGTGTGTGGTTAAAAAGTTAAACTTTCATTTATCTTTTAGAAGAACAAAGTGCAAATTGAAGTTGAATGAATTATATGAAATTATATTAGATGCCTATGAGAATGTGATATTGTACAAATAGCATACAAAGAAAATCCATGATGGTAACATTCCACATAGGACCTTTCATCCTGGGAAACATGTGTTATTATTCAATTGATAGATGAAATTACACTTAGGGTAATTGAGCCAAGATAGACCGGTCCTTACACTATGGCCAAGATGTACCCCTATGGAGATATGGAGATGAGAGATGACTTGGATATTTTTAAGATCAATGGCCACAGATTGAAGTATTAGTATAGAGAGAATATTCTTTGTCATCATGAAGAGTTTGAACTCTTGAGCCTCACTTGATTTGATGTGGCTTAATCAAGCCTATGACTTTAAACATGGGCACTTGATGGGAGCGGGAAACCCACATGTTAATTTCATTTCATTAGATTCAAATTTGCATTTTTATATTTACTTTTGTTACTTATTTTTTATACTATTAGAAGATTATCAATGGTTTGTCACTTGTGCAGGAATAGATTGATGTTGGCACCAATGACTCCCAAGTCACTCACACCTACTGCTTATTCATAAGAAACCATGTTTTTTAACATCAAATGTCGATACCATTGACTTCACATCGGTGGAAAAGACTCACATGTTGATAATTCAATGATTTTTTTTTGGTATCCAAAGTGTGTCTCCATTTTTTTGTATTTTTAAGAAAGGTAATTACAATGCATAAAAGAAAAGAGAAACATGAAAGAAAAGGGGAACTAGATAGATGAATAGATAGCTATCTATCTATACATTCTGAACTATGATATCTATGTCTCTCTTTAGGTATCTCCACACAGTAGTAGCCAATTTATCAACACCATCAAAAATTCTCTAGTTCCTCTCCTTCCAAATACCATGGATAGTCACCATGAAACAAGTATTCTCCTTCTCAGAACATGTATCTAGAAAAGTATAAACATAAGTAGGCATATCACCAATGTAACCATTAGCAAATGCCAAGCTCCAGACCTACTGTCTGTAACCACAGTCAATAAGAATATGATCAAGATCTTCAATGTTGCATTTGCACAGCTCACATCTTGATGGGAAACAAAACCCTCTTTTTTGGAGATAAGTTTGAGTCAGGATCCTACGAAGAAGAACTTACCAGCAGAAGAATTTATATCTATTTTGAGACTTATATTTCCAGACCCAATTGTACCAGAGAACCTTGCTTCCTTCCTCATGAAATGCCAACCAGAAGTCCTTCATCTTCTTAGGAGCAGCGTCATTAGAAAAGATGGCATCCACAACATTCAAACCAGGGGAAAAAAAGGTTTGACAATAGAAATAATTCTAGTAACATGACGAGATATTCTAATAATACAATCATCCTTATCTATTAGCTCCACAAGTCTAACCAGCTTGCCCTTGCCCAACAACATAATGTCTTTGGTTTCAAGGAACTCAGAAAGGAATCTGTTATAATTCAATGATTTTTGATAATGTTACATGTAATTTTTGATGGCATAGAATCATTCCTTGATGCCAACGATTATCTTATAAGTCAAGTAGTGACATAATGAGAAGTTTCTTCATAGATGTTGGTACCACCAAACTCCAACTCGTGGCACTGACCTATATCATGGAATTTCATGAAGTGCTATAAGAAAATTTTTTGGCACCAATCACCAGCTGGTACTGCCAATTTCATTTTGTGCTCACTCAACCTTTGTGTAGGTAGGTGGAACTGACTACCAAGTCACCACTATGAAAACTTTTAACTTAATATGATTCTACATGTGAAACGCAGTGGCACCGACCCTCGGGTTTTCACATCCTATATAAGGAGGGGGACATATTTGGATTTTCACACCGCAGGCATCCATCTCTTGATCAATCTTCTACAAGATTATCTAAGTGATTCCTTGATGGGAAACCACTACATCAAAATCATGTTCTTTACTTCCTTCCTCTTAATGGTGAGCAAGTCAACCCATCAACAAGGAGCTAATCTATTGCAGTATCATCTCAGCTCATCCCAAGATACATCTAGCACTTGGGAGAAAAGAATAACTATGCCAAGTTAGTGAAACATCAATTGGAAGCTAGGTTTTACAATGACGTGACCTTCATCGAGTAGCTCGACTTCACTGGAAACTTGTGCAAGGTGTACACAGCCTAGGGGATGACAACCACTGACCCTTTCTTGGGTTTACATCTGAGTATAGAGACTACATTGGAGTTTTTAGCCCCACTAGATGTGTGTTTCCTTACACAATAGACTGGGATCAGTGAGTGGGAGGCTGGTTGGGTCAAATTATAGTTCTATAGTGTGAGAACCCATTATACTAAATGAGATTACTCAAAGCATAAACCATAATCAATCACTAATTAATCACATACCCAAAAATATGGGTAGATTAAAACCAATTTCAACATCAACACCCACTCAGAAACATTTGCATAAGATCCCAACATATTTCTTATATTCATTATCACCTTGGACACAACATATATACACAGGATAACAATATTTGTATATGCCACACAAACAAGCATTAACATTCTAACAAAAGTCTGATTTTTTTGAAACACCATATACAAACTATTCCTTCCCGGACCTGAGAGTACAAGGATGAATCTAGGACACACTAGACATCTAATCAACTTTATTAAAGATTCATTACTATAGTTCATCTTTACTTCCATGATTGTATTGTCGTCACTACTGATTACCTAAAAAGATGTTGCAAACCACAAGGGTGAGACCCATATCCCAACAAGAGATATAACCTCCAACAATATTTATTTATTTCAACATTTTTAGGTATTGAGACATTTTAAGAAGTTTAATCATATATAACAAATAAGCTCAACAACACTGATGATTAACAAAATACATAAAGGAGTAGATAATAATTATCTTCATTAGCCAGACTATTCTCATATCCCTATTAATAGTATAAGGAGTCTAGTAGCATGAGCATATCTAACATCATGAATAAGTCTAGTATCATAAGCATAGAGAACAACATCAGCATGTCTATCAGTTGAACATATCAACATCATAAGTAGAGCTAACAATATAAGCACAACTATATGCATAAGCATGATTAGTACTACAAGCATCTCTAATTACAAAGGCTTAGCTAGAAATATAAGCATAGCTAACAACATGTGATGACAAATGTCATAATCATATCCAATAGTAATAATATCTCTATCCACTTAAACATGACTATTGTGTGTACACATTTATAACATGAGCATATCCAAAACATAAGAATATCTACTATATTATTGTGCATTAAACATCATCGTTATGTAAAGATAACAAACAAGGGATATCATCTAATGTTAAACGTCATGTATAACCGTAAAAACATATGCTACACGGATGTATTACATCTTTTATTACACCCTGGGGAGTTTGAGTTATACCACCCAAAGTATAACCGACCCCTGCGTAGGGCTATTCAGTTCCATACAAGATCTAGGAGTATCGGTATCCTAAGATCTCTTCCCCTCAGTCAGTACAAGTAAAAAGGCAGTGACACATAAGTCAAAGCTACCACTTAGCGACATATTGTCAAGTTGCTAACCCCTAGTCCACCCTTAGTACATGTCACGAAACTAGAAACTAGGGTATACAAAGCCCTTTAATCTGAGGTACAACTGCAGTTGTCATCAATCACATCAAATGTCTGAGGCATGACCATAGCCATCCTTCATAACCTACATTGTGGATGACAAGGATATATCCTCAACTTGCCACCCCCACATACTCAACAGTATGTGCTCTGAGTTTCCCTTAGGAATACTCGTTTCACCATCCAACAAGTTCTGACACTGAAGATGGCTCTACGACACATGGCACTGCATGATTAGAGTTGCACTTTATTAGTTATTCCAATTGGGTGAATTATGGTTGCATCAAATAAGAGGACATACAAACCCAAATTCACTTCTAGCAAGCATATAAATATCACAACTTCAAATGATATAAGATGTGTGCAATATAATTTCTCATGTCATCATCACATGGTACTATTCACTTGCCATTCATGAGACTACACTAGTCATCATACTATCACAAGATATAAATCCATTTCACAATATAATAGGGTATCAACCCTTATCAACACAAGAGGATTACACCTCATTCAGGGCTCAACCATGCCCAAAGATCATTAATACCATGATATTATTCCTTGTAAGATCATCATTATCTTTGCATGCCTTATAACAAGGCTCAACAACATGACTTACATATAATACATCAGATCAGCATAATATTTCATTAATGAGATAGGAGATATTCATAAACAATCATAGCAGGGTTATATTAACATTAAGAACATTCCTTTATTACATAAACATGCAAGGAATCTAGATTTGATTAACCCTCATCATATTCATAATACACATGTTTAGTATAAGAAAGTATCAACCATGTGGCTATGACAACCACCAATTAACATATTAAGGTTATGATCATATTAAGGAGGTTATTTCACCATCATTACATCATACTATAATGTTAAACATGAATACTCATCTTTATATATATGCATTAGAGTTAGGTTCAACAAGATAAATTATATTAATGTCACTAATCAGCACTTATACCCAAATCTTAACTCCCGACATCCCCATTGGATCATGGATGCATAAGGTGAAGCATCACCATCACATTCCATGCTATTCTCAAGCATGAATAGACACATAAATCAAGGTGTAACCATTAGTTTATAGCATACTAAGGTTTCGACAACAATAAGAGAGTACTCCATGATTGTATTAATCATTCAAGGACTATTCATACCCAATTACCATCATTTAGTTATATTAAAGCTAGGTATAAAAAGCTATACCTCATTAAGGTTACCCATTAATTCATTATGAGGGTAAGGGTAAGACTACAAGTTTAAGGCATTGAACCATCAAATTCTCATCATTAGAATCAAAATATTACACTATAGGCTTCACCCAAACCAATGGGAATATTAAGGCATCAACTTCTAACCATTAAATGTTGAAAAGGTAAAGCCATTAGTCATTTACATAAGTAAACATCTTGAACAAACCACCTATGAAGTCATTGAATTGTGCTATAGAAAAGTCACTATATAACCCTATACATCCCTTGATTAACAACATAAAAAGTTCCATTGAGAGTAGGGTGAAACCCGCAAGTGATTGTTTATTTAAAATAGGTCATCAATAAATGAGCTTCTTAAGTTGATCTCATAAAGGAAACTATTTAAATCACTTTATTAGGACCAACATATTACATTTAGGCATCATTCTAATTTATTAGATGAAGAAACATTATATCTTAACCATTTGGTCAAGTTAATATATTAAAACCATCAATTGGAGTATAGGTCCAACCATTGCATCAAATGACCTAAGAAATCACTAGTTTAAGGATTAATTGATGCTACATCTACATGCTTAACTCATCATAGGTTGTGGGGGCGTGATCTACCATAACAAGTGACCATTAAGTCACCATAGGTTGTTAGATCATCACTATATTCATTAATCACCATCGAATATCAAGCTAATGTCACCATTGATTGATAGCATCATTAGGGTGCTTAGTTGTTGATCATTAAGCTTATAATTAAGCCAACACCTGACCTAAGGGGTGAATGTAAATTGACACCCTTATTCACCACCAGAAGTTGTCATGAAATCAATACCATCGGTTGTTGCAATGGTACCACCATTGAGTCATTTGTGTATAGAAAAAATAAGCTTTAAACCTTAAAATTGACCATTCATTGATAGGTGTTTAGCACCATCAATTGTCAAACCAACCTGATCCAAGTCATTTAATACCTTATGAATAATGTACAAATGATCACAGGTTCATCTAGAACTAAAATCAGAATAGGAATATTATACAAATCGATATCCAAGTCAAGAATAGCTTTTTAGTGCATGGATCATCATTTTTAAGCAAGAACATGAGCTAGCAATCTTATGGTAAACAATAAATGTGGAGAAAGTTATAAAACTTACCCCTAATTAGAAGATAAACTCCCAAATAGAAGAAAACACGAGTAGATAGGGTAGAAAATCCAAGCATAAGCTGTGAACTCATGCATCTAGCACCTTTCTTCATCAAATGAGTAAACCCTAAGCATAAGGTGCAAGAAAGGTAGGGTTTTAGAGCTTTAGAGCAATTTATACCATGGCACAGAAAGGTTCTGACCTGGAAAAAAGGTCTAAGTAAGGATAAGAAAGAAATAAACGGAGGAAATAAGGGGATTCTTACTCTTTTAGGTCAAGATCACTAGAAGGAAGCTTTTTAAACCCTAAAAGGAAGTCAATCGCAACCCTAGAGCTTTTTCCCCAAGAGGATCCCCACTTTCTTCTTCCTAGGATAGGAAATTGATACAATAATAGAGGGAGAACAAGGTTCATAGGAGGAGGGAAGTGGATGAGATAAAATGGTTCTTTTGGGTGCTTAGGGATAAGTATATAAAACTTTAATATAAAGAAAAAGAAAAAGTTGAAGTTCTAGTATCTATCCAAGTGTCCATGGCCTTAAAATATTAATAATATATAAGAACACACACAAGAAGATTCCCCACATATCATAGAGACCTGATTATCCCTCATTTCTTGAATTCCCAAGCAAAACAAATAAATCATTAGGGGATAGCTTCTAAAGGTAGCTCATCCATAAAGGGGTAAACCCTAAACTACCCTTGGAGAAAACACCTTCAAACCAAGATTTAGCTAGGAGCCCCATGGCTCAAAAAGATCAAGAATGATAAGATAACATCTAAGAAACATAATTCATATGAAAAACTGCAAAGAAAACCCCTCGATTGGGTAAGTTTCATAAAAGTCCAAAATGTACATAAAATTGCATAACTTTCTCAAACAATGTCCAAATCAGACCAAACTTGAAACTTAAGCTTTTCTTATGATTTAAAAGCATATCACAAGGTTATATTAGGGTTATAAGAATTAAATTATGATAATTAAACTTGTTCAACACTTCAAGCAAGGTTAGGGGTCTCACATATAGTGCGACCAACAATCTCACTTTGGAGGCGTTCAATGCCATAGTTGACTGTGCCAACTGTGGAATGTTCTACAACACTGACAATTTTGACCATTTCATGGAATGGTAAAAGATGACATGGATGTTGACCCATGTCAATATCAGTTGTATCTTTCCATCATCATCAACATTGAGCATCTTTTCGCTTGATTTCTATATCAAATGCTAACAAACACATCGTTCCCCAAATCTGACAAACACATTATTCCCCAAATCTAAATAGGGGAAAGGTAAAGTCCATGCAACAAACCTCAATGTGCTCTGGGATGTTTCTCTCATAAGGGAGTGAGAAGGTCAACCTTGACTCATTGTGCATGGGACATATGTACCAGGTGCCCAAAAGTGATAAGAGAAAGCTTCCCATCCTCTTCGGCAGTCTCATCACAAGGACTGCCTTGTATTTCAACCTCAAACTCTATCACACCCAAACATTTGAGTGGAAGGGTAATGTAGACTTCACACACTTCTAAAACACCAATCTCTTCTCTTAGAATGGGTAATGCATTTAGACTATCTCCAACATGGGTGAGCAAGATCTTCTAGATCCTATCTTTGACATCTCCAATCTAGACCACCTATGTAGGCCAGATGATGATGTGAGAGGTACTAATCATGAGAAAGAGGATGCCAGTAGAAAAGCTGGTAATGATGACTAAAGGGAAGCCATGGAGGTAGTAGATACAATGGTGTAAACTCGAAGGAGGTCACATCATTTTACACACATCCACAACACATCTTCCCCCATCCCTACTCAGCCTCAGGAGATCCTTTATTCCTTTGAGTGCATGTATAACATGATTCTTATATCCAAATGGGATAGCAATATCAACATGCGAAGATGACCTAAATAGCATCACATCAGGAGAGGATCTTGTTGAGTAGATTTTCATGAACCCAAATATGACGTTTGCTAATGAGAAACTCTTAATAATAAAACGTGAGAACATCCATTAGTACATGCAATACATGAAGTATAATCAACAACCTCTCTACAATCATTAATTGATTTAGGGAAACTTTTCCATCTACCCACATCCGCCAATGATGCCATCAGATCCACCCCAATTTACTGATACTTACTATCCACCAGATCCACATTATCCGTCAGCAACTTTCTTTTAGCCTGATGCCTCAGTAGATGGTACACCCATTCTACCTCTAGGTTTGCATCTTGATAAGATGGCCATTGTCAACTATAAGCTTGGGGGCATGGAACATGATCTATCTTTCTTCTATATTAGTATGCATCTTTATAGCTTACTTTTGGTTTTTAGTCATCCTTAGTTAGTTTCATGTTTGCTTTTCAATTTAGTTTTGCTTTGTCTTATGTAATCCAAATCTATCTAGTAAAAAAACTCAATTTTGAAATAAATGCTTACATGAGTCAATTAAAGTAATGGTCTTTGTATACCATTTGAAAATTTAATATTCTTGTTTAAGAGTACACCTCATTAGGAATTAAGTGGAATAGTCAACTGAAAGACATATGTTGTGAACTTGACACAAAGTTCTATCCTCGGGATTTGAAATGAAGATGGTGTTTGACTCCAATCTAAAAAATCAATGGTGTGACGTTTTATCTTAATTCAAGTGTAAGTTCTGGATCACTCTAGAACATGAGTTAATAAAAGAGAGATGTATCATGGTTAGGAAGATTATGTCTCCTAGTCACATGTCTCATCCACCCTCATTTCATTCCATCACCACCATAGGATGAATACTTGATTCAAGTCATTTTTGCTTTATTGATTGCATTACATACCATGATAGAAGCATACAATTTTATTGTTTCATGTAAAATGAAAATATAGTTGCATTAATAGTTCCATTACTATGAATTAATGCATAACAAAAATTCATATAGTTTGCACAATGCATGGCATTTTTCATAAAGGTGTTAATTGATTTTCTCCACATCTTTTTTTAATTAAGCGAGTAAAAAGATTGTACATTATTACTCATTCTCCAAGTTTTGTAAAAATCCATAGCTCATATGTCATTCATGTATATGGATAATAGAAGGTAGAGAAAAGGAATAAGAGAAAAATAAAAAATATAAAAATAAAAAGAAAAAGGGAGAATGGAGAAAGAGGATTTTAAATAATAATTAAATCTCTCCAAGATATGAAGAACATAGATTGTGGAAGTTTTTTCTTATAAACACCTCCACCAATACTCATCATTTGGGTGAGGCATTCACATCATGCATCACTCCACCAGAAATAATAGGCATCAGGACACATTAATTTCAATTGCATCCATCGTTTAGGATCATCATTTTTGTGTTATTGTATAGATGAGTTGGATTGTGTGTGAATCTTATTCCATGGCACTCATTTCATCCACTCACTGCTTTGTATGATAGGCCACCAAAAATGATTTACTTCCCCTATTTCATGAATATTTTCATAACTGTATCGACTTAATGATGTCTTCAAATAGAAAATTATAGATGTGGATGTCTTATGATACACTTAACATATTTTGTACTTTACATAATATCTCTATTCTTCAAATTATATGTGTGTTAATTAGTATTTTTCTTTTCATAATTGGTTGATTGTATAACAATTGTTTGCTCTTTGGTTGAAAACGACCATTTTGGGTCTATTGAGTCAAGTATTTTTAGGATGATAATGAGTTCATATATGTGTCTTTATTTTCACTGTTTCAACCAAATCCAAAGTAGTGTTGCTCAAGGATGAGCTATATCAAGATTAGGGTGATTTGATGCACATTTGTTCACTACCATTTGTAGGTTATTTAAGGCATCTTGTCATTGGAAAATATCTATTATTTACATGTTCTACACATCTTTAGCCTAAATAGCCTGTGAAATCTATTATGCATCCATTTTATCTATTATAATGCTTTTTTATTTGAAATTATGTGTTTTACTGTAACCAAATGCATTGTCTGTGTCATTGCAGACAAATAAAGTACAAACTATAGAAAGTCAATACCATAGACATCATTATCATACCATTGATAAGGAATAAAAGTGGCAAAGTCACATGGTCATCTCGGTAGCACCAAGATGGGACTATATACCACCAAGGTGCCAAGTCGGCGCCACTTACAGTCATCTTGGTGCCTCCAACATGAAGGATAATTAATCCTTACTAAAATCTTGATACCCTTGACATTTAGATCAGTGGCACTGCGATAGCTCTACCCTAGTAAAGCAAAATGTCAACTCGGGGGCATCAATCTCCCAAGTTGGTAGCAACCAAATTTTGCTGACAACAATGATTAACAAAGAAACCATACAACAATTTGTAGGATAAGTTGTGTTCTAATCACTTTGATAAAATTAGAGTGGATGGCCATTAAGAGGAAATTAACCATTTAATGAGTGATCAGGGACAAATAAGATAAAGAGATGGAGAAAGGATCACCCCAAGGGTTAGAAATGATGTCCAATTGCAATAGTCTCTAGAGGGGATCATCCTCACTCCACCTTTCAGGGGTTTTCTCCATTCATTATATTGTTTCTTCTTTTCTATCCTTCTTTTGATCTCATGTCAAGAATGAGGGACTAAACTCCTTGTACCTTAGGACTTGGGAGTATCCCAATGTTGACTTTTTACATGACTATATTCATTTTAATATAGATTGATGTGCTTTAGATCTGATCATGTAAGTTCATTGAATTATCATATTTATGATTGGTCACTGTGAATATGTCTTAGATCGTTAATTACTACAAAAGAGGGATTCATAATTAGATAAGACATTATCAACATAATAATTAACAAAGTGCAAGAACAAACCAACCATTGTGAGGTCGATTGTCTAGTGAGAGATCATATCATTTGACCTTCTATAATGATCCTGTGGGAGTGGATTAGTAATTCAGTTAAGTAATGTACTGCACTTTGAGAGCAGATACTACAAGATACATCAACTTAATCCATATAATAAGAGATAAGTTAGGCCAATTGAAGAATATTAGTGCATTAGCCACACCCTCATGAAATTGGTGTCCAAAAGGTCCATTGAATTTGATCTTCACACGATTTGGATTATTTGTTATTTACTTTTAGTTATTAATTTAATGAAGCCAATAAATTTTTGTCTTTGGTCTAGGTGAACTATTTTAGTTATTAGTTGCCTCTAAATGTCTCGATTCCCTAAGATTGACAAATCAAGCCTCTTCGAGTCCCTTTGCTACTATGACACATACACTTATTGTATTACACACATCAGTCATGTCAAAATATAGTTGATTGCTAAAAACTTTTGATTGAAAGAGAATACAATTTTGACAATTTGTTTGAGAAAAAATCTTTCGTTTGGGACCCATATTAATTGAGAGAAACAGGATTTGAGCACATTTATAAAATTAAGTATTATTCTTTCTGGAATTTGCTCAACAAGAAGTAAATATTTTTAGTTGAGAAAGTCTAGCTTAAAAATATTTGATTATTATTGAAAAATAGTTGCCTTAAAAAAATTAAGAAAGCAAAATAGTTAAAAAGTTCATGTAGGGAAGTAATACCTGTTTGCGTGAAAATTTTGAAGCAACATGTGTTTTTTTGCGTAGAAAGATAATTAGAAGAAAAGTTTCATTCATATGTAACCACTTCCAAAATGAGCCAAGGGGGAGGTAGAGGGTGAGTCCGAGAGAAAGGCAGAGGTTAAAAGCTAGGTGGAAGGGTTTAATGGAATGGTGAGGCACTAAATGAGGTACAATCAACATATCTACCTAGCCCTGAAGTTGTAGATGGAGAAAGGCAATCAACAAACCCCCACCTGAAGATTCCATCAGAAATTGGGAACATCCCTAATGGAAGGAGGCAAGCTAGCCAATTACCATAGAGGAATATAGAGTGGATTTAAACCTCTAGCCTAAAGCATCATGATCATGCAAAGGGCTCCTCTTCAATTCCAATGTGGGCTTGAGTCAGGGAGGCCATTGGATTTGGGATACTTGTTAAGACTAGTCTGAGATCAACTTCACTACAATCTATTATGTGTAGATGACTATGAGGAATGGAGTCAAGTTCAAGGAGATTACAAGATTAAAGGAGGATTTTCGCCTCATGGGAAGACATTTGTCAGTGATATTCCTCCATAGGTATAAATTCCACAACCTACTCTCCAGTTGGATCCACTTACAATTGCAGCTAGGTGGAAAGTTCATGATTCTTATAAAGGAGAAGGAGGTGTTAATCATCATGCTTCCTAAAACAAAGGAAATAAACATGATCCTAGGTGAAACATTGTGGATGATGGATGGTCTACTCATCATCACCTAAAAATGATCACTAACACTCTCTTCCCTGCCCTTCCCTTCTTTTTAGCACCAATTTGGGTTAAGAATCTAGGAGTTCCATTGGATAATGGATTGACTAGTGGGAGTGTTTATAAAAGTAGGGAACCCCTTGACTTGAAGGATTTATATTTTTTTATTGGGTGTTTTTGGAAAATGAAAATTTGCACACAAATTCAAGCTCCATTTTCATTTTCAAAAGCTACAATCAGTTGTCTAGATAGTTAACCTACCATGCTAAATTTGGAGTTTACTTCCAAACTCAACCTATGTGGTGCTTGATAGTTATTTCACATGCCCCTCCTAAGCTTCCTCTTTTATATCAAAGTCAAGCATACGATCCATCATGCAAATCAATATGTCTTTTGCTTTCTACTATATATTCAAATTCTCAACATCTATATGAATATATTCGTGTGCTTCATATTCAACTCCTCCCACCAATCTTTGTAAGAAGTGTGTTCCCTCCCTCCCTTTCCAACAACAACACCTGATGCATGGCTCTTTTTATTTTCTAATTCTGAGAAATTGGTAGTTGTATTTTGTACTCCTTCTACAACCATGTGCATATTTATCCATCATAATTACAAAATTTAGATATCTCCTTATGAGAATTTCATTATTCTCACTTAGTTTTAAAGTCAATTTTTCTAGTTTATCTTTTTTCCCTTTTATTTTGAGTTTTTACTAGTTTTGCACTAACTTTTGTAGGGAAATGATCAAAATCCATAACCTTTTCTCACAAGTTTCTTGACTCAAATAATGAGTCACCTGACTTAGATCACAAGTCGACCGACTCACACCCAGACTTAGCCAAATACTCACCACCAAAAGTAATTCTAGAGTTTCATTGAACTGACATTAATACTAAAGCCAATCTGCTGACTCAGATCCTAAGTGAATCAACTCGCACCAGTAAAATAGTCAAATGGTTAAAGAAGGAAAATCAACAAATCTCTCTCTATTTAGGGCAAGTAAATGTCACCACCACAAAGGTTGAGAGTCAGATTCTGATCCCCATCCTCACATGCCACCCAAATCATATTATGAGTCATCTGACTCAGATCACGAGTAAACAGACTCATGCCCGGATCCATAAAAATTTTGAATTCTAAAGATCATGATTATAGTCAAACTTCAATCAAAGTGGATCCAACAACTGCTATTGGTATGTATTCCCAGAGAGCCAATCATGTGATGATTGTAATGGCGTAACTTATTAATGATTTGAATAATAATAAAGATGAACTTCTATTTTATTCTATTCTATTCATTTATGAGATAATGATGTAACATAATAAATGTCGAAAGGTTGATATTACTCAATGATGTATGTCTTTAGCTTGAGGACCTGAATAATGAGATCATACAGATGTTAAGAGTATATACATTCTTATCATGTCCCTAGTCATATATTATTGTGGAAGAATGATATACATCAATAACACATATGACTAGATTGTGTGGTGGTTGATGACAAAATCTCATTAGTCATGATATGTGATATCAAACAAAACACATAGGTACTTGCTAGAGAATAGTGTATCAGATAGACCCACCATAAGAGTGATACATGGAAACCATGATTGGTAGTCAGAATCATGTCTTATAGTGTTGGTGGTGATTGTGGTCTTCGACCTGAAGTCATTACACTCATCACATTTCATTCTATATACTTGACATCATCCACTGTGATCCTGAATCAGGATTTCCCTAAAGATGATAATTAGGTACACTATGACACATGGGGATGATGGTGAGTGATGTATATGGGATTTGTCCCTCTTACAAGAGTATGATATCTTGGACACTTGATAAGAGAGATTGAGAAATGCATGTCTATGCACATGTAAGTCAGTACATGATATTGAGCTACATATATCACAGAAGGTCTTCTCTAATTCAAGGAACAAGATTGAATGATTGAAGAGGATAACAATTCCATGCCTCGAGTTCAATCTGGATATCATTGACAAAGAAACTATACAAACACTATAACACCAATCACATATTGTTGGTTGAAGTTGTTCTCCAAGTTTCCATTTACTGGGGTAGTAATGATGTGTGACTAGGCACCACTTTTTGTGTAACGACACATCCCACAGACAACGAGATGCCATGCAAAAATGTGCAGAAACACCATAAACCACATATTACCGAAAACACGGGTTAATTAAAACTGTTTGCGGAAAGTAGATAAAAGAGAACTATTACATCCAGATCCTCATCCTACAAGGAAACATGTTATATAAATATGCATAAGCATGGATATATGTCCACAGCTTATAGGAACTAGTTTTCCTGTCAGCACCAGAATTCATCACCTGTTTATACATACATAACGGGCCACATCAGGCCAGCAATAGGATATACAAAGCTACATCATCTATACATCATAAAACATCATCAAAACACCTCTGCGGACCTGAGAGTACAGGGATGACTCTAGGACTCTACTACAAAACCACCAAAACAGCAGCATATCCATCTCTTGCCTTCTACTGCTCTTCTTGCTACTCGGTCGCAACCTCACGACGAACACCACGTCTAGTACGATCACCTAAAAAGGTTGTAAACCAATAGGGTTAGACACACAGTCCTAGTGAGAAACATAACTCCCCTCTGAAACTATAAAACTTCAGGTAAAGAAGGTAAAGCCAATAACTGATATTAGCAGATCATATGAGCACATCCTGAGCAGAACTTATTTTATTAACAATCTTACCAGATATCCAGGAGGCATATATTCAGATATTTCTTTATGGAACATGATTGACAAGATAAGCTTTATAAGAACTTATCACAAAACATAAGGGTCGTACAAATAGCTGCAAGGTATAACTGGATCAACTATACAAGCAAGGCCTCAATCAATGTTTTGTGTTTTACCTTAAGCAATATATTCTATACAGCTGGATTATGATTTATTATGCCATGAGAAAATGAGTCGTCCCGCTCAACTCCAACATTTGGCTGTGAAGCCCAAAAACTGGTGCCATACAAGGTCATTGGGAGAGCTGGACTCCATGACCTCACCTCTTTGTGGTTAGTGCATGAAAACCAAAGAAGGACCGCAATCTCTTGCTTGAATGGCCTCTGCCACAGGGTCAGCTCCGCAGGCTACCCTTCTATAATATTAAGCCATGTGCCTATTCACCATGCTCTATAATCACTGAGCCATGGGCCTATTCACCATGCTCCAAACACAACCACAGTTGTACTCAAATCCTCCTACTTTCGGCTAGGAGAAACCCCACATATTCAATAATATGCGCTCTAGAAAATCCCACAGGATAAAACCTATTTCACCATCACCAACTACTAACGATGATGGATCTATGGCCAGGGCAACTACATGATATGTTCCACTATAATTAATTAGTATATTTTAAGTGGATTGTTGAGGCAACCAAGTTGTAAAACATAAACAACATTGAGTTACATTATTACCATGGGATCTTAATCCCTCATCATAGAATGCCACTACCTCTCAAGGCTTACATCATCACCATGGGATAGCAATCCCTTATCTCAACATCAAAGGATAACACCTTAACTACGCACTCAAGCCTTTATCAGGTCCATAGACCTTTTCACATCATACAGGTGATACATGTTATCCCATCAATAAGGATTATCATCATTGAGTGTTATACAAAACACATACATCTCATAGATCTTACTTAGCTATGAATTCACTTGATTCACCTGCATGGTTAGTATGCATATCAAGAGAGATAACTGAATAACCAAACATAGATCTTTATGACTATCATGCTATTAGGGTTGAAGGTACATGATTGGAACAACATCCATGATCATAGCTACATGAAGCACAAAGTTGTATCTGTAGACAAATTACATTATTGTTATCAAACCATGAGCATCCACTATGCCATGTATCTTATGAACATAACCGTTTGTCTTATCATCTTATGTAGTATCATCTTTATGTATCAAACATATCACGGTTCACAACCTATCATCCATATTTTATCATGAACAAGATACGGGCTCAAGATGATTGGTTCATTCACTAGGGTTTCCCGGGTTTAGAATAACCCTCACCAAAGACTTCGCCTACCATCACCAAAGGTGTGGCGGGCAACGTTGTCCCTCACTAAAGGGGGGTATTGGGTAGGGTTACCTCCCTCACCCAAACCCTATCAGCTAGGACACTTAGCCACACATATCGTCTGTAACATCCTAGGATTTGAGGCCTCAGATAAGTTGATCTTAAAAGGAATGATTGGACTACCCATATCACCAAGGTGCACCTCCTTTTCCGGGATCCCATCAATAAGAACTCCATAGTTAAGTGTGCTCGGCTTGGAGTAGTACTGGGATGGGCGACCTGTCGGGAAGTTGATCCTGGCATTCGTGTGAGTGAGGACAAAGTGCACAGTTAAGGCTAGTGGTGGTCTGTGGGGATAGTTGTCATTCCTGAAACTCTACTAGAGCCTAGGGTAGTGGGCTCGGGTGTTACAAATGGTATCAGAGCCATAACCCCTCCAGTAGGTGGGGCCCACATGGGCATGTGACATGCCAGTCTTGAGTCGTGTGGTCAAGGCATGCAGGAAAGGGTTGTCCATGGTTGACGTAGCCACCCTTGCGCTGGTATTACGTGATCGAGAGTTGGGTGTCCATGGGCCATTGTGGGTCTGCACTGAAATGAGGTCAGATTATGAGGCCATATAGTTGAGACTTGATGAGGACGTCAAGAGTCTAAGTGGGGGAGATTGTAACATCCCAGGATTTGAGGCCTCGGATAAGTTGATCTTAAAAGGAATGATTGGACTACCCATATCACCAAGGTGCACCTCCTTTTCCGGGAGCCCATCACTAAGAACTCCATAGTTAAGTGTACTCGGCTTGGAGTAGTACTGGGATGGGTGACCTGTCGGGAAGTTGATCTTCGCATGCGTGTGAGTGAGGAAAAAGCGCACAGTTAAGGCTAGTGGTGGTCTCTGGGGATAGTTGTCATTCCTGAAACTCTACTAGTGCCTAGGGTAGTGGGCTCGGGTGTTACATCATCCCTCATCACATCATCATGTCGTGCACACTTGTTCAAGATGCACGAGTAGACCAGGACCAGTATCGTGCAACCTGATCCAAGGGGTGTATCGTGCACAAGGACACACCCACCTATCGACCATCCTCATCATGATATTATTTATGGCAATATTGGCCAAGGCTATGGTGCCCAAGGTCATGTCAGCCAAGAGCTAACCATGATGCCCAAGGGATTCTACTTCCCGTCATCATGTCAGCCAAGAGAAAACCATATGCTAGCATTTGGGTCCACATATCGGCCAAGACTCAGCCCTTCAACTTGTATTGTCCAAAACACCATCCATGCTCAACACATGTATCAGCCTAGCTCTTAACTCTAGACCTATCCAAGCTATCAAGCACCTATTCATGATGAGTAACCGTCTAAAAGGAGACATGTGATGGGTAAGGAATATCAGTCAAAGGGTAACACACCTCCATATGGGGTATCGGCCAGGCACTTGACCCTAGTGTTGCCCCAAGCTAGGCACACCTACACACTTCCAACACTCTAGGGTGTATGATATCAGGCAGCATGTGGGCATCAAATGTCGATCACCTACCATGGCGCCCAGGGGCCTATCGTCCAACTAAGGTAGGAACAACATATTGGTCGACACTAGGTCATCTATCTAGGGTTCATCACTCAAGAACCATACCGGGCAACAAGGTTAACACAACCCAACTAAGCATATCATCCAAGACAAACCCTAGATGAGAGGTATCGTGCAAAGCACCACAAAAAGAAGGGTATCATGCACAAGAACCATACCGGTTTGGTCATCTTCAACCTCAAGATCACCATCATCAAACCCTAATAGATTAAGAGAGTCAGCTCACCTCTCAACAACCAAGAGAGAGAGTTTTGCACAACCTCCATCGCATATCAGGAAACACTCCATCCTCAAATAGATCATCATCAACCACAGGCTCACCTCTCAAATCCATGGTGAGAGAAGGGTTTTTCCCAAGCAACTAGAGTATAGACTCACCTCTCAACGATTAAGGAAGAGAGGGGTTTTGCCTACACCACTAGATCTCAAGATCACTTCTCAAAACCAAGGAGAGAAAGGGGTATTGCACCAAGGAAAACCTAATCCATAGGTTCAGCCAACAAGTTCCAAGGTCACTCAGCTATCAATATCATATCAACAACAAGATAACCACTATCTTCCCAAGATTAAAGATTAAAGGTACGTACTAGAGCAACAAACATATCCAACAAGATGCAAGGCCGATCAAGATCATATATGAACATGCAACATAAAAGAAGGTAGTATATCTAGGGTTAGGAGTTATGTAACCCTCCTCAAGCAAGCTCTTCAAGCTCCAATCACCAAGCTTTAAGCTCTTTTCTCCAAAGCACCCCACCTTTGGACACCACAAGAAGAGAAGCAAAGCTCATAACCACCATGGTCGAAGAACAAGCAAGAAGGAGAAGAATGTGCTAAGGGGAGAGAGGAGATGCTTACCAAGGAAGCAAGACACTTCTATGGTTTGGACACCACCTAGAGGAAGAAGAAGAAGGAGAATCCACCAAGGAGATTGGCCACCAAGCTTGTTCTACCAAGGGATGGTGTATCGGCCACCAAAGGAGAAAGGAGCAACTAAAGGAACTAAAGAGCTAAGAAACTAAAGAGAGGGTTGTATATATATATAAGAGGGTCTATGGGGCACCCACCTTGGTGTTTCTCCACATGTGCATGCCCAAGGCACCACTTGTCTAAAGCCATGCCACCTTGATAAACCACATGCTCATATCATGCCACCAACTAACAAAGGATCAACAACTTGTCCAAGGTATGGTGACAAAAACAAGGCAAGGTCAAAGTAGTCACCTTGGGCGACACACCCCATCTGGGTGACACACCCCATCTGGACGACACAGGTCACCAAGGTGCTCTTTGCACGACACAAGGCCTCAACAAGGGAAAGCAAAGCAAAGCAAAGCCCAACAAATCTTAACAAGGCCCAAAACTATTCAATTAACGAGCCCAACCCATCCTCTCAACCCTAGAGGATGCAAGCAAAGAGAAAACATCTCTCAAGGTGACAAACTTTCACATCAACCCCTGATGTGAGGATTTTGAGTCCCTTTTATAGCCTAGTTTCATATGTATTTTATGTGTTTATTGGTCATGTTCATGGTTAATATCGCATGATTCATTTCCTTTAGCCTATAATCTCGTTATGCATCAAATTTACCTTGTTTTATCTTATTTGGTATAAAAGATCATATTTTTCAGATTTGATTGGTGTTCTTCTCGTTATTTCAGGGAAGTTGCATATCTACAGTGGTCGATACCATCGACATGCGTCGATGCCATCGAGACTGTCACAGTGTAGAGAGGAAGAAGAAGTAGAACTGGTCGATACCATCGACGTCATGGTCGATGCTATCAATATTACATCAGCATGCCAAAGATGAACAAGTCGATACTATCGACATTTTGGTCGATAATATCGAGATGCCTTCAGAAAGAACCCCAAGAAATCAAAGAAGTGTCGGTACCCTAAGGGGTCGATACCATCGACACCCCGTCGATGGTATCGACACCGTTAGATCAGGAAATTTCCTAGACGGATCTTAATCGTACGCCCGTGATGTTTTGGTGGTCGTAAGTGATCTATATACCTAACAAAGACGGCCCAAGCCATATTATCACATCATTAGCCACCACACGAGTCTCAGAAGAGAGGAGAAGGAAGAACGGAGCCCAGAGCTATGCCTCAGATATTTCCAAAGCTACAGACGGAGTTTTCTACCGCCGGAAGGCTGCAGAATGCCCATCCCGCATCGAGGATCGCCCGATTCTCCTTCGTTCAGAGGTTACACCATCTCCATCCAAGTTTCCCCTATGTTTTCTTCTTCCTGCATGATGTTTTTCATTGAGATGAACATGTTGGGATAATCCCCTTTATCTTTAGGACAGGGAGTAGCCCGGATAATCATTGTATGACACTTTTTGCACAGTTAACCATAATTTGTCTCTCAAATCCTTGGTATGATTTTGTGTTCTCAAATCTATCATTGTGCTTGATCACCATAATGGTAATTTAATACCTTCAATTGCTTTTAACGAAGAATTAATGGTTGAAAAGAGGCAATAATCACATTAACTTATAAATCCCTTGAAAAAGGTGAGGTACGGTTAATGGTGGAAACCTAAAGATATATTCTTCATGCACCTAATTTAGGGTATAGGTTACTACTGACATGGAACCAACCTAGATTAAGGTAGTGAATTGTATCATGGAAGTGAAAAATTTTATATACAGGACACTACACAGAATAGGAGATGAATTGTGATAATTGTGCATGAATTAGTATAGTGAGAATCTGTAGTGAAACTACAATCCTAAAGATCCCATTTTAATTGATTAAACCAACCCTTTAATCGATTGTTTTGTTTTCTTTTGTTTTTATTTTCTCTTTCAAACAACTTTCAAACTTGTATAATCGGTCTAGATGATTACAAGTAGTTAGTACTAGTCTACCGAAATCACATTTCCTGAGTTCGACTCAAGTCTCACGAAGGCCTATATTACATTGACGCGTGCACTTGCCTTTTATGCACAATTTAAATCTGTCAAGTTTTTGGCATCGTTGCCGTGGAGTGGTAATTTTTGACACTATGAGTGCGGCGAGCGGCCACACTGTAACATACTGAATTATGAAATTTTGTCTTTTGACCCTGTTTCCCATCTTTTCCTTTCATTTCTATCCTTACCTTTCTATTTAATTAATGGAATTTATAGTGGTTTAGTGAACATTTATTCACTAATTGTACCAATACAAGGGTTTATGCACAAATACCTCAATGAAAGCTTAATTACCATAATTAAGTGCTCTAAACCTTAATCTAACTTTTTTATGTGATTTGAAAACATAACCTATGCCACATAACTCATTTTAGTGGTAATATGAAGATAAGAAACTTAATCAGATGAACAATTTAGATAATGGGTCGTTAATGGGCCATATGACATATCTCATAAAAATAAGTGTCAAAAGAGGAAACAAACTTCAAATTCGAAATCTACAAATCAAAATTAGCCTACATGTCAAATTTCATCTAATTTGGACAACCTTGAAATATTATGATAAGTTTAGGAGAGAGAAAATGAGTAAAAGGTATAAGTAATGAATAATGTAATTATATAACTTAAAAATTTGTATATAATGGCAAATTCATATTCTACACATCAAAGATAACTTGTGGATAAAGTTTGGTTCAATTTGGATGTTGTTTGTGCAGGTTATGCAATTATATGTACATTCTGGACTTTTATGCAATTTACCCAATTGGGAGGTTTTCTTTGCAAATTATCACCTAGATTTTAATCCTTTGATATTACCTTACCATTAACGAGATTTTAAACCATTGGAGAACCTAGTTTCACCTTGGTTTGATGGTATTTCTTTCCAAGGGCATTATACGGATTACCCTCTTTATAAAGATGCTTATCCTTGAAAGCTATCAACCAATGAGGTTATTTCTTTCTTGAAAAATGGTGGGGATGGCCTAGAATAATCTATGGGCTCTTAAGACCGACTTTGGATATGCATGAAGCCTCTATAAGCTATCCTCTGGCATGGACATCAATCCCTAGGTTAAAGACACATGGAAATTCCCTTAAGACTCCTCATGCTTCACCTCTTTCTATATATAGCCATGCATACCCCTTCCCAACTCATAATTCAAAAACTCTTTCTCTCCTTTTATTTCCTCTAGCTTATATAATAGTTCCTTCTGTATTTGGCCACGAAGTTTCTGCCCCAAGGAAATAGAGGGAGCCTACCTTGGTGAAGAAGGCTCCTAGGGCTTCCAAATTGCCCTATTAGGGTTTCTAAAGCTCCTCCTTGGTAAATTCGACCAAAACTAGTAAGTTTCCTCCCTTAATTCCCTATTTTGATACTATTAGTCTTCCTTACACCCTATTACAGGTCGTAACCATGGACTTCCATGGTGAAACCCCACCTAGAACCCTAAAACATGTCATCTCCATGCTCTTTTTCTAGGGTTTATCACCTCTAAGTTGAGAAGGAGATCTTTGTTCAAGAAAGGAGCTAGGCATGGAGCAACCAGACCTTATAAGCTCGGGATTATTTATGTTTGGACCTTATTATCTTCCCTAGGTATGAGATTCATAACCCCCTTCCCATATATTTCTTATTACATGCTTAAAACTCATGATCTTATGTTAAAAATTGACGATGTGTCGATTTCTAATTGGTCGATTTTCAATAATTCATAACTTTTGATTCGTTTGTCCAAAAATTAAAGTAAGATATGTTCTGAACTTAGAAAAACATGTTATTTTTAGTAAAAATATTTCCAAGTATTGGTTTTTAGTTTTGTCGAAAAGAGTTTTTAGAAAATGAATTAAATACCTAAAAATCACCAAAAATACGCTTTAGACTTCATAACTACAATATATGCGAAATTAGATGTTTTCTTAATCAGAAAAACCTAACTAAGTCAGTGGTGATATTTTTGAGGTCTGAATCGAAGGTTTTTGTAAAAAGTTCATAAGTTTGGGTTTTAACTCTTTAAGGTATATATGTTGTTCTAATACATGAATATGAAATTGGAAATAGGACAGTGGACCCTAATTTCAACTAAAGGTTTGAAAAAGAGGTTAATAGGACTCTAAGTAAGAGAGGTATGTTGTATCCCCTATTCGTCTATGTTGAGAAATTCACCTATGCTTATTCATTCTCTTTTTCCTATGGACATTAGCCTATACACAATGTCTTTTCTTTTGAAAATCATTGTTCACATGAAATACCTTATTTGATATTAAACATGTGATCATGGATATTCTTTTGAACTATTATCTTACATTTTGTTCATGATGGAACTCTAAAAGATGACATGTGATATCTTTTTCCCACTTATGAGGTGGATGTATATGTTGGTCACTTATGTGGTGACTAGTTTGTATATTCTGACTATACTTTCTACTTGCCTTTACATTTAACATGCTATGTGATTCAGTAGCACTAGAGTATTGTAATTGCATTGGTTTTTATGGCAGATGTGTTATTTCCTACCAAGCAGATGTGATATTTCCTTCTCTTTTTCGATGGAAAGGAACCTCATACCCTGGGCAAGATGTGTGATTCTTGACCCATGTTTTATATATTTGGGAGATTGGAAGTATTCCTTTCTCTATCAGGTTTCAACTTTATGAGACTTGGCCGCCTTTGTATTTATAATATTCTAGCATTATGCTTATCTCACATGCATGCAGGATGATGGTTATGATATGTTCTTATGTGGCACCACTCTTTTATTTAATAATGGAAAGTATTTTTTTGTTATCATATTATTTCAATTCCTTTTCTCTTGATACCTATTTGGGTGGTCATTATCTTTTCTATGGGAAGCCTTTTATATTTGGTGTCCTTTATTCCATATATTGCTCAATTTCCTATTTAGTATGCACATACCAGCTTTTGCTGATGTCACCTATTTTTTCTTTATTTTGTGGGGTATGCTTCCAACCCCAGGTTAGATCAAGGAGTATATAGCTTTTGGCTTGGACCTAGCTCTTGGAGATTTTGCTTTGGAGACAAGATTTGAAGTAGTTTGGAATTCTCATTCTAGATCCTATTTTGTATGTTGATGTAACCCTAAATGGGAGAATTTGATGTATTTTTGTAAACCTTTATGAAATTGAATATAGTCAGTTATTTTTTTTATTCTTCTGCTTTCTAATGGTCTTTTGTATACCAATGTTTAATAAGTTTCGAAAATTTATGGCCATTCCATCATACCTCTGAGAGTGTTTGGAATGGATGTCAATTCTTCAAAAAACAATTTAGTAAAGGGGTGATTTCACTCGCCTCTTTACACACACTAGGCCACTTTTTAATTTAATTCTTAAAATTTTAAATTTAATTTTATATCTTTTAATAACTTATTCCTTTTTGTATTGTACTGAAATAATTTCCATCTTTTCATGTGCTAGTTGATGGTAAAGATGTGAAGCACAGACTACGCAGAATTACCAGTCATTCCGTTAGTAGGTCAAGGAGTTGAGTTGTCAAATCCACCACCCGAGGAATTTCAACAAGAACCTGAAGAAATGGCTGAAGAAAAGACAATATGGGAGAAGATCAAGCCTTTGTCCTCATCAGCATCAAAGGGGCTGATCAATAGGCAGGCAATCAACATTCCCACTTATAATATTGATCCGGCATTGATAAACCTGGTCAAGTCTCAAGCATTTCACGGGCTGAAGAATGAAGATCATGTTGCTCACATCAGTACATTTGTGGAAAATTGTGACATGATAAAGATTGACATGTTTCCACAGGAATCACTTTACTTGAAGTTATTTCCCAGCTCTCTCGTAGGAAATGCACGAGAATGGCTGCACAACATTGATGATGAAATCGTTGAGACTTGGGATCAAATGATTGAGGTCTTTTTCGAGCGATTTTTCCCACCTAAGAAGACCAATGACCTGGTGAGGAAAATTCATAATTTCAGCCAAAAGGTGGGAGAAACCTATTCAGAGACATGGGAACTCTTCTAGATCATTCTGAGGAGGTGCCCACATCATGGGTTGGACAAGGAAAACCAAGTAAAAATTTTCTACCTTGCTCTTAATGAGCATGACTGACACAACTTAGATTCAGCATGATAAGGTTTCTTCTTGAACAACACAGACACAAGGTGTTGGAGATCTTGAAGAACATGGCTAAGAAGTTGTCCTGGGGTGATAGAGATGCACCAGAACAAGTTTGAGTTGTAGGGGATGCAAAGGCTATCAAAAAACTGAATGAAAAAATGGACTTGATTGCGAAAAGACTTCTAGCCAAAGAAGATGAAGGATATGATGACGAGGCACAAGTGAAATTTATGCGCCAGAAACCAGGGTACATAAATAATGACTATTCTTGGAGGAAGGATAAAAAGTTTTCATGGAAGGATCCAAATAATTTCCTTTAGGATCCTGATGCTAAGCCACAACCCACAATAGAGGAAAAGAGCAATGAGTTGCTCAATCAGGTAATAAAGCATAATTAAGAGCTAATGAGCACGTTTGGCCAACAAATCAAGAAACAAGGAAAAATTATGAACCAGTTTGGGAAAACTCTAAAAAGTCATGGGACTTAGATGAGGACTCTTGAGACATCTATAGCACAGATGGTAGCTGAAATAGCAAATCTAAAGAAGCCCACAGTGCAAGGTTTTCTAGGAAATACAAATGTTCCAGGATGGAACCACCAGGCTAAATCCATTCTACTGAGGAGTGGAAAGAAATTTTTAAATCCTAGGACTGATGAACCGAGCACCCCACAGCCAAAAGATCAAGGTGAGACCGCAGAGGATACTGAAGTGGTAACAACTGAAGATGAAGGAGGCAAGGCCACAGAGGAGCTTATTGCAGAGAAGGAGAAGGATAATATGACGCCATATGTGACACCACATCAGAGGGCACAGATCATCCCCGTCCCTTACCCCAACAGTCTTAAAGCCAAAAATGTGGATGCACAGTTCGAGAAAATTCTGGACAATTTTAGAAAACTTTCTGTTAATATTCCTTTGTTGGAGGAGATTGAGCAGATACCCTCGTATGGTAAATTCTTGAAAGACATAATTACCAAGAAGAGGAAGATACCTGATACCGAGGTGGTAGTGCTTAAGGAGAAGGTTAGCGCCTTCATTCTGGGTAAACTGACACTGAAGAGACAAGACCCAGGCTGCTTCAAGATCTCCTGCTATATTGGAAAAGTAAAATTTGGTGAGGCACTGTGATTCCGGAGCAAGTATCAACTTGATGCCCCTCTCTACATTTAAAAAACTTGGGCTAAAAGAATCTTAGCAGAGCAATATGACAATTCAACTGGCAGACAATTCTGTGGTGAGGTCGTATGGTATTTGTGAGGATGTCTTAGTAAAGGTTGATAGGTTTATGTTCCCGACTGATTTTGTTGTTTTGGAAATGCAAGATGAATTAGGGAATGAGCTACTTTTGGGAAGACCGTTTCAAGCCACTGCCGACATGATATTGGAGATGGGTAGAGGCAGGTTGACAATGGGTATAGCCAATGACAGATTTGAAATACTCATGCCACCAAATCCAAAGTAGTCAAAAGAAAATGAACAATGTCATAAAATAAAGCACCTTGACCACCACATCTCTCTTATTCTAGGGAAGCCGTTTCTTGATATGGCTCATGTAATGATGAAGGTAGATAAGGGAAAAATTTTTGTGGATATCATGGAGCATATAAAGGTAATCTCTCTTGTGACAACAGTGGGTTACCCTGACGATAGAGAAGAAGAAGTTTCACCATCGACTGAGGACGAGGCTATATTAGTCTCTATGTTTGACTCATACTCACAACTGCCCCTTGAGGCATTTCTTTTCAACTTAATGGATGATTGGATGCGAAGCACCTCATTACAAGAATGTGTAAAGTTGCTTCAAGTGCTTCGTTGCTATTACGCCAAGCACTATGAAGATCTGGGACCGCTTCCACCACCAAATCAATCTTCCTTGGTCATCCCACTTGAGTTGGAACTTAAGTCGCTGCCCCCTCACTTAAAGTATGTCTTCTTGGTGGATAATGAGAAGCTTCCAGTGATCATATCGGCATATCTAAGTACCGATGAGGAATCACAGTGGATGATTGTGTTGAAGAACCACTGTGGTGAATTTGGGTGGTCCGTTTCTGACATTAAGGGGATCTCCCCTACTCTTTTCCAGCAAAAGATCTGGCTTGTGGAAGGAGCCAAGCCAGTGATTCAGCTGTAGTGCCGACTCAATCCTAGCATGATGGAGGTCATCAAGAAGGAGGTGATCAAGCTTCTTTCAGCGGGCATCATCTATGCTATTTCAGACTCGACATGGGTAAGTCCCACACAGGTAGTCCCTAAAAAGGGGGGAATCACTATCACTCAAAATATGTTGAATGAACCGGTCACCACCCGATTGGTAACTGAATGGTGTGTTTTTATTGATTACCACCGTCTGAACTATGCGACATTGAAAGATCGTTTTCCTTTCCCATTCATTGATCAAATTTTAGAGTGATTGGCTGGCCGCTCTCATTTTTGCTTTTTAGATGACTATTATGGCTATAATCAAATTTCCATTGATCCTTAGGACCAAGAGAAGTCGACCTTCACTTGTCCATACAGAACTTTCGCTTATTTTCGCATGCCTTTTGGTTTGTGTAATGCACCGGCCACTTTTCAGCGTTGCATGCTTGCTATTTTCTCTGATATGGTGGTGGTGTCAAACGGTCTTGGGACCGTTTGAACTCCATGCGGTCTTGGGACCGTTTGGCTTCATGCGGTCTCGGGACCGTTTGAGCTTCATGCGGTCTCGGGACCGTTTGAGCTTCATGCGGTCTCGGGACCGTTTGAACTCCATACGGTCTTGGGACCGTTCGGCTTCATTCGGTCTCGGGACCGTTTGAACTCCATGCGGTCTTGGGACCGTTTGGCTTCATGCGGTCTCGGGACCGTTTGAACTCCATGCGGTCTTGGGACCGTTTGGCTTCATGCGGTCTCGGGACCGTTTGAACTCCATGCGGTCTTGGGACCATTTGGCTTCATGCGGTCTCGGGACCGTTTGAACTCCATGCGGTCTTGGGACCGTTTGGCTTCATGCGGTCTCGGGACCGTTTGGCTTCATGCGGTCTCGGGACCGTTTGAACTCCATGCGGTCTTGGGACCGTTTGGCTTCATGCGGTCTCGGGACCGTTTGAACTCCATGCGGTCTTGGGACCGTTTGTCTTCATGCGGTCTCGGGACCGTTTGAACTCCATGCGGTCTTGGGACCATTTGGCTTCACTCGGCCTTAAGGTTGTTTATCCTTTTATGATTTTTTTGTGCTTTTTCTGCAAGTGTAAAAGGAAAAAGTTAGTTTGATGATGTATTTACAAAAAAGGGGTAAAATTAGGTTTATGTACCGTATAAACGTAAAAAGAGTATGGAAAACTAAAGAAAAAGACTAAGATAAACTACTAAAATAGGAGGTTATCACCCTCCCTAACTTAGAGTCTAGCTTGTCCTCAAGTTAGATAGAGCTGAGACATGAAATGGCGAGGTGATCTTAATTAGGGTCTCCATACTCTTGCTTCAATTCTTGACCTGAGTTCCCCAGGGGTCATATCGAGGCTTATTACATGCCTTGATTCTTTTGGATTTTGAGAGTTGCTTGGATCTCAGGGTTTTTCCGTATCTCAAAATTTGCCTTGGGACCACATTTATTTTGTGCATGCCGTTGACTCTAATCAACTTTATACCTCTCTGGAAACCTATTGGAAGCTAGAGAGGGTATGAGGGTTGGCTAAGGGCTTGGAGTGTAGCTCCCCTTCGAGTGGGGGAGGGCTGTCTATGCTTTTTAGGATCTCACTACCGGGCACGACACATCTGCCTTTATGAGGGCAGCTGAATGTACCGGCCGGGCAAGTCCTTTATGAGCCTTTTCATATACTTGGAACTTTTAGGGTTTCACTACCGGACACGACACATCTGCCTTTGTGAGGGCAGCGGAATGTGCCGGCCGGGTGAGCCCTTTATCAGTTCTTCATATAGGTCCTTATGCGCGGCACAACTCTCATGATTTTATTCGTCTCTCTGGCTTTTATTCAAAAACTCACAGGCTTGGGTTTTGGAAAGAGGATTTATTTTGGGCGGCCAAGCCTCTTTTATTTTGAAGAGAGGGAAGCTGTTCTTAAAGTTTTTCAGCATGCACTTATTTGGTTTGTGGTCCACTTGCAGAACTTTTTGATTCGGAGGTTGCCTAATTTCCCTCTCATCCTCAAGATCTCGGCTTATTTCTGCCCTGATTTTGACCTGTGGAGAGTCAGATAAAGAATTGAAGCAAAAAAAAGGGGATCCATAGTAGGTGGAAATTGATAAATCGCCATTTGATGTCTGAGTGCTATTTACTTGCAGAGACTAACATGATTCTAGGGTTAGTTGAGGTGACTATTTTTGAAAAAGAATTGTGAAAAGCATTAAGACTTTAAAGAATTGTAAAAAAAAATTTAGGAATGAAGAAATGTATGGAAAAAGGAAGTATAGAAGTTGATACCTAGCCCTTGTCTAATGTATCCCCCCCTAACTTATCACACACTCTGTCCCCAGAGTGGCAAAGTGAAAGGTTGAGGAATCATTAGAACAAGGGCTGCAGGTTAAGGTAGATTTTCGTTTGCCCCTGGAGAACGGAGTAGTGTAGATGCGAACTGCCCACGTAAGGCGTGGTAGTCCACGTCAGTCATTTCCTCCACTGGTCTTTGGAGGATGATTATGGTGTATATCCAGTAGAGGATGTGGAAGCCGCAGTCGTTGGATTGTCGTATTTGCTGGGGGCATTTGTGGCAGAAGGCGGGGCGATTGAAGTGTTCCTTGCTGTATGCCTTAGTGTGCTGACTCAGAAGCTCTATTAATTTCGCAGCGCACTCTTTTGTCGTTTCTTCTGTTGGCGTCTTGGGCGTTACGACGTAGTGTCGTTGTCGGGCGTTGAACTGGCTGTCGGAACTGTTGTATATTGTAGTTGTTCTGTCTTGGAGGTTAGTTGCCAGAAGAATCCAGTGCCCTTGATGCAGGATTGGTAACATGATGAACTTCGGCGTTGTATGTTGGAGATATGCGATCAACGCTTCCGTTGTGCCAAAGTTTTTGAGTTTGAGTAGATCATCCTTCATGTATGGGGACGCCATGTATGTATCTGGATTATGTTGGCCAATCTGAGACTGGTAAGCTGTCATGAGACTGACAGAAAGTTGCCCCTTATCTTGCAAAGTTTCTCACAGTGAGTCGGCCATCACGATAATGTCTTGAGACATGAATACTATGCCATCTTTTTCTGCGGAGAGATTCGCCATGATGATGCGCATTTCAAGGTCGGTGAGACCTTTGCACGAATCGCGATCAAAATCAGGAAAAGTTGGTTTAGTGGTGTAAGCAGGATCGTTTTTGCTGGTATCTTCTTCTGGCGACTTGTGTTGTACCGACTCTTGCAGAATTTGGCGGAAAGGTCGCCGTTGTCGGCGTTGTACAGCTGAAAAGAGATACCTTGGAACATCATCTGGTGACATAGTAGGATCGTTGAAATATCTTCTGTCACAGATGAGCTCCATGGCGTAGCGTCCTCTTAAGGAATGGAAGTCTTCAGCTGCCAAATCGGTGAAAGGAATTTCTTGGTTCAGCGCTTGGATATGTCGGATGGTGTAGAAAGCGCTGTCCCCAGATCCCGTGGTGGCTTGAACTGGAGGGTTAATGATTCTAAACCAGGGTTGGCTCCAGTCTTGACGAAGAGAAGGGCGTACAGCCCAGATTACTTTGAGCAGCCGGAAGGGTATACACCGGGCTTCACCTGCTGCGTCCCCGACGAAGTTTATTATGTCGGCTGGTAGCTCGGCGTTATTGAAGTTGTAAACTTTAGCGTCCCTTGCTTCGGTATCCACTACCATAAAAAGCCAGTGGTCCGAGACTTGGAATGGCATTGTAATATAGCGTGCCCGACGTGCTAAACCGGCACGCAGCCGCTCAATCGACCGCGCGTGCAAGCTTTTGTGTAAAAGGCCAAAAGACAATGCGGGTGAAGCGTTGAAGGCTGGTTGTATCCGCTGTTTACTTCTATAGATTTCTATACAGTTGGCGAGGAGGACACAGAAGATTGGCATTGGCATCATAGACCGGGGTCGGAGAATGCAACGAAAATTTTCACGTGTCAACGTACGCCTGGTTTTTGTATTATTGTAAACTATGTCGTCCCCTGCTTTTGCATCGTCTACTATAGTGTTCAGGATGAAGATGTCTTGAGCATCTAAAGTAGAGATGGCTGTCCTATCAAGATCGTGCATTTTTTGTGGGAGAGGAGGTGGCGGGGGGAGGTATTGTAGTGGAGGGGAGGCGTGCTGTTCGGGGGCCTCTTCATGGTCTCTGAGGTTGTCGTCTAGATCGGAGGTGGAGTCAAGATCTGCGTCAGTATCTAGACTCACTCGGTCTGCCTCGTCTAGGTAAGGGGGAGAAGGTGTTGAGGGGGGGAAGAAGTTTTTGGCGAGGTAGCGCTGGCTCTTAGTATGCATTGTTGGAGCTCAGCGAAGGCCGCATCCTTGGCAGCTTCCCCCATTGACCCCATAGCGGAGTAATCAAAGAATTGGTCCCCGTAAGAGATGTTTACGTTGTCATGCTGTGGGGACTTGGGGTGGTAGTCACTTTCCTGGTGACCTTTATCAGACCCTCTATGGGGGGGTCCTGCTGCGTTTCCTGGATCTTCACCGTCATCGTGCTTGTCTCCTGAAGATGTGTCTTTATTGGAGTCAGCAGATGAATCGGATTCATCTTCTTCTTCGTCATCATCGTCGTTGTCGTCCGCAGCTTCGTCGGTTGTCTTCTTTTTAGTCAACTTTTTGCACCGCCGGTGAGTGGCTTGTAGCTCATCGAAAGCCACTTGCAGATGCTCGTATTTCTCGAGCAGTGCGTCGTGGGCTTCTTTGAGATCTGTGTATCTGCCCTCGGCGGAGAGGAGGCGTGCTGTCAAATCTGTGACTTGGGCATGGAGTTGTTGTGTTTCATTGATATTAGCTTCCTCTTGATGATGATGGAGTTGCGTGATTGTTTCGGAGATGGAAGCCAGGCGCGTGCTTAGCTCTTCTTGATTCTGCTCAAGCTTGCGGAGATTCCCTTGCAGAGGGTGAGTCTGGTTGGAGATCTCATCGACTTTTGTTGTCGTAGCTTCTTGCTAGCGCGTTGCCCCAAGGATCAGGTCTGGCAGGTTGTTGGTGTGGCTGTTGATATGCTCAACTTGCTTAGCCACTTCATCCTGTCGTTGCTGGATGCCTTGTAGGACGACAGGAAGAGCTCGGTGTTGGTTGTCGATCCTGGTTACCTGTTTAGATAAATCCTGTACACAAGAAAAAACAGAATGTAATAGGTTAGAAGGATCGGTGAGGAGGTGTCGGACAGCGTCAAATTGACGGCCGAATTCCTCACCGATGTTAGTAAGGGGGGCCCCAGAGGCGGAAGGGTGATGTGGCTGGGGCCTATGTGGGATGGTGGTAGTGTCTTGCGGAAGAGACACTGATGATAGCCCGAACTGCGTAGTGACTGTTGATGAAGTCACCAGCGGTGTCGGGGTTGTGGCGGATGTGAAGAGCAGTGGTATTTGTGGCGAAAAAGGTGGCACTGATGATGAAGGGGTGGGAACTGTGGATGTGAATGGAAAGGTGGTGAAGTCGGGCATGGAGGTGGAGAAAGGGAAACCCGATGTTAGGGTGGGTGAAAAGGTGGATGCGAATGCTGGCATGGATGTGGGGAGGAAAGTAGTGGTGGGGGCAGCGGAGAGCTGCTCATTTAAACCCTGGATGAAAGAGTCAAATGAGGAAGTTGTTAAGATTTCATCGTTAAACCGCTCGTCCTCCGGGTTTGGGCGGGACGTTGGTGTCCCCGACAGCTGTTGGACCCGCAGCAACCTCCTAGAAGGTCGTTTGACAGGGATTTTTGTAGATCGAGCTGTCGGGGCTGTGATGCTCGTTTCAGTTGGACCCGCAGTTTGTTTCTTTGCAGCGGGTGTGACCGAAGCTAGTAGATGAGTAAGCTCCTCATCAGAAAAGAGGAGCTGTGTCATATCATAGTGTGCTAGCTCTGGTAACGGAAGGAGGGTTCTTGATGACTTAACCATCGGGCAGAATACATAGTGTAACTTCCCATCCTTTTCTTTGATTATAAACGAATTTTTCAAAGATTGTTCATTTGTAAGGATGTCGCCCTTTATTTGCGTGCATTGGGGTAATAGCATGTCCATCTTAAAAAATTTAATTATGGATGTGACATGGCCCCCCAAACAGATCTCTTTCCCTATGAAGGCGGCGGATAATTTCTGGACCATCAACCGTCTGATGTTGACTGGCCTGCCGTGGAGGATAGACCAGAGGACAAAGAGGTCTGATATTATAACGTTTCCTCCCTCCGTTCTTGGAAAAAGTGCGCCAGCTAGGATTTTGTGCAGAGTGCGCACAAATCCGGAGTGTATGTTGGACGCTTTGCATGTTTTGGCGTCGTATGTGGGAATCCCAGTTAAACTTTTCCAGAATGTGTGGCGGTTGAATTCTGGATGATCAGTTCCCACTGATTTGGCCTTTTGTAGCTGTTCCAGGTCGTCAATGAATATTGAATTGAGCATATTCTCTGTTAAGACGACGTTGCTACCGAAGATTTGGGTGACAAGCCTTCTATCACCCCCATCCCGTGACCTATCTGCAATGTCGACGGGCTCCTTTGTCAGGCAGGAGAAAAATTCCGCTGTGGGCTCGATGTAGGATAATTCAGGTATTAAGCACAACCTGGTGAGGTTGGCTTTTTGTAGCGCTTTGAAGATGCGCTCGTGAATTCCCATTTTAGCTAGTATGCTGGAGCAAACATACTTAGTTGGTTTAAGGTTTTTATCGGTGGTGATGGAGGTTTGGATGGATAGGTGCTCTGGTGGTGGTATTGGGGCAATGATGGGAATGAAGGTGGTAGGGATGGTAGCTGCAGAGGTGATGGTGGTAGCAGCGAAGGTGGATGGTTTGGCGGCAATGATGGGAATGAAGGTGGTAGGGATGGTAGCTGCAGAGGTGATGGTGGTAGCAGCGAAGGTGGATGGTTTGGCGAAGGGTTGGTCCATGGAAGATAGAGGGTGGACTTGTTTTCTTGCCCTCTTGGGGGGCTGCCCAGATGCAGCCTTTGTAGCTTTGCATTTTCCCTCTGTCTCTTGGGCAGAGGAGTCTTCATCGGGATTCGGTATGTAGTCCGATCCTTCATCATCGTCTGAAGAGATGTGCTCGATGTCCTCTTCCGGGGCCTCACCCAAGCATTTGGTGAGGCGAGTTATCTCACACAGTACGTCAATGATCTTGACCTTGGGAGGGACGGCGCTGGTGGTGTTGTAAGTGTCCCTGATCTGTATGAGCCTGTCTCACTCTTCCATCATCTGCTCCCTTGTCAGAGCAGGGGCAGTTCCTGAGCCGGAAGTTTTGTTTGCTGGTGACGCCATTTCTGAAAAAGAATAAGAGTTTCATAATTAGAGAAGATTTGAAACAATGTAGATTTGATTTGTAGTTATATTTTTTATATTTTGCGAAAGCAAAAAGGGAAACGAAAACCAAACGGTTTCAAGACCGTTTGGTCCCAAACGGTTTCAAGACCGTTTGGTCCCAAACGGTTTCACGACCGTTTGGTTCCAAACGGTTTCGGGACCGTTTGGTTCCAAACGGTTTGAGGGCCGTTTGGTTCCAAACGGTTTCGGGACCGTTTGGTTCCAAACGGTTTGAGGACCGCTTGGTCCCAAACGGTTTCAAGACCGTTTGGTCCCAAACGGTTTCGGGACCGTTTGGTTCCAAACGGTTTGAGGACCGCTTGGTTCCAAACGGTTTCAGGACCGTTTGGTCCCAAACGGTTTCGGGACCGTTTGGTTCCAAACGGTTTGAGGACCGCTTGGTCCCAAACGGTTTCAAGACCGTTTGGTCCCAAACGGTTTCGGGACCGTTTGGTTCCAAACGGTTTGAGGACCGCTTGGTCCCAAACGGTTTCAAGGCCGTTTGGTCCCAAACGGTTTCAGGACCGTTTGGTTCCAAACGGTTTCGGGACCGTTTGGAAAGCGAAGAGTCGTAGGTCGCCGGCGTGGGAGAAGACGGAACGGCGCGAAGGTGAAAAACACACCGGCGCCTTTGAAAACAATGAGAAGAACGGCGACGGTGATGAAAGCGATGGAGAGTTGGTGAAATCTTTCGACAGAGACGGCGATGGCAGAGCAAGAGACGTCGTGCGATGGTACAGGAAACTGCAACTGGCACCATGATGGTGGCGATAGAACGGTGCGGTGACGAAAGTGATAGAGGAGTCGGTGAACTCGTTCGATGACGACTGCGATGGTGGCGAAGGAGACGTCGGAGTGAGCAGCGTGCTTGTAGTCGCCGGACTACCTTGCGAAAGGTGGATGGACGAACGGGTGAGAAGCTTGCGCGGATGCAACAGGAGCAAGAACGAGATTCTTCGCACAAAAGCTCTGGAGAATTCGAAGGTTCGAAGAGAGAAGGACTGAGGGGTAGGGTTGATATTTATAGTGATTGGTTGGTGACCTTTTGTATTCCAAACGGTTTGAAGACCGCTTGATCCCAAGTGAACTCAAGACCGTTTGGTCCCAAACGGTTTCAAGACCGTTTGGTCCCAAACGGTTTCAGGACCGTTTGGAGGGGCACAAAAGGTTTGTATATTTATGTTTGTTTTTGGGTATGTATATTATTTTTTTTGTATTTTGGTTTATGAATTTTTATGTTGTTTGTTTTATGTATTGTTTTTGTAGTTTTGATTATGTAGATTTTTTTGTATTTTTAGATTAATGATGAAAGAACTTAAAGAAAGCAAAACAAATTCAAAAGAAATTAGAGAAGGTGATACTGAGGTCTTGGGTTGCCTCCCAAGAAGCGCCTTGGTTTTATGTCGCTGGCTCGACGAAGTTAAAACATTATTATGCTGCTGTCATAGTATTTGATTGCTCATGTCTATTTGGCCCATGTTTAGGGTTCGATTCAGGCTGCCCAGCGAAAGTGCCTGTTGGGGGTTTCAATTGTGCAGCAATCTGGGCAAGCTGTGCTTCAACTGCCTTCTGTTGAGCTTGTTGGTTGGCCAGCATGGTTTGCTGAGACTGAAGCATTTGTTTTATCAAAGATAGCTCATCTTCCGGTTGTGCAGTGACGTTTTTCTGAGGGTTTTGTTGTTGAGACTGTTGAATATGCAATTGCGGGTGAAGCGGGGGATGAGTGTACTGATAGTAGGCTGATTGATTTCTAGGGTAGTTATCCCTAGGGAAATTGTTCCTTGGGTTCCCTTGATTTTGGTTAAGATTGTTTGGAAATCCAGGAGGCAGCCTACTGTCAAGCCCCCCTTGTGTCTGATGTTGCGGATTCGCAGTTCCAGAGGGATTCCCATACTGGAATCCAGGATGGTTCCTTGGTTGACTGGGATTATAATAAACTTGTCCGGGAATAGTATGGATGGAATTGACTTGCTCTAGAATCTGATCTTCAGCCTGATTAGTGATGGCCTCATAGGATTGTGGTGGTGGATGCAGATCCATCATCACATTATAGAGTATTCCGCAGGAAAGAGTCGGATGATCCGAAGAATGACAAGCTTCATAGGATCCTGTGACGGCTTTGACTTGATGAACCAGCGGGGTTTTCTTCTTATCAATTTCCCCTAGGGTTGTTTCAAAGGTTTGCTGTTTATGAGCAATTGTCTTCAAAGCTTCGGCTATTGACTTTAGTTCCATAGATTCCTCAGCTTTACAGACTTTAAGGACGCCTTTTCCGGTTGACCGCCCCCAGTTGGACTGGTTTTCAGCTCCTAAAGTAACGATTTTCCAGGCATCTTCATAATTTTTCCTCATGAAATTTCCTCCAGATGAGGAATCTAGGAACTGTTTAATGTCATCGCTTACCCCTCGATAAAAAGTTTCAATCAATTGATTCTGTGAAATTCCATGATGAGGGCATTTGCGTAGAAGTTTCTTGAATCTTTCCCATGCCTCAGCGAGGGTTTCTCCAGGTAGCTGGGAGAAATGGTTGATCTGCCCTCTGATTTCATAGGTCAGCGAGGGTGGAAAGAACTTCTCCAAGAATTTTTCCTCTAGAGGGGCCCAAGTGGTTATGATGGGTTCTCTGTCCAGTGAGTTGTACCAACTCAAGGCCCTTCCAGATAAGGTGAAATGAAACAGGTGGAGCATTATTGCGTCGAAAGCAATGCCAGCTTGCGGGACCAGGCGGCATAATGCCTTAAACCGTTTCAAGTGGTCCATGCAATCGTCCCCTGAACCTCCAGAAAAGGAAATTCCTTGCATAATCTGGATCCACTGGGTCCGGATCTCAAAGTTTGGGATATTGATGATCGGAGGCCGGACCGGGTGGTTGTCTTCGTAATTCTTCGGGACAGCATAGTCCCTCAGTTGCTTGTTTCGTAGTTCGAGCTGAGCAGCCTCGGTCTCTGCTCTTATGCGGGCTTGCTCTTCTGCTCGTATTTCCGCTTGTATTTGGGCACGGGTGTCTGCAATGAGTTGTGCCCGTTGTGCGGCGATAGCAACATTGACTCTCTCCATCACCAAAGCGGCTTGATGCTGTTCGTCAGCCATTTGACTAGCGCGTTGGCGATTGAGACGGATTCTGCGGTGGAAACTTCTCTCTACCTCGGAGTCGAACTCCGGATCAGGGGAGAATCCTCGATTATGCGGTGATTGCATATACGGGTTCTACCTGAGTAAAGAAAAGAGAACACCTTTAGATAATAGAGACAATATGAAAGCTTCAAGAGGATAGTGAATTATGATTCAAAAAGAAAGTGTAAAATCCTAACCAATTAGAAAAATAAACTAAGTGAAATACTAACGTTCCGTTGTCCCCGGCAACGGCGCCATTTTTTGATGGTGAATACCTGTCCCAGGATTCTATCACCAAAAACCCTAGAGAGGATGAATGTCTTCCCTAGGTTTACCTATAATTGGTGCTTAGATAACAACTCCAACCCCATAAGAGTATGGAAGCCTTATCATAGTACAGATTTAGGATCGAACCCAAAAGACAACGGTCTTGTTGCAAGCAACAAGATGGAAAACGTACAGCACTTCACTTAGTTACTTTACTAATTGGCACTTATATCAAAAGGTTGGATTTTGATTGGTTTTTAGACTAAAGCATGAAAAGTAAATGACGCAAGTAAAACTAAGATTTAACAAATGATGATGAATCACTGGGGTTAAGCAGGTATTCACCACCGCTACACATGCATTGTTTATGTACTAATCAAGCAAGACTTATAAGCTAGATGCATGGATGTTCCACAAGACCGATGCCTTATAAGACAAGAGCGATGCTTTGCATTCAAGGATGATCCACAAGACCGATGCCTCGTAAGACAAGAGCGATGCATTGCATCCTTCGATGTTCCACAAGACCAATGCCCATATAAGACAAGAGCAATGCATCACATCCTTCAAGGGTTAAGTAGCTCTCATTCGGTACATTTCTACGTGTCAATGAAGATATGTAGTCTTCCAAAGAGAGAAATCTTACTCAACCTCATGAAACGTGCATCTAAAACTAACAAGCGAGCGATAATTATCAAATCGAATAGTGTCTTTGTAGGCCTAGTCTCCTATTCGGATAACCTAGCTACGAGAAGCGTGGGAATGTTGCAACGCCAGCCATTCCCGATCAAATGGTCACATGATTTACATCATTCCCCTCGCAAAGCATGTTCCTCGACTTACCAAGGTTACTTCCATACAGATGGAAGTGTAACGGATGATAGTGAGTATACTCCACTCTTTGAGATACACTCCTAGACACCGAAGCGGATGCGTGGTGGATACACACACCAGAAACCAACACTAAATCGATATTCGAGTCTCGAGAGCGGTCGTAGACAAACCACAACAAAAGACAATAGATGCATACAAGAACGTGGCCATCATTCAAGCATGTATGAAACGATTTAGTATTAAAACGAAAGGATAACATCTTTTTAGTACAAAGTACAAAGCATGGGCAGCGGGGCTAGTCCCCGCGCCCCAGTGGATGGAACTACTCGCTCCTCATAGAGGGAGCATCAAAGGAGGAGGCAAGAAGAGATAGAAAGAACATCATCTCCACTGAGGAGAGAAGGTTGAACCCTTGGTGAAGAGAGCAACGATCTTCACCCTTCGTGGCTTGCTTGACGACGGATCTTCTCCTATCACCTTCTTTGTTGATGAGAGAGAAGGTAGCTTTGCAATGGAACGTGAGTCTCAGACCGGCAGCCTCGGGCGGTAGATGGTGTTGTTCTGGTAGTAGAGAGACAGCCTCTGGACGTCTGGACCTCCTCAGGGATGGCCCTTGAGGTCTTATTTATAGGCCTTGAGTGAGGTCAAACGGTCTTGAGACCGTTTGGGTTCAAACGGTCTTGAGACCGTTTGGCGTCAAACGGTCTTGAGACCGTTTGGCGTCAGACGGTCTTGAGATCGTTTGGCGTCAAACGGTCTTGGGACCGTTTGAACTCCATGCGGTCTTGGGACCGTTTGGCTTCATGCGGTCTCGGGACCGTTTGAGCTTCATGCGGTCTCGGGACCGTTTGAGCTTCATGCGGTCTCGGGACCGTTTGAACTCCATACGGTCTTGGGACCGTTCGGCTTCATGCGGTCTTGGGACCGTTTGAACTCCATGTGGTCTTGGGACCGTTTGGCTTCATGCGGTCTCGGGACCGTTTGAACTCCATGCGGTCTTGGGACCGTTTGGCTTCATGCGGTCTCGGGACCGTTTGAACTCCATGCGGTCTTGGGACCGTTTGGCTTCATGCGGTCTCGGGACCGTTTGAACTCCATGCGGTCTTGGGACCGTTTGGCTTCATGCGGTCTCGGGACCGTTTGGCTTCATGCGGTCTCGGGACCGTTTGAACTCCATGCGGTCTTGGGACCGTTTGGCTTCATGCGGTCTCGGGACCGTTTGAACTCCATGCGGTCTTGGGACCGTTTGGCTTCATGCGGTCTCGGGACCGTTTGAACTCCATGCGGTCTTGGGACCGTTTGGCTTCACTCGGCCTTAAGGTTGTTTATCCTTTTATGATTTTTTTGCGCTTTTTCTGCAAGTGTAAAAGGAAAAAGTTAGTTTGATGATGTATTTACAAAAAAGGGGTAAAATTAGGTTTATGTACCGTATAAACGTAAAAAGAGTATGGAAAACTAAAGAAAAAGACTAAGATAAACTACTAAAATAGGAGGTTATCAGGTGGAGCTATGTTTAAAGGTTTTTTATGGATGACTTTTCCGTCTACGGTGCATCATTTGACCAATGTTTACAAAATCTTGATAAGGTGTTGCAGAGATGTGAGGACACACATTTGGTCCTCAAGTGGGAAAAGTGATATATGACGGTAAATGAAGGCATAGTGCTAGGACACAAAGTGTCCTACAAGGGACTGGAGGTGGATCCAGTAAAGATTGATGTTATTTCCAAACTACCTTCACCTAATACGGTGAAAGGGGTGCGGAGTTTACTTGGTTATGCAGGATTTTATCTCCGGTTTATCAAGGACTTTTTGAAAATAGCTAAGTCGCTATCTGAATTGCTTGAGAAAGATGCATTTTTTTTATTTTAACGATAAATGTCTGCATGTTTTTGAGGTACTTAAGGAAAAATTGATTTTGCACCATTTGTTCAAATGCCAGATTGGACTAAGCCTTTCAAACTTATGTGTGACGCGTCGAATTTTGCAGTAGGGGTTGTTCTTGAGTAGCATCTTGAGAACAAACTGACAACGATTTTTTATGTGTCTAAAACTTTAAATGATGCCCAACTAAATTACACCACTACCGAGAAAGAATTTCTTGTTGTGGTTTTCTCTTTTGAAAAATTTAGGCAGTATTTAGTGGGTTCTAAGGTTGTGGTGTGGATTGATCATGCCGCCATAAAATACTTGATGGAGAAGAAGAATGCTAAACCTAGATTGATTATGTGGATGTTATTATTGCTAGAATTTGATATTGAAATTAAGGATAAGGCAGACATTGAGAATGTGGTTGTGTACCACTTATCTCAGTTAGAGTGGGTTAATGAGGGAGATATTAATATACCCATTACTGAGACATTTCTGGATGAGAAAATTCTTTCAATTCAATCTACAGATCATTGGTTTTTGCATATTGTCAATTACCTTGCATGTAAGGAAATCCCGGATGATTGGACTTATCAAGAGAAAAAAGGTTTTTCCATTCTTTAAGATATTATTTTTGGGATGACCCTATCTTGTTGAGACAATGCAAGGATGGAATCTTGAACAGGTTTGTACCGGAAAATGAATATGATAGTGTGGTCAGTCACTGTCATACACTACCCATCGATGGTCATCATGCGAGTGGAAGGACGGTGGCTAAGGTGCTAGAGAATGGCCTTTACTGGCCTACACTTTTCAGAGACGCCTATGACTATGTGAGGGGGTGCGATTCCTGTCAAAGGGTAGGTAACATATCTAAGCGGCAAGAGATGCTTCTCAATGTATTTCAAGAAGTTGAGGTATTTGATTTGTGGGGTATTGACTTCATGAGACCCTTTGTGTCCTCTATTTCTAATTTATATATCTTGCTTGTGGTCGATTATGTATCAACGTGGGTAGAGGAAATACCCACAAGGACTAATGATGCTGCAGTAGTGTGTCGGTTTGTGAAGGATCATATTTTCTGCAGGTTTGGGATGCCACGGATGATCATTAGCGATGCGGGCACCCACTTCACGAATAGGAAATCCGCTGCATTGTTGAACAAATATGGGGTTAAACACAATGTAGGTACCCCGTATCACCCGAAAACACAAGGTCAAGTGGAAGTGTCGAATGGAGAGATTAAGAAGATCCTGGAGTGCACAGTGGCCTTATCAAGGAAGAATTGGAGTGCGTTGCTATCAGATGCTCTATGGGCATACAGGACCGCATGTAAAACACCTACAGGCACTATGCCTTTTAGGTTGGTGTACGGCTGGGCCTGCCATTTGCCGGTAGAATTGGAGAACAAACCGCACTGGGCACTAAGGAAATTGAATTTGAGCATGGTCGAGGTAGGGAGAAAGTGAATGTTAGAGCTCAATGAGCTAGATGAGCTACGGGTGAATTCCTACGAGAACTCAAGGATTTATAAGGAGCAGACAAAACAGATCCATGATCGCCACATTCAGCTACGAGTGTTCAAAAAGGGTGAGAGGGTGCTTTTGTTCAATTCAAGGTTAAAAGTGCATCCTGGCAAATTGTGATCTCACTGGAGTGGACTGTTTGTGGTAGAGGAGGTGCGACCCCATGGTGCTATCATGGTTAAGGATGGTGATATCACATTCTTAGTAAATGGTGAAAGATTGAAGCACTATTATGGGGAGGACTACACAAGGAAGGTTCATGAGGTTAAACTCATGAAACTTAAGGAAGAATGAATAGCTTGATTTCATCTAGCCTAAGACATTAAAGTAGAGCACTTTTTGGGAGGCAACCCAGCCATTGGTAGATTTCATTTCCATTTACTTTAGTAGTTTTGGTTAATTTTGTTTTTAGTGTAAAAAGGATACCCTGGTGTGTGTTAACTGTACAGAACTGCTTGGGTGTCGATGGTAGCGATGAGGGTGCAGAGCGACAACTACAAAAAAATTTCTCTGTTGATACTATTGACGGCCTCGTCGATAGTATCGACCACCCAATAGGTTGATTGACCCAAATTATGGAGGAGGTCGATAGTATCGACACCATAGTCGATGCACGCAAGATCCCTGAAGATTTTTAGAAAATTTCATAGCAGAGATATCGATACCATCGACCCCTATGTCGATGGTATCAACACAGCTTCAGAGGAATCCATCACCAAGGCCTCGTGTGGAAAAGGATTGGCAATAGAAGTCGATGCCATCGACACCTCGTCAATGGTATTGACATGACACTTCAGCGATCCACGAGACGCCATCAACGAAGTATGCCAAATATGGAGATTGATCCATGGGAAGGGTCGATACCATCGACCCTCGTCGATAGTATCGACGTGTCATCGATCTGGGCCCCCACATCCAGCAATCAATGATCATCGATGCCAGCGAAGGAACATATTGTACTACAGGTGTCGATACCATCGACACCCTGTTGATGGTATCGATGGGGTACCAGGGGAACCGACCTCAACTCTAAAATAGGGGGTTGTATTTCATTTTTTCTTCACACCTTCATAGCATTCTTCCCCAACCTCGACATTGTGCATTGACGAGTAGACGGGTACCTTCACCGAGCATCCAACAAGCTACACGTCTTCCTCAAGTTCATCATCGACTGTGGAGATTATCTTCTCCGACCTTCATCGAGCTCCTTTTCTCTATATTTTCTCTATCATCATGGTGAGGTATGGAGCATCATCTTCCTCACACGTTGCTCCAATGGAGATTGAGACGTTTGTACCACCACTGCCAGGCTCCATTCCCCGTCTGAGAATTGCACATCCCTCGGCAGATGTGAAGAAGATCTATGATGAGTTGATGAAGCGGTCAATTGAGCCTACTCGTTACGTGGATCAAGCCCTGATCTGAGACCTTGGCTTTGAGGACAACCTCAACTATGTCCTTCGTGGCCAATTTGGGAGGTTGTTTCCGAGTGAGGAACAAATCTCCTATCATGTTGAGGGCCACCCTTTCTTTGGCGAGTGGTCGACATACAAGGAACTCGTGGTAGAGTTCATGGCGTCTCTTGACATCTACGTCGTTCCCAATGACCTCATTGCCATCGATTGTGAATGGATCAAGGGCCGAGTCTCCTTTCGGTTGTTCAACTGCAACTACACCATCATGCTCGACCAGTTCAACTCAATCTACAACTGGTGGCATTCGCCCGAGCAATATAGACGGCCGGACAATCGGGACGACTATGACCGCACCGGCAGGCAAGATGCTTAGCTACCACAATGCAGTCGTCGCCGACTTCGAGCACCCATTCGTACAGATTCTTCACCATATGTTGTTTATTACCTTCTTTGCTCGTGGAAAATTGTCACTGATCAAGTTCAAGGAGACGAACTTTTTTTCCTCTACAAGCTGTTGAAGAGGGAAAAGCTTAATTGGGGCACATTTTTATTGACGCGCGTGATGACCGTGAAGAGGAGCACCTGACGAGCCCCTATTAATTTCGGAGGTCTTATCATGCCACTAGCCCTCTACCTTGGGCTAGACTTGTCCACGCTCCCTCCACTGGTTAGCCAGAACCCTAACAATCTGGCCCATTTTCACCATTCCAATCTTCTTACACTCCGTGATGGTGTGGTATACGCTCATGGCCACATTAAAAAGGAGTATCAGGAGCGCGTACTGCTAGACCCCATCTTCAACCTCCAGCTAGACCAACACTTTTGGTGGCCTATCATTGCTATTGAGGATTTGGAGGAGGAAGAGGATGCGGGAGACGATGATGATGTGGACAACGACGATGCGGAGGAAGAAGAGGCTTTTATACCAGTTCGGTCATGAGTAGCTCCCAGGAAGCATCCACGCTTCTACCCGGGAGCTTTATCATCTTCCCAGCCACCGCCACCACAACCCTTCCACGATGGAGATGATCCCTATTCTATGCAGGGGATGTATATCATGCTCCAATCTATCCAGGAGTCCCAGCAGTCGCACAAGACAGCTTTTGCAGGGATCCAAGATACGCAGAATAGGCTATATGAAAATCAATAGGTGATCTTTGAGAATGAACGACTTCTATTCACCAACCAGTAGCAGGGCTACGACCGGTTGGGGAGGATAGAGCAACAAAAGCAGCCTTTCTACGATCATTACAGGATCCAAGGCTACTTCAGGGGATATCCATAACCACCGCCCATGCCACCTTATGATCCAAGCTTTCAGGGAAAATATCCAGATTGGAACCCCCATACCCATTAGTACTCATCTTTTCCGCCACCACCACAATAGAGGGTATCACTGTTCCACCTTCTGAGGTTGTTTTTTTACTATGAGGCCATAGTTGGATTCAAGCTTGGGGGGATGGAACAGTTTCTATCTTAGTTTTTGTTTCATTTTCTTTTATTTTAGCATTTTTCTTAACTTTTTGCAATTTCTGTTAAGTTGTGTAATCTTGTTATTTACAACTTTCTAGAATTCACAGTCTATCTATTATAATTTGTCGATGTCTAATATAAATGAATGTCATCTCTATGTTTGTCATATGGGGGAAATTTGCATTAATTAAAAAAAAATCAAGAAATTGTAAGCTTGCCTTGTTTGAAATTGAATAACTTATGAAAATCATTGGGTAGGTCAACTTTAAAACATAGGATCATAACTGTACATCCTTATGATTCAAGAAATGTGGATGGAATTGGATGTTGAGCCTAAATTGACCAAACGGTAACGGGGCTTTAATCTGAAGTGCGAGAGAAAAACTCGTTGATTGATTAGTACACATGTTAGTAAGGAGGGACATATAATATTTTCCAATGGTTCTGTCAATTAGTCTTGTGATCTATCCACCTCATTTCATTCAAACTCCACCATAAGGACTGGGAGCACATTATAAATTTTCATCTTTTGATTGCATTCCAGTTAGATTTGATTGCATAATAGCTAGATTTTGCATTAAAAAAATGAAAATGAAATGAGATTTGTATATTAGTCATGCATGTACACATTCTTAAGTGCATGCCATGGTAGATGCATAATTACTTTCATGTAGTTGCATTTTGCATACTCTTGAGCATATAGGACATTATGTGCCTTGTTAATTCTAAAAAATAAGAAATGTGGGGGACTTGTTCTATACTCTTTGAGAATTAGGGTGTAATGCATCAATGGTAGTAGCTATGTGAAAATAAGTCCAAAAAAAATAAAGTATTATAAATCAAATCTTAGTCAAATTGAAAAAAAAACACAAGAAGGACTTGAAAAAAAAATAAAGTGAAATCAGAGGGAGAAAAGAACTTGTTCCACCTGCATAATAGGAAGAATAAGCACATGATGTAGTCTTATAGACATTCCATCTCACCTTGAGACGGAATAGTAGAGCATGCATCATTCCACCTAAAATGTAGGAAGTAGGTCATTTCCATACGCATATGCATCATTTATGTCATTTTTATTATTTATTGCATTATAAACTGTAATGTGCTTCTTTTTCTTCCACAACTGCCTATTTCATCCACCCATTACTCAAAATGGTAGGCCACCCATGATTATCTCCTCATTCTTGTATATCAGGAGATCATCTTCCATGTAGATAGTAGTCAAGATATGAGCAACGTAGATAGGAGATCACAAGATGCACCAAGCCTGAACCGGAGGAATTTATTATATCAACTGCCTTATGTGATAGTATTTGTTGGTCTTGGGGTGGGCATCTCTCATGGATGATAATTGTCACCTTTACAGTAGTTATCGTTCTGTGGTTAGTGAGGGTCGATATGTGCATGCCAGGTGGGAATCATACAGTGATATATTTTATACTAGTATGTTCTTTAGTTGACCCTCACAACTATATTTTGTAGTTTTGTTGCTCGAGGATGAGCAAAGTTCAAGCTTAGGGGAGTTTGATGTGAGGATTTTGAGTCACTTTTATAGGCTAGTTTTGTATGTATTTTATGTGTTTATTGGTCATGTTCATGGTTAATATTGCATGATTCATTTCCTTTAGCCTATAATCTCGTTATGCATCAAATTTACCTTGTTTTATCTTATTTGGTATAAAAGATCATAATTTTCAGATTTGATTGTTCTTCTCATTATTTCAGGGAAGTTGCATATCTGTAGTGGTCGATACCATCGACATGCGTCGATGCCATCGAGACTGTCACAGTGAAGAGAGGAAGAAGAAGAAGAACTGGTCGATACCATCAACATCATGGTCGATGCTATTGATATTACATCAGCGAGCAAAAGATCAACGAGTCGATACTATCGACATTTTGTTCGATAGTATTGAGATGCCTTCAGAAAGAACCCAAAGAAATCGAAGAAGTGTTGCTACCCTAAGTGGTCGATACCATCGACACCCCGCCGATGGTATCGACACCATCAGGTCAAGAAATTTCCCAGAACAATCTTAATCGTACACCTGTGATGTTTTGGTTGTCGTAAGTGATCTATATACCTAAAAAAGATGGCCCAAGCCATACTATCACGTCAATAGTCACCGCACGAGTCTCGAAAGAGAGGAGAAGGAAGAACGGAGCCCAAAGCTATGCCCTGGATGTTTCTAGAGCTGCAGATAGGGTTTTCTACCGCCGAAAGGCTACAACACGCCCACCCCGCATCGAGGATCGCCCGGTTCTCCTTCGTTCAGGGGTTACACCATCTCCATCCACGTTTCCCCTATATTTTCTTCTTCCTTCATGATGTTTTTCATTGAGATGAACATGTGGGGCTAATCCCCTTTATCTTTAGGACCGGGAGTAGCTCGGATAATCGTTGTATGACACTTTTTGCATAGTTAATCATAATTTGTCTCTCAAATCTGTGGTATGATTTTATGTTCTCAATTCTATCATTGTTCTTGATCACCATAATGGTAATTTAATACCTTTAATTTCTTGTGACGAAGAATTAATGGTTGAAAAGAGGCAATAATCACATTAACTTATAAATCCCTTGAAAAAGGTGAGGTACGGTTAATGGTGGAAACCTATAAATATGTTCTTCATGCACCTAATTTAGGGTATAAGTTACTATTGATGTGGAACCGACCTAGATTAAGGTAGTGAATTGTATCGCAGAAGTGAACAATTTTATATACATGCCACTACCCAGAATAGGAGATGAATTGTGATAATTGTTTAGGAATTAGTACAACAAGAATCCGCAGTGAAACCGCAATCCTAAAGATCCCATTTTAATTGATTAAACCAACCCTTTAATCGATTGTTTTGTTTTCTTTTGTTTTTATTTCTCTTTCAAACAACTTTCAAACTTTTATAATCAGTCTAGCTGATTGCAAGTAGTTAGTAGTAGTCTACCGAAATCACATTCCCTGAGTTCGACTCGGGTGTCACGAAGGCCTATATTACATTGACGTGTGCACTTGCGTTTACGCACGATTTTAAATCTGTCAACCCCAAAACTTGGATAATTTGCAAGTTACACCTCAAACTCTCAACAAAGAACAAGTGAACCCTAATCACAACCTCAGGTGATTAGCAAGCATCTAAACACAAGGTTTAAGCAAAGCAAATAGGGTAAACCCAAAACAAAGGTCAGGGTCCTTACACTTAGCTTGTGATGACATAATTGGTTATAAACATTAACAACCAATATCAATTGGGACCTATATGGTCACACACATGGGATACATATAGAATAGGATTTTTAATCATGAATGATATTTGAATTGACTGATAAAGTGTTTACACATTCAATTCAAGCAACAAATCAACTGATGGGCTCCCAACCAACTAGTTTAAGTGTTAAACTGATCGGTTGGAGTGTCAGGTTGACTGAATATTGCATTGGTTGAATTTTGGATTAGTTGGGGAGAGAAACGACCAGTTCACTTAGTGAACCAATTGGTTCACGATTGTGAGATGACCATTTCATGAAGCAAGACATACAATTCATGGTGCAATTCCATTGAATCAAGGATTAGTGTTGATGTCATGTTCGTGCATTAAATTGATCAAAATTGCCAATACATATGTAGTTGGGAAACATGATGAAACAACTGGTTCACTCAGTGAACCAATCAACTCACATGCCAACCGATCAGTTCACTCAGCAAACTAACTGCTTCACCTACCATAGGTTGTGAATTTTTGTGTGATTCCAGTCCTTTCCACTCCCACAAAGATTGGAAACCCTGACCCTAACCCTCCTATAAATATAGTGGAAATGGGGGCTTCTCATACACATCAATTGCTTCTGACAATGGTTGTGGTAACCGAGAGAACATGAGCAAGTCCTACCCAATAAAGGATGGGATAGCAAGGGAGAAACATTATGGGAGTGCAAGTTAGTGACTAGTACACCAACAGGAGGGACAATTCCTTACTGTGTTCTACTAGAATGAAATGAGTTCTAGGTGGTCCGTGTAGACTTCCATAAAGGCATGGAGGTTGTTACTTGCCTCTAGTAGCACAACGTCAGCCTACTGTTTGTGGTGGAGACCAGGAGTTACTGCATTCGCCATTTGAGTGCAACTAGAAGACAACTTCACAACAACAATGAATTAGCCTAAGCTACTAACTGGCCATGAATATGCTCCGTTGTGTATAGGGGAACTAGTCCCTAACATTCCCTACTATCTTTGCAAGGCTCAATTGGGTTAGGGATTAGGTGTAATTCAATTAGAGTCTAAATAAGCCTAGGTTTTTAGGTTAGATGATTTTAGGATGATTACGGGCTGAGGTTAGTAATGGGAATGGAAGTGAGGTTTTAGGCCTCCCATCACTCACATTCTAACCTTAAGAAAGCTCCATGCTAATCACACCAAATTCATCTAAGCTAGATACTTGAATCTCTCAACTAGGGTTAGGAAGATTGATTAGAATGTAGGAGGATGGGTGGCTATCTAGGGATCCAAGAATTGGACCTAGGAGCAAATCCCAAAATTCACACATATAATCAATTTCCCTAAACTCCCAATTGATTTCAAGAAAAAACCAACAAACAATTTATGAAGAGTGAGATATAAATAGAACATAATCATTAGAAAATGGAATTATAAGTTTACATATCATTTTTCCTCCAACATGGTATCAAAGTAACATTTTACACCCCAAACAGCCCACCCAAGGTGCCTAGCTACTTGTAATAATGAAAACTACAAAAAGAAAGAAGAAGGAGATAGAAGAAGCCATGGAGCTCAGTGTAGATGAAGAAATCCTCCACTTCAGCTACTGCAGGGTGTCCTCCTCTCTCCTCTAAGGTGTAGGGGCATGGAATAATTGTGGAAATGGGTGGAAACTAGGGTTTTGATGGTGTAAATGGAGAAATGGAGGTGGAAATAGTGTGGAATGGCTAAGGGGTGAAAATGGGAAGCTAAGAGGTGGTATAAGGTATCTAGGGGTGGCCAACCTCGAGCTCCAACCACCCCAAAGTTTTATATAGGGGTCTAGGTTTAAGCGGGGGTAATATGGGCAAAGCAGTAGAAAAATAGGCTAGGGTTGATGCCCACCACATGGGTGGTGAGTCACCATGGTTGTGGTGGTTGTAGGGGAACATGATTGTGGTGTATGGGCATGAGTGAGGTTAAAAGTGGCTAAAGATCATAGGAAATTGGTCAAATTTGTACATGAAATGTCACGACTGTGGTGATCACCACGGGCATGCTGGAGCTTGGTCACCACGGGGGTGGTGGAAAGCAGCTTCAAACTTGCACTTTACTGTGACATGGGGCATTTGTGCCACGACCAAGGCCGTGTTAGAGCTTCTTCCTTGTACTTTGACCTTCAACTTGCTCATCTTTGATGCTCCTTGCATTGGGTTGACTCTTGACCACTTGGGGTAGGTTGGGGAAGCTCTTGGACTCCCTTTAGGCTCCTACAAGGGTGAAGAAACCCTTAGGTTCTCCTCCTTCTATCCCTTCCATCAAGTAGTGGCCAAAGCACCTATAAAACATACAAAAAGCCTCCATAAGTGCATTTGATAGAAACATGCATATTGAGGGAAATAACATGTAATCTAATAAGTATATATGTAATTAAAGTGAAATAAGACATAAGATTCAACCCTAAAATAGGACTGAATCAGTCTGCTACCTACCTGATGTCATATTTCCCTACAATGGTATTAGAGCCACGCCAATTTACTATATTTTGAGATAATTGATATGATTGGATTTTTAGTTTTATTGTTTATTTATTACATATGATGTGAATATTAATGTCCGACCAAATACCATATACAATTCCAAACTTATATATATATATATATATATATATATATATATATATATATTCAACTTATACATGTCACCCTAAAAGATGGCTTTGATGGTGGATGTGCAGCGTGATTATAGCCTATAACCCTAACTATATGTGTGTGGTGGTTGTGTGTTTATTTCCTATTTCATCTCAATTTTCATATTGAGCCTCTACCTTATCTTCCAAATCATAAAAGTATTATTGTCTCCTACATTTGCTCCCCTTGAATGTAAATTTAGGTTTCTTTATAATCATGTAATAGTAGGATAGTTTGTTTTCTTATTGCAATAAAGAATACAAGCTGACCATATGGAGGACCAAGGAGAACCAATCGAATGGAGTCCTAGATGATCAACTAAAGGACCCAAAAGATGGTGGACCAGAGACAATACAACCGAGGAGATGACCAACCGACTGGCCAGGAGGCAATACAATCGGTTAAAGGGTTGAACCAGTTAACCCAGATCAGCCAGCACAAATCTTCAAAAAACAACAAGTTTCTGTATGAGATGTAGACCTAAGGTTGTGGTAATTCCTTATGTCTCCAAGGAATTACATTGCAATGGACATAACCATTGTGTTTTTTTTATTGCATGTTTTCAATGTGGGAAATATCATGTATATGATACATATGTCATGATTGGATAATGTATATGTATTTATAAATACAAATACCTCAATATAATATTAATCCTAATATGCTTTCCATAAGAAGCACACATGAACATATTGATCAACCAAGCATCAACACGTCCTAGTTTGGTGTGCCGTCTATCGAGTAGAAGTGTCATGGTAGAAATGTGGGTCCTCCCTAGCAAGGTGCATATTCTACCATGTTATCCTTTGGGTCAGGTTTAAGTAGGTGAGTTTAATAAGATTAGTGCCTAGAAGCATAAAGATGGTCCATGTCAAAGATTTGTGCATACCATCTATCCAAGAATTGAATGAGATGCAATTCACAAATGTTTCCTATATTAATAATTGGTCATGGGCACCATTGTTGGTTGGTATTGACTTGATTGATTTTGGGTGTTGGCTCACTAGAAGATTGTATGTTGTAATATTCCGAATTGGTAGTCATGACTATCAATTTGAAGAAAATAGAAGGAGTAATAATTAATTAAAGTCCTAGTTAAATATCATTAGCTATTATTCTAATCAAATCAAGACGAAAGGTGTTTTAAAAAAATGCAAAATTTTCTCTTGTAGACTCAAATGACAATCAAATCATCACTACGATCGATCCTTATGAATGAAAATCTGAATGAGACATATTTCCATAACTGGTTTGGGACTTTGAGAAGTGTTCTCTGTGTTCCAAAAACACCAATGCTAGTGAAATGCCCTCCATGTTTTCCTAAGGCTAAAATGGATGCTTACTTGAAGCATGTTAATGATGTTGTAGACATTAAACACCCTATGCTGAGATATATGAACTACGAGTTGCATGAGCAAGATGAAAGGTATAATGTCTCTAAGGTGTTGTTTGAGTGCAAACTGACATAAGGAGACATGTTAGATCCCATATTCTCAATATGATTGTGCATGTGAAATATCTAGATAGATTGGGATTTCCTTTAGGTCAAGAGTTGGCCATGGATATGATTTTGTAATCATTGCCTATACTATATAATCATTTTATCAAGTGTTACAACCTAAGTAACATGACGAGACTGTTGTTTGAGTTACTTGACATATTGGTATATGTCGAAGCACAAATGACAAAGGCAAGGCCAAGAAGTGTTCTGAGACTAAGCTGAAGTCCAAGTCTTCTAAACTCAAAATAAGGAGAAGGATAACGAAACCTAGGAAGATGAAGCAAGGGATAGATATATCTATTTTGGTATGTACGTTATTGAGATTAACTTCACTACTTCTTAATCATGGGTACTAGATACCAGATGTGGATCACACATTTTCTCAAATGTGAAGGATCTGAAAAGAAGTAGACCTTTAGCAAAAGGTGAGGTTGAACTGTGTGTTCCTAATGGAGAGCAATTTATGCCAGTGCATTTGGAACCTACGAATTATCTCTACCAAGTGGGCTTATAATAGAGTCGGAGAACTTCTATTATGTACTTGCCATTAATAGGAACATCTTATCTATATCTTGTTTGGATAATAGCGGAGTTGAATTTCTGATAAAGAACGAAAGATGTTTTATTAGTACATATGAGATCTTTTATGGAAGAGCCTCAATATCATATGGTCTGTACTTGGTAGATCTAAAGACAAGTGTGTATAACGTATATGAATGAAGTATATAACCAACTTAGTACTTAACCGCTTGGCTCAGTAGTAAAACACTCATTGTAGAGCATGTGGGGGGTTCGAAACCCGCTGGTACACCTGAATGGGGAGGAAGAAACAACAAAAAAGCCTTGCATCTACGGTTGTGATGGGGCTCCTCCAGTAGAATAAAAAGATGGAAAAAATATCTTAAAAAATAAAAAAGTGTGTATAACATAATACAAAAAGACAAAAACTCAATAGTTCTTACCAAAGATACCTTTGACATTGTCGTCTAGGGCTCATAAATGAGAAACACATATCTATAATCCATTAATATGGTTATCTACACTCTTTTGATTTGGAATCAATAGAGACATGTGAGTCTTGTTTGTTGGGTAATATTAAAAAGACTCCATTCCCTGGAAACAATGAGAAGTTTGATGATCTATTAGGATTTATACATAATTATGTGTGTTGGCCTTTTTAGAACAAATGTTGTAGGTGGGTATCAGTACTTCATTACCTTCATCAATGACCTCAATAAGTATGTTTATGTTTACCGGATGAAACATAAGTCAGAAACTCTTGAAAAGTTCAAGGAGTTTATCAATGAAGTATAGAACCAACTTGGAAAAAGTATTAAGGCACTTCATTTTGATCAAGGTGGAGCATGCTTAAGCCAAGAGTTTTAGGACCTTCTGTGATCCCATGGTATCCTATCACAATGGACTACACCTGGAACACCACAACACAATGGTGTATCAGAAAGAAGGAATCACACATTGCTAGATATGGTGCGATAAATGATGAGTTTTGCTGATCTTCCAACTTCCTTCTGGGGTTATACTCTAGAAATTGCAGTGTATACACTTAACCATGTACCTTCTAAATCGGTTCAGAAAACAACATATGAGATATGACATGGGAAACATCCCGATGCGTCTTTTATGAATATTTGGGGATATGCAGTTTATGTCAAGAAAATGTTTCTTGAAAAGCTTGGACCCAAATTGGACAAATGTTATTTTATTGGATATCTCAAAGAAACTAGGGGATAGTACTTTTACACTCCATCTGAAAACAAAGTGTTTGTTTCCATGACTAGTGTATTCCTAGAAAAAGAATTTAGTTTTAAAGGAATCAATGGGAGAAAAGTAAAACTCAAAGAGGTTCGAGACCAACAAGAAAACATTGAACCTGAAGAGGTACATGAGGAACATGGAGACTCACAAATTGTTGTGGAATCTTAAATTCCTCAAGTAACATAGAAACCTTGTAGATCTAGTCGGACATGTCTTGAGCCTCAAAGATTTGGTTATCTTGTGACTCAAGAAGGTGGTGAGTTGGTCACAAACAATGAGCCAACAACCTATCTAGAATTTATTAAGGGACCGAACTCTGAGAAATGTCTTGAGGTCATGAGATCTGACATGGAATCCATATACACCAACAAGGTATGGATCTTAGTGGATCTACCTAAAGGGGTAAACCCATAGGGTGAAAGTGGGTCTTCACGAAGAAGACTGACATGGATGGTAAAGTGAAAACCTATAGGGTTAGATTGATTACAAAGGGTTTCAGACAAGTTCAAGGTGTTGACTGTGATGAAACCTTCTCTCCAATTTCCATGGTTAAATTTGTCAGAATCCTACTTTCCATTGCAATTTATCATGGATATGAGATTTGGAAAATGGATGTTAAAACATCATTCCTTAACAGGAATCTTCTTGAGGATGTGTACATGAAACAACATTAGGTTTTGTAAACCCAAATAATGCAAATAAAGTTTGTAAGCTACAAAGATCAATTTATGGATTGAAGCAAGCATCTTGGAGCTGGAATCTTCATTTTAACAAAAGAGTCAAAGAGTTTGGCTTTAGTAAAAATGAAGAGTAACCATTTGTGTACAAGATGGTTAGTAGAAGAATAGGCACATTCATCATATTGTATGTAGATGACATAGTGTTGATGGGGAATGACATTACTTCTTTACATATGGTAAATAATTGGTTTGGAATTACATTACCTTTGAAGGACTTGGGTGAAGCATCTGATATCTTGGGAATAAAGATCTATAGAGATATATCTATAAGGCTTCTTGGACTAAGTCAAAGTACATACATTGACAAAGTGTTGAAGAGGTTCAACATGGAGAACTTAAAGAGAGGAAACCTATCCATATGTCATGGTGTCAATATCTCTAGAGCTCAGTGTCCTATTTCTTATGAAGAAAAGGTGAACATGAGTAAGATTCCATATGCATATGCAATTGGATCTATCATGTACGCAATGTTATGTACTCATCTAGATGTCTTGTATGCCTTGAGCATGATGAGCGAATATAGATCAGATCTAGGTGATGCTCATTGCACAACTGTGAAGAACATCCTTAAGTACTTGATACAAACTAAGGAGAAGTTCCTTATCAATGGAAGAGAGGAGGAGTTGGCTATAAAGGGTTACATCGATGCAAGCTTCCAAATAGACAAATATGAATGTTGATTGCAATCAAGATTTGTATTTTACTTAAACAATAGAGTTATAAGTTGGAAGAGTTCCTAGAAAGAGATAGTTGTCGATTCTGCAAGAGAGGCCAAGTATATTGTTACACCGAATGAAACAAAGGAGGATGTATGAATCAAGAAGTTCATCTAATAACATGGGGTTGTTCCAAGCATCAGCGATGCAATTGAGCTATATTGTGACAACAATAGGGCTATTGCACAAGCTAAGGAACCCATATCACATCAGCGTTCCAATCATATACAAAGGTGATTCCATCTCACATGATTGATTGTATAACAAGGAGATGTGAAGATTTTTAGAGCACCAATCGAGAATAATGTTGTTAACCCCTTAAAAAGGTACTTTTGTAGCAGAAGCATGATGGTAATGTTAGATCAATTGGGATAAGATTCATGATTGATTGTCTCTAAGTGCAAGTGGGAGTATGTTAGTATGTATGCTCAAAGAGCCAATAATGTGATGATTGTAATGGCATAACTTATAAATGATTTGATTAATAATAAAGGCAAGATTCCAATTTTTTCTATTCTATTCAGTTATGAGATAATGATGTAATATAATAATTGTCTAAAGGATGTTATTACTCAATGATGTATGTCTTTTGGTTGAGGATCTGAATAATGAGATCATATGGGTGTTAGGACTATATACACTCTTCTTATGTCCCTGGTTAGATGTTATTGAGGAATGTGGATAGACATCGATAACACATAAGACTAGAGTGTGTGTTGGTTGATCACATAATATCATCAGTAATTATATGTGATATCAAACCAAACACATAGTACTTGTTAGAGAATAGTGTCTTAGACAGACCCACCATAAGAGTGATACATGGAAACCATAATTGGTAGTCAAAATCATCTCCTATAGTATTGGTGGTGATTGTGGTTCTTAGACATAAAATCACTACATTCATCAAATGTCATTTGATATATTTTGACATCATCCACTGTGATCCTGAATAAGGATTGTCATAAAGTTGACGATTGGGTGCAATGTGACACATTGGGATTACTATGAGTGATGTAGATGGGATTTGTTCCTCCTATAGGAGTATGATATCGTGGCCACTTGATAAGTGAGGCCAAGAAATGCATGGCCATTCACATGTAAGTCAATATGTGATATTAAACTTACATATATCTCAAACAGACTACTCTGATTCAAGGAACATGATTGAACATTTGAAGAGGATGATGATTCCTTTCATTGAGTTCAATTTGGATATCTGTGACAAAGGAACTATATAACACTACAACACCAATTGTAGATTGTAGGTTGAAGTTGTTCTCCAACTTTCCATTTACTTGGGTAGAAATGATGTGTGACTAGACACTACTCTTTACTTGTGATGGCATAAGTGGTTATGGACATTCACTGCCAATATAAATTGGGACCTATAGGGTTACACACATAGGATACACTTAAAAGAGGAGTTTCAGTCATGAATTGATAATTGAGTTGACTACTAAAGTGTTTAGTATTCAATTCAAGCAACAAATCAACTGACCAGACTCTGAACTAACTAGTTCAAGTGTTGAACCAACCAGTTGGAGCAGGTTGATTGGATATTGTATTGGATGAACTAGGGAGCAAAACGACCGGTTCACTTAGTGAACCTATCAGTTCGCGGTTGTGAGATGAACATTTCATGAAGCGAGACGCATGGTTTGTGGTGTAGTTCAAGTGCATCAAGGATTAGTGTTGACGTCATTTTATACATTAATCGGATTAGAATTGCCACTACATATGCGATTGGGAAACATGAAGAAACGACTAGTTCACTTGGTTAACCGATCGGCTCGCATGACAACTAATCTATTCACTTAGAAAATTGATTGTTTCTCCTATCATAGGTTACAAATTTTCCTAAGATTCCATTCCTTTCCACTCCCACACAGGCTGGGAACCCTGACCCTAACCCTCCTATAAATTTAGGGAATTTGGGGCTTCTTAGACACATCAATTGCCTCTAATAATTGTTTTTGTCTTCTCTGGTTGTGGTAACTAAGAGAACATGAGAAATTCCTACATGATAAAGACATGGATATCAAGGGAGACAATTATGGGAGAGAAAGTTTGTGACTAGTACACCAACAGGAGGGAAAAATCCTTCCTGTCCATTGTACTAGAATGACAAGAGTTCTAGGTGGTTTGTGTGGACTTCCATAGAGGCATTGAGGTTGTTGCCTACTTCTAGGAGAACAACATCAACCTGTTGTCTGTAGTGAAGATCAGGAGTTGTTGTTGATGTCGTTCGAGTGCAACTAGAAGACAGATACACAATAATGATGAGGAGATTGTCACTGGACTTTCTCCAGACTATGTATATCCTCGAAACCATCCTTTCCATTATATAGTTGTTGGGGCGATCTGTTGGATCAAGGGGAATATGACAGTAACATTTTTCATTGCCTACCTGATGCCATATTTTCCTACAACCGCCACCACCACAAAGGACCATTTCCAGGGTTTTCTCCCTCATTTTACTTATAAAAGGAGGGGGACTCCAAATCAAATGGTATCACATGTTCCATCGCATTTTCCATACCCTAGATTCAGCTTTGGGTTTGTTCTTGTTCTCTTTTCTATTACGTGTGAGTAGTTCCATACTATGGCATGGGGACTAGCCTCATAACCTATTCTATTTGATGTAATCGACTCTAATGTTTAGTAAAAGAATGCTTTCATTCTATTTCTACTTGATTGTTGGTTGAATTGATATAGTCTTGTGGGGTGATGTGATCTCGGATACCCACAAGGATGATCCCATAATCCATTAATTATGATTGTTATCTTTTTATCCAAATGATCTCATTTTTTTGGGTAAAATGATTATATTCTTGTGGGGGTTTTCAGATCTCGGATCCTCACAAGAGTGAACTATTGATATTTTGATGATATCCAGTGATGGAGTTTATGATCCTTCTATCTGTTGACTTGTTTTGGTATACCTTATGGTGACGTAATCATCTGGCCCATTAGTTTGGATTTTGGAATAGAAATCACATGTTTCTCGATGAGATCTCAGACATGGACATGTTGGGCAGTTGGATAAGGATTCGTAATTGTGCGGATCAACAAGTTCATGAGAAGTTTGACCCTTGTGAGATTGTACGTTGTAGGGACACAATCAACATGCTCCTGATTTGATTATTGGTCTTAGGAGTTGATTTGTTGAATAAAAGCTTGGTTATATAGACCCCCATTACCTTTATCATTTGATTCATTAATTTTTATTTTTTCATTTTTACTTTCTATCCTTAGCATAATCAAACTCTCAACAAACCTAATTTTTCCTTCTTGTTGTCGCAATTGGTTTGATTTCAACCTTCTTTTTTGTTGTCTCTTGGATTGATACCTTACTACCAAAAATGTGACTCATTGATCGAAATGTGTTGACTACTTAACTCTAGGACTTTTCCTAGTGATTTGGTGTGCAAACAACACAGATCAACTAATCAAACCATGTAAATATGCGGTAGTAACAAATTGTTATCCAAGGAGATAGGGTTCCTGAATTTGAGAGATAAGTTGTGCTTAATGTGGAAACCTAACGATGGTTTCAATCTAATAGATCTCGACAATGACTATTACTTGGTCCAATTACAAAAGAATGAGGACTATCAAAGAGATTTAATGATAGGGCCATAATCGTTGTTTGGCTCTTATCTATCTATTTGAAAATGGGATCTGTGTTTCTTGTTGAAAAATGCACACCTGAAAAGGATGGTGGTGTAGATACAGATTCAGAACCTATTGTGGTTTATGTACCATAAACAGTTCTTGAAGGAAGTTGGAAACAAGATTGGGAGAATGATAAAATTTGATTTGAATACAATTATGGAGAGAAGGGGAGGTTTTCAAGAATCACAATTGAGATTGAACTGGGAAAGCCCCTAGTATCAATAGTCTCAATACTCAGAAGAAGACATATTATCCAATATGAGAACATCCCTTTTTTATGTATGAGATGCGGAAGGAGGGACATAGTGAGAAGGACTATCCGAGGATGTTTCAAGCTAGTAACTCAATGTAGACGGACAACACATGACAAATATATACTCAAGAAATGCAGAAAATGTGAGGCTTCTCAGAAAGCATCCATGCCCAACTGCTCCCAAGGAAACTAAGGAAGAAGTACATAAAGATAACCAACAATAATAACCAGAACTATAATCACTTATAGGGTTACAAGAAGGATCTTGAATAGGAGGATATCTCAGATAAAGAAGAACTTCAAGATACTACTAACAATGGCTAACGAGAGATTGATTAGAGTGAGAGGAAGAGAAGAATAAGAAACAATAAGAAATCCCAGAAGGAGAAGGAGTACAAAAAGGAAGTTTATAACCCTATGGAGGAGAAAGTTTTGGTTGAAAACATGGATACACCACATATAAAGGAGTGGAAATGATGGAAAGAAAGGCCAACACTCTACGTATGACATTTACACTAACTAGTGATCAAACAGTTCGTATTGATGGTGTTCTACAAAACCAAATTGCTCAATGTGTGTTCTAGAAGGGCATGAGTAATGACACAATGACTCAGAGCTAGAGATTGTTAAGAAATAGCAATGTTGGAGTTCACTTTAAAAATCAAAAAACAACATTAGCTTTTAACATTCCCATATTTTCTTGTAGGAAACATGGGAAACAAACACATGTTCGTGATATGGATAAGGAAGTAGATGCAGGTGAAGAAGATCCAAGTATAGTTGTTGAATGATAGTTTTATCCTAGAATGTAAAAGGTATTCATAACTCCGATACTCATAATGCATCTAAAGAACTAGTTAAGGAGCACATGATTATGGTCCTTGCGTTGTTTGAACCACAAACGAGTGGTAGGGTTGGTGAGGAAATATTTAAAGGCATGGGATTTTCTAACTCCCATAGAGTCAAAGATTTGGGGTGTTCTAGAGGAGTACGATTATTATGGAAGGGTGAAAATCACAACATGGATATTAAATTGAGTCGTAAATAGTTTATACACTACATAATTGATAATAAAAAATAACTTAGTGTCATTTATGGGAGTACCCTCCATAAAGGTAGACAATGTTTAATCACTTGATGGAATTAGATACTAAAATATCAATGCCATGGATTACATTAAGGGATTTCAACAGTTGTCTTCATCCAAATTAAAAAAAGTGGGAAGGAAGATATTAAAAAAAAAGAGAAGAATGAAGAAGGTTCTTATAAAAGTGGTGGAAAGGCTATCTTTAGACCATGCATTGATTATTATTGCACTAGAAGAGAACCCAAACATGAGAGTCAAAACAAGTTGTACCTGGGTGAAATGGTAGGAGAAGAAAAGTTTTAAGGATATGTTACATATTGAGAAGAAATGGGAGGACAATATTGGAGAAACAAGCCGCATATTCCTTTGAGAAGCTACACCGTGAGATCAAAATGAGAGGAAGGTAGCAAAAAGGAGGAAGAGATCTATTCAGATTTATCTTCTCCTTGCTCAAAACGACCTGGCACACACTATTGTATAGATGTAGAGAACTATGTCATCGATCTACAAAACAAATTGAAGGAGATTTCAAGAGAATAAGAGATTTAATGGCAATAGAAGTCTCACTATGACTGGATGAAATTGGGAGATGGGAAACACTAGATTTTTCCACACTTTTGTAAATATGAGACAAAATTAGAACAACATAGTCTGGATAAGGAGGGATGATGTGAAGTGGATTGATAATCAAGATAAATTGAGATTGTATGTTAAGAACTACTTTAAAAAGGTACTTATAGATCACACTTATGATTCAAGAGAAACTAAATGTGGTTTTTACCTAGGGTGATTTTTTAAAGGATCATCATGTGGCTGATTTAGGAAAAATTCTGCATATGGAAGAAATATGTGATGTATCAAATCAACGATGCCTCTAAAATCTCATGATTCAGATGAAATCGATGCTAAGTTGTTGCAATCTATTGAAATGTTGTCAAAGAATCAATGGCCAAGTTCATACAATAACCCTTTTAGGGTAGGATGATGGAGGAGGGATATACTGACTCTACAGTTGTCCTCATCCCCAAAAATTTTGAACAAGAGAGTTTAATAAGATGTGACCTATCTCCTTAAACAATGTTTGTGTCAAATTACTATCCAATATTATAGTGACCAAAATGAAGCCGTATCTAAACAATTGTATTTCTTCATCCCACATGAGCTTTGTCTCAAGAAGATGGATCACATATATGTATTGATCTTCTAAGAGATTATTCATTCAATGGATACCTCTAAGTTCAAAAAGTATTACATGACAATTAAGCTGGACCTATCTAAAGCCTATGATCAGATGAATTGGGAATTCATTAATGATGCCCTAAAACATATGACAATAGAATTCAACATTATTTCCATCATAATGCATGTCATTACTACTGGAGGTGCGACCCTTCTTTGGGGAGGTGAGATGTTACAACCCCAATTTTTGGGTTCATTTGGTGAGAAATGTAATTTCTCATAATAAAGGTAAATGAACAAATAATGATATAATTTGTTTTGAATAAATGGATTTTGTTTACAATAGACTTGATGATTGTGTTGTGGGCTTTATTGGCTATTGGGCCCAATAAAAAGGAAATTCAATTAATAAATGAATAATTAAGTTTTTGATAAAAGAAAGATGTGGAAACCTATGGAAGGAAAAAGAATGCAATCCAAGGATGGGTTTCGTGCCTCTTGGGTACCAAGTATTCCAAAGTTGCAAAGCAAAGCAATAAGAAAAGAAAAGATTAATTTAGTATTTCTTTATTAAGAAAGAAATTGAAAACAATGGTAAAAGGTGGAAAACAAGTGAAAAGAGGTATAATTGAGTTATTCTTGGTGGAATTTCGTATTCCAAGGATTTCTAATGATAAAAGGAATACCAATGAGGAAAAATAAAAGAGAAATAAAGAGAAATCCTCAAAAAGAAATATTTTAATAAGAAATATACATGATAATGAAGAATAATGTATTTAGATGAATCTAGAAGGATAATGAGTATCCAATAAAAATGATTTTGAAATAATAGAGTTTCTTGGGATCCAAGGAGTCCCAATAAAGAGGAAAGAAAGAGAAAATACCAAAATTGAAAAATAAGGATAATGGGAATACATAATTAATGAAATTATGTGGTTTTGTTAAGAAGGAGTATTTCCTACTTGAGGAAAATATAAATTCGAGGCCAATGAATTAAAAGACAAGAATAAAGAGTATGGGAGAGGAATTTTGAATTCCTAAATATCCATGCAACATGGAATATCAAGAAAATAGGAGATAATGAAGAGAGAGAGAGAGAGAGAGAGAGAGTTGGATGCTTTACAACCAAGGAAAGTGTGTTTCCTTTCGAGTTTGGGACTTCAGTCCTCATGAGGCATGCCTTAGGGCTTCATACCTCACCCTATATAAAGGGGTAAAGCCCTAGTTCGAGTCCGAGAGATAAAGAGAAAGATCCCACACTCGTTTCCTTCTTCCTTACATGTAAACCCTAAACAAGGGTAAGGACCTAACACTGGAGCAATGTGGGTATGCTTGGTGGTCTTGCTTGAGGTAGGAGACCTCCACGACCACCCAGGGCCGCTTGGATACCGCCCATTGACCCCCGGCTTCACGCAAATGCAGCTACGAGGCTGCAACGGCGGTCGTTCTTGGAAGAACCTTTGCTCATGCACTAGCTAGTTAAACCATGACCTGGGCAGTGCTCTAGGTGTGACTAGGGCCAGAGGAGCTTAGGCAGCCATCGGCGGAGGTCTGTGGGCCCTAGAAAGGAGGAGGCAAGCTCGAGAAGCCCTGCACGTGGGGGCTAGGGCGGCAGCCGTCGGGCTGCTGGAGGAAGAAGAAGGGAAAGGCACTTTGGACAGATCTACCCTCCACGATGCGTTGGGCCAGTTGGTTAAGTCAAGGGTAGAAACGTAATTTAGTTATGTTTCCTAAAAGCTAACGTTGCATGGCAAGAGTGACTTGGCGCTCCCAGATTGGCTCAAGTAAGTCAAATTTGCTAAATTCATAACTAATTAATAGTAGCTCAGATAGATGCGCATTATACATGTATTTTGCTCAGAAAAATGAGAGGAATCCATTAAAAATATAATTGAAGTCTGATTCCTTTTTCAATTCGAAAAGTAATAGAAGATATCAACTTTAATGTATTAATGTTTAAAGAACCCTATTTTGAGATAAATGATATATTTATAAGGGTTTAATGGATGATTAAATTTGATATTATCCTGTTAATGATAAAAAGGAACATTAGGAATAAAAAAGATTAAATTTTCATACAATTAGTTAATTTAGAGTTTATGTGCATAAATGGGCTTTAATGGGCCTTGAAACCCTAATGTTGGCAAATTCGACTCTTAATGGCTTTACTTATTCGATTTCATGTATCAAACTGAGTTTTCATGGTTATAAGATATTTCGAGCATTAAAGTTCCTAATTTGTGGATAGATACCCTAAATGTAGTAATTAGGGTTTTCTCATGAATAAAAGGTGGAATTAATGGCAAATCGAGTTCATATGTGAATTGGACCATAATGAACTATGAATTGATGATAAATGTGTATAATGATCTTGTCATGGATTAAAGGGATAAAAATAATAGCTTTAATGTAAAAGAGGCTTAATGAACTTATTTAATGGTTAATTATGCCTTAAATCCGAAACTGAGGATTAGATGTTGAGATAATTAGGGTTTGTGATCAATTGCGTTAAATTAGGGTTTAAAATAGTAAAAGATGAAGGGAAACCCTAATTGCAATAGAAACCCTAAAAGTGAATTATAAACCCTAGGAAGCAAGCTAGGTTTAATGGATCTTGATGACATGAATAATAAAAAGGGAATTACGTGATTATTTCAGGATCTTGTTGAAAATGCTTGCTTGCTTGGATTCTTATTTGCATGGATATTTCTGTTCAAATCTTCAGATCAGGTATGTGGTTAATTATGATTAATCACATTAGTTTCCCGAGTGTTTTTCCGAATGTTTCCTCGCATTGAATGCAATCTAAACAATTTGGATGTTCATACTGCAATTATAAAGTCACTATGGCTATCACAGTTATATATACATGTGAATTCTCGCACCTACATGCCACCCTGATGGAAGATGCCATAAAGGTCACGCCCAGGAGGGTAGACCAATGGGCACCATGAGAGGTGACCCACGACACCAAGCTCGGGAATGAGAAGGTGGTCTATGATGCATGACTATGGAGCACCATGAGAGGTGACTCCTAGGCACCAAGCTCGGGATTGAGAAGGTGGCCTTAAGTCAATGGCAAAAGAGAAACCCTAGAAGGGTATGCCAGGGTTAGGGAAAAAGCGGTGGAGAATGACACATTGAAAATGTAAAGTGGCTTGTTAAATAATTTGATTGTGATTATTAAATTGTTAGCCATAATTGAAATATTTTGGTTGTTCCCACATACCAGTATATTTCGATATACAGACCGACGTTTTGTTTGTCGGCGTTTTAGGAACAAAAATTGAAAGAACAAACAGTAAAGTGACACATTGTGGAAATAAGAAATAAAGTGCAAGGAGGATTAGATAGAATAATTCAAGCTCTGGATAGATAGATTTCCAAAGTTTTCAAAGGTAAGTAAAGTTTTAATTTTATACCAAATTCTAGTTAGTTAGTAGAATTTCATAATTATTATTGATTATTTGTTGAACCTTTGATCTTGTTAATTGAATAACGGCTCTGACCTTCGGGTCTCCCTTAATTGGGGGTTACTGGGAGGCGGGGTCGTTACATGAAATGATTATGAAATTCAAACCTACTACAGTGATCAAGCAGGGTGACCCATTATCACCATATATTTTTGATGCTTGAGAGAGCAGAAAAGGCCAGGAATCATGATCACATGGGAGGAATTTAGATGACAGTTTGTAAGTCGTTACTTTCCCGAGACTTACTTAGATGAGAAGATTGTACAATTTGAGAATATCTGACATGGATATATGTCAGTCAGTTCCTATGAAGCCAAGTTCATGGAGCTTCTATAGTTCTGTCCACATAAGGCTGTAGTAGGATGGACCTATCTAAAACCTATGATCATATGGATTGGGAATTCATTAATAATGCCCTAAAATGTAGTTCAACATTATTTCCATCACAATGCAGGTCATTACTACTAGATGTTCGACCCTTCTTTGCGGACGTGAGATGATTCTAAAATTCAAATCTACTACAGTGATCAAGCAGGGTGACCCATTGTCACCATATATTTTTGTTTTGTTTCTTAATAGGCTGAGCCATGATATTTCTTTAGAGGTTGAAGGTAAGAAGTGGAGTCCAACCGTTTTCACAAGGAAAAATATAGCCTTTAGTCACATTTTCTTTGCGGATCATGCTCTTTGGAGAAGCATCTATGTGATAAGGCAAGGTGATAATGGGGTGCTTGTGGATGTTTGTATCTGCTTCAGGTCAACAATTGTCCAAAGAAAATCAAGTATGTTTTCGTAAAGAGGCGTTGTCTAATAGTAAAGACAAGTATGTTAGAGGATGGGAATTCAAGAAACCCTAATAATATAGGCAAAAATATGGGAGTGTCCATTGCACATGGGAGGAATTCTAAATCATTGTATACTAGTATGGTGAGTAGTTTACATAGGAAGATTAATGGTGGATGTATAGAATGCTTGCGCTAGCTGGAAGGATCATGCTCACTAAATCTATGCTCAACACATTATCGACCTACATCATGCAAACTGTGAGGCTACCATGCTCTACTTGCCATAGAAATGATCAACTACTAAGGAATTTTATCTCGAGTGGTTGAGGAGAGAGGCTAAAAACAAACTTGGTGGCTTGGAAGAAGATTATAGAATCTGTTGATGCATGTGGGTTAGATATTGCTTCAAGCAGGGAATACAATGATTCCTTAACAATGAAGGTTACTTGTGATTTCATATCTGAGAGGAATACGGAGTGGAGGAAGTTAATGGAGTATAAATATAAGAATAACAATGGTTATAGGGGGTTGAGATTTTGCTTATGGAGGAATATTCATAAACAAATGGCTATCTTGAACTATCATGCTAAATGATTACTCTTGAATGGAAATCACATGAGCATGTGGGATGATGAATGGGTCTAATTGAGTACTAGAATACTTTTAGTTCCTAATACAACCATACCTCACGAGCTTATGGATATGAAGGTGAATACAATAGTTACGATGATGGATCATGGGATGGGGATTTTCCTAGAGATTGGTTTGATGATAGGACTGTGATTCAAATTATAAGGATGCCCATTCGAAGAGATGGTTTTGGTGAGGATGGTTTCTGTTGGAGCTTGGATAAGAAAGGTATGTTCTCTACAAGTTAATATATCTAAAACCGATGGATGGGAAGGCATGTCACACAGAAGGAAATGGAAGGTTGTGTGGAATAATAAACTTCCACAGAGGATTAAATGCTTCCTACAGTGCTTAAAGCATGATCAGTTATTGGCTAACTACCTGAGGTATAAATTTTAAATGATAGATGATCCAAGATGCCCTAGATGTGGTGATGCTGGAGAAACTTGCATGCATGTTGTGAGAGACTATAAGTTTAGTAGAGATGTATGGTTGTATCTAGATCCACATCTTGTGTTTTAGTTCTTTGCCAACTAGAACCTGTCATATCAGATGGAGGCTAGTATGAGGAATTTCAAGGACAAAGAGGATTGCACTACAACCTTTGCAACTAGTTGTCAAATTTTGTGGAAGGAGAAGAATGAATATGTGTTCCAAAGTAAAAAGAACATAATTACAAAAACTATTTTCATAACTAAAGTACGACTTTCTAATATAATGAAAAACAACATGAAGGATATTGGAGCCAGAAGTCATCAGGAGGGCAGCCTTACTTTCAATCATCTCTTACCATCAAACTTTGAACTCCTGGACATAGTCTATATGACAGCGGATAGCAACATACATGAGCTAAGTTTAGACATGAGTTGAGTTCTAGTTTTGTAGCCAGAAACTGGAATGTTGAATGGATTCGTGGAGGTGTAAAGAAGTTTTCTAGCATAGATGAACTCGAAGGGAATTGCAGGATATTATTATGATATGTAAGAAGTGTCTACATATATAGGGAAATGTGGTCACTCTGATTCCAAATTTGGAGTGGATTACATCAATGGGAGTTCACAAGGTTCACTCATCTATTCAAACTTGGTAGAAGTAGTGAAGGATATTTTAAGGAATTCTTTCATGTCGAGGTTGGTCTTTAGAAACATGAGAACTAATTTTCTTGCATACAAGATGGCCAAGGTTCATGCCAAAGGAGGTGGACATGGAAGCTAGTTTCTCTATGTGCCCAAGTTAGTTGCTAGAGACATACTTGAAGGAAATGGAAGAAGATGTAGTGGAAGGAGCTCAAGGCCTGAATGAGAATGATGGATGTGTGACATAAAAAGTTAAATAAAAATGACTATTTTGGCCGCAACTGCCAATCCAATTTGATAATGTAATATTGGCCAAATATGTCTCAAAAGAGCATGTAAGGGTCTAAATATGCCAAAACCAGAAGGCGTATTCACTGCCCTGTCAGTCTAATATATATACATAATACGTTTTGACCTTTGTTGGGTGAATGCACCAATTGATTTGATGCATCCACCTCAAAAAGTGACAAAAAATGAATGATACATTCATATATATATAAGGTGTTGTTTTGAGAATCACTTTTAGAAGGGTGTTAGTTTAGTATTTATCTTCAAAAAGGGTATAGTTTTGAATTTTATTTTCTATTTATGAAAGGATTTATTGAATATTTCTTCTCAGCTACCATATATTGTATTCAATATTTTATGTTGGGAAACAATCAGAAATCTTTATATGTATATATATGTATATATAAGTATATGTATGTATCTATATATATGTATATGTATATATATGTATGTGTATATATATATATACACACACATATGTAAATATATATGAGTCAGACTAGGCTAGAATAAAAAACTTAGAGCATAAATAGAAATCAATAGTTTACCATTTTGGATCAAAAATGTAGGATCTTATTCTTCACCCCATGAATTATCTATAAAATAATTTTTAAGTCCTTTGGATACTTATAGGTCATTCCTCTAATGTGTTAACAAATTAGCATTTTTGTTAGTTTTAGGCCTTCAATTTGTACTACGTTAAGATGCAATAGTTGTACTTATCGGAATGATCTTAATTTTTTGAGGTTCTTTCTCATCAATATTGAACAAAACTATATGTTTACCTTTTTACTAAAAAATTTATTTTGATAATTTTAGGCATTGAAAAAATCAATTCTACGTAGAATCAATTTTATTCTAGTCTTACTCTCTCTCTCTTCCTCTCTCTCTCTCTCTCTCTCTCTCTATATATATATATATATATATATAGCATGTATAAGATAATCTATTTTGATCACCTTCCAATTTCTTAGACATAATTAGTTATAGTTACTTATTTTACATAGATGGCTACTGAAAGATGACTTATCTAATGTGTGCAGCAGGTCACTGCTCCAATGCTAGTATATTTAAAATTCAAATAAAAGTTTATTACATTGAGATGGAAGGAAGATGGACAACAATCTCTACCACTAGTTCTTTCTGAATAGCAAAATCAATCCTCTAAAATACTACATCATAGACTTGGGGATGATGACATTACTATGCATAATGTTTTGAACCCTCTTGAGAAATTTTACAACCTCTAGTGCTAAGAAACCAAAAGTTTCAAATTCAAAATGTATAAAAATGTGTTGATTATCGACACACACTTTCTGATGCTTGGCTACTTTGGCAAGGTTGCTTTGAGAGCCTCTTATCCAGTAGTAAATGTCCCACCACTTAGACCCACAAGTAGAGAAACCCCTATTAGTTCCATACATGCATGCTTTCGTCCAACCCATCAAAAAATTAAGGTATCAGTCGGTCTAAGTGCTGAACTCCCCTCCACCGGATCAATTAAAAAGTCAACATGTGCCACTTTCTTAGAAGCAATTCCTACATGTCAGAGTACGTCATAGAGAACATCCTGAACAAGATCATGTCTATTATTGAAGCCAGGTAGCTCTTTGTAATGAACTACATGTTCCCTAAAAGTGTCTAAACTTATCTTATGATAAAGTAGACAAATCTCATCCATAGGAAATAAAAGAATCATGATATGATACTTAGGAATAGTACGATACTCCACTGGTGACATATATAATCCTAATTCATCAATAGGAATAGCAATGAGAAATTTTTTAGCATGATCAGTTTGTAGACATCCAAATACTAATTTTTTCTAACAATCATCTCAAACTTAACTTCCATGTCCTCAATAAGTTTACTAAAAAGGGTACTCGCTAAATAATTTTGGTCTCTATGGGGGATGATGTCCTTGTTGGCAAAATTTCTAAGGTCAAAAGTTGGAATAGTGACACAAAGACAATATAAAGCACTATTGACATCAGAGTCCATACTACAAATCCCATTGTCTCATAAAATATGATCCTGAAGAACCCAAGTTTGGATCCTAAAGACCACAAAAGCATATGAGGAGGCTTTTATCATGCGGTAAAGCTCCAAGCCATTGAGACGGGTGGGAAAGGAAGCGATCCGCCATTGAAAGTTCACAAAAAAAGAAATCTAAAAAATACAATTTCATCAATAGACCTTCGCAAACCCTTGTCAAACAACGCTACAACCTCCTCCTTGTATGCAGGTTGACATGTGTGTATGCCGGACATTAGCTTGGAAATACCGATACAGGAACAGAGCAGAAGGATCCCACTTTGCGGAGCACACAATTGTGGAAGAAGATTCATCATCTCAACAGCCTTTGTAGCCCTCCTCATGGCTAACCCCTTAATAAAGCACTCTGTCCGTACTCACTACTCCTCCAAGTAGCTTCACTCCCGGCAAAGGTCTCCCGATGTCAATAGGGAACAACCTCTTTTGAAGCTTTTGACCATACATATAGGACAAAAATTTCAATTTTTTGAATATTCAAGACAAGACAAAAACTTGGACCAGTCCACTGAATGATATCAAATACATTGGTCTCCTCCTCTATGTCTATAATTGTCCCAGCATCAAGATGCCAAACATGAAGGAGAAGCTTATAGTTTTCTCTAATCTTATGAATAAGTGGGTGTAATACAAGGGCAAAAAGAAGCGGCCCTAGAGGGTCTCCTTGTTGCACTCCAGTAGATGACCAGATATATCCATCCTCAATGTACAACTTTACTGCTTGACCATACAAAACTCCACCGACAAAGAAATATACGGGAATCTTTCCCTCACCTCATAAAGTAATGCTAACATGTCCACACGATTAAAAGCATTTAAGAAAACAAGTGTAATCATAGAAAGCGCCCCATCTTCATGTCATTTTCTTAAGACCTTGTTAGCATTGTGCAAAATTGCTTCTGCACCGCCAGATACACCAACTCCAAACTGAAAATCATCGAGATATTTTGTCATATCTTTGCCCACTCCTATCATGGCAACTTTGGAAACCAGACACATCAAGATAATGCCCACTGCAATCAGACGTATCCCGTCGTCAAACTTTAGCAATGGTGTATGAGATGTTGAAGCTACAAAATCTGTCAAACTCAAAATACATCCCCCTAACCATAAGTTAAGACATCATAGTGATGGCATGTAAGAGATCTCTGGCCATAGGAGACCCCTCTCCACACGTAGCGTTGAAGATGCGCTGGCCCCGTAAACCATCTTTGTCACACGAAGTTCCCTTAGGAAATGGTTTGACACAACATAGAATAGTGCCAACATCTTCTACAAAGGGGGCTTCAGAAAATGAAGAACTAGACATGGAAGGAGGTGATTTGTATTGGTGTTTGGCTTCCAAAACCTTCAAGGCATCGACATCGTATAGAGCTACTCATGATAAGCACAAGAATTCGACAACTGTTGTAAAGTGAACATCTGCAACTTTACAGAGATACTGTCTAATGCGGGTTCTTAAAAGTTTGCAACGCAATCACCAATTTTATCATTAAATAGGCTGACGCAAGTATTTTTTAATCCTCGCGTATTAGATATAATACAACAGCTACAACATAGGAATGTGACATTTTGAAATGGACGTTGTACCACGGAATTGTATATACACTCAAGAGGCACAGGCGTCCAAACCAAATTTTTCACCGGTGGGATCTAATCAGCATTACACCGTACCCTTGTGGCATTCAAATCTCAAATATGGATAAGGACACCTAGTATAAGAAGATTCGGTTCGTTGGCTGAACCAAGTGTAGCTTTTTATTTTGAACAGTTAAACAAGACATATCACTCAGGGTATTCAAACAATTAAAAGATTGATATTAAATGGCTAATTTGGTACGATATAGTTGGGCTGCAAAAGGCAAGTTTGACGTATAAAATTCACAGTTTATCACCCATTTATACCCAACCATCTGGATATTCTTATTTTTTTTCCGGCTGAGTATTAGCTAAAGACCATATAGATGTAAAATTGTTGATTAATCCGTAAATATCAGTAAAGGTTGTTTAAACGCTAAAGTATGTAATCCTGACCCTGACCTTTGATTCAAAGTTGGACTTTGCCAACTGGAAATGGAAACGGATTATGAGTGTATTCAGTTTTCAGTTCAAATTATGGCGATGGCCATAAATTTCCACGCTCGCAGGAACGGATAGGTATCATACATTTGGCCTACACGCTCGCTAGATCCCGGAGGCTGAGCCCGTTGTTTTGTGCCGTTTCATTTTGTGTGTTGCTGCAACTAATTGGGTACCAGTCCAGCAACGCCATCCAACGAAAAAGAAAAAGGCAGACAGATACAACGCCCAACAACCCTGGCTTTAGGATTTAGAAATTGACTTGTAAAAAGTGGGGACTTTTCTTCTTATACATCTCTCACTGCCTTTGCTTGCTTTGGCCTTCTTGCGACAGCCCGGTCTGCTAGTAGAATGATGGGGACCATCATGGTCTTGTTACTCCAGACCATGTAAAATTGACAAATAGGATTAAAGGGACAACCCAAAGCTCAGTTCCCAATCTAGAATACTAGTTTCGTAATACAAGAAGCTGGGTTCCAGGTTTCAGGTGCACTTGCGCCTAGTGGATGAATAAAATCCAATGCATCCCAAGGTCAACACTGTTTTGGATTAGTAGTGGGTTTTGGATAAACATCAATCAGTCTTTGATATTATGCATGCATGCCTCTCCGTCATGTGCTGAAAATGAATAGAAAACAGCAGCCCTGTGAAGTAAAGGTCAGTTGATGGAAGGATTGGTTCCTTAATGCCAAACTGTTTTCGTATGATTAGGGATATATGCTTTATTTTGCACGGAACTGAAACCGGGGTTGGTCCTGTAATTTTGCGCTACAGGTTAAGTCTAGTTCTACGTCAAATTTGTGTTTGGAATAGTTAGACTGAATGAGATTGTGGTCCCATCAATTCAAACCGAAGCGTGAATTTGGCGTTAACTCGACCCCAATTCATGGTAATGTTTACACTTAGGCCTGTTTGGTTGAGCCGAAATTCAAGTCAAACAGTTGCAACACATGATGTTTTTCAACTACCAGTGTTCGGTTGTGTATATATCCAAAACAAAGTGTGAAAATGAACTGCATGGTCCGGTTGATTTGAACTGCAGAAAACAAGCCTGATTTGAGCGTGGTCCGTTCCGCACGCCAACGTTCGCAGGGACTACTGTTGTGGACGCTTCATTGTTTTCTGTGTTAGACGCTGGAGTATGTTTTACCTTGTTGTTACTATTTTGGCCAGCTTCGTAAAAGCTGGGTGGTGAACGTCCGTCTGCATGGACAAATGATGTCCAACCAAACAGAAAAATCTAAATCGATGGGTTCGACTGATGTCAAACGAAATGTTTATAGTTTGAATTCACATAGTTGGATTTTCTGTTTTTCCAGCCCTGATGTTGGTTGATTTTACAGTCAACCAAACTAGCCCTTAGCCCCCCCCCCCGAGACCCCTCCTTGTCTGGATCTGTCAGGCTAACCACTCCACCACTCCTCTTCTAACATGGTATCTCTCCCAACTACAAGCCAAAAAATGGGCTATCGATGGCTAGGGCCGGCCCATTGGGGGGGGGTGTGGGTTTAACCTGGGCAACGATCAGGGCCCTAACAAAGAGGGGGTTCCATAATTTTATTTTTCTAAATATATTTTGTTGTTCCAAAATTCCAATCTTTGCCGATTGTGACTTCCGCTAACTTTTTGACAGTTACGCTCCCCGCTCCCGTTGATTCTATTTGTTCACGTTTGGCAGACTTTGCTGCAGCGGAAGCGCCGCTCCTCCACAGAAGTCCACGACGCCTCTAGCTGTCGTGCATGTTTGGCACCTCTTGTTCTCCTTGTCCGCAGAGTCCGCTGCTCCTGCTCCGCAGACGTCCATGAGGACCATGACGCTTCTTGATTCCGTGCTGGTGCAGCCATCGCCAAATTTTTCGCTGGCAACCACAGGTGCGGGGCAAGAACTGAGAAAGATCTCTACTCTTCCCCCTCAAAGACCATCCATACAGGACAATCTAGAATTGGCAGCCGAGGTTCAGATGTTATATATAATTCTGGCTTGATCTTGGCGTCTTGAAATGCAGACTTCGCTGGCTAAGGCCCCTATTAGTTCGCTGTAAGTAGACTAAAAATCTCTTCGCTCATTCTTATCCTAGTTGCCGACTCACATGTGTTCTTACTCGGTGGAAGATGCTATTGTCTTTCATAACTTATTGTCGTTGTATACAAATTATTTTGTCAGTCTTCTTTTGAATGTATAAATGAGAAAGACTCATTCATAGTTCTAAAATCTATCACATATGCATCCAGGTGATGGGGAGTAGTTTTTAGATGGATTAACAATCTATTTGTATATGACTGTGCAAATCTAGAGGCAAAATAGTACTCTATGTTTGTTCTGTTGAATGTGTTTCTTCTAGAACAACAAGATAGAAATATATATAAGAAATAAGAATGCGGGGAATGAACCAAATAGAGCAACTTCTGTTAAAAACTCAATTATTAAACCGGTCATTTGAACTCGATTTCCAAAAATTGGACTTCAGTTCCAGAAAAATAACTTCCTTCAAAACTCTAGTTACAATAAACCAATAGGAGACCAAATATACAAAATTATTGACTAATGATTGCAACGTACTCGGTCACTAGGTTGTGATTTGGTTTTAAATATCACATTCTACTAGTTCGTCTCTTGCCGTCGTGTGTATTGAAATTAATTAATCGAAACGTGCTACCATTAGAATCTAAAGGTTTTGTTCTCATATTCACTTCAACGTATTTTTGTTTCGTGTTTGGAAGCGTCCAAACTAACTAAAAAGTATATTTTAGTTTCTATTCTTGTCTCTTGTTTACTTTTTTAAACAATGATGTTGCAACAATACTACATGAATTTTTAAAATGACACAATAAACTCATCACTAATCTTTTACTTTGATTGTCTTCTATGTTTGGAAAAGTGGTTTACTCAACATGCCTCTGAAAAAATATCCATCTGGATGTGAGAAAAGAAGAAAGAAGAATGAAGATGAGCAATTTCTAACTACTCAGAAAGGTATGCTTGATAAATTTATTTCTATTATCCCACGAACTTCTGAAAATGTTGATAATCTTGATCAATCTAATGAAAAAGTGAATGATGATGATCATGTTACTATAGAAGCCAAAAATGTAATTGGGAATGAAAATGCTGATGCGGTTGAGGATGATACTGACGTCACTGATTTAAATATTGGCAACTTAGATGGTGTTGAACAACTTCTTCCTCCTTTTGATATTTATGATCCCTTAAATTGGGATAATATTGACAACAACGTTAGGGATATTTTAGTTGAAAAAGGCCCTAAAAGAGAACTGAATCTTGTGTTTCCTTTAGATGAAAATAAGAGGCACTTCTCGTATGCTTATTATTCTTAAAAATTAAGCAATAGAGAGACTCGTGGTAGGAACTTGATAGTTTACTCAAAACATGTTGATAAAATTTATTATTTTTGTTGTATGTTGCTCAAGTCTGAGAACAATAAAAGTACACTAGCTCATAATGGGTTCAAAGATTGGAAACATGTTAGTGAGAGACTCAAAGAGCATGAGAATAGCATCGAGCATCTCACTAATATGAACACTTGGCATGAATTAAAAGCAAAATTTAGCAATGAGCAAACTGTTGATAAAGAATTGTAGAAAGAAATTTCAAAGGAGAAAGAGCATATGAGTTAAGTGTCTTGCTAAATGTAATTTGGCATTTCGAGGATCAAATGACAAACTTTTCTAGGATAACAATGGAAACTTTTTGGGGATAATTGAAGTACTTGTAGAATTTGATTCGGTAATGCAAGATCATGTTTGACACATTCGGGATCATGAGATTCATCATCATTATCTTGTCCATTCAATTCAAAATGAGTTGATATCTCTTTTAGCCCATAGTATTAAGAGTTATATATTGAACATCATTAGAGGGGATAAATATTTCTGCATAATTCTTGATTATACTCCTGATGTGAACCACCAAGAATAAATGACTCTCATTGTACGATGTGTGAACATGTCTGGTCAGAATATAAAAATAGAGTTCTTTTTAGAGTTTCTGAAAGTTGATGATACGACTGGATTGGGGCTTTTTAATGAACTTGTAAATGCTCTTGATCTCTTGATCTTAATGTAGAGGACATGAGAGGTCAAGGTTATGACAACAGTTCTAATATGAAGGGAAAACACCAAGGTGTGCAAAGGTGGTTACTCGAGGTAAATCCAAGAGCGTTATATATGCGTTGTGCTTGTCATAGTCTTAATCTCACTATTAGTGATATGGCTCTTTCTTATGTTCCGACTGTTTCTTTTTTTGGAATTATACAACACATATATATATTATTTGCAAGTTCTCCGAAAAGGTGGAAGTGTTTGCTTGATAATGTCTCAGGTTTGACTGTTAAATCACTGTCCAATACTCGTTCAGAGAGTCATATTAAAGTGTCAAAGCTATTAGATTTCAATCTCCTCAAATCAGGTTGGCTCAATTGGAATTATCCAAGTCTCGTGGTGATGCCAAGACACAAAGTGAAGCAAAATGTCTTGTTTACTCGATCGAAAGTGTCGTGTTTTGTTGGGTATTGTTATTTGGCATGATATTTTATATATTGTTAATGCATTAAGTAAGAAGTTGCAATCCAAATCTATTTGCATTGATGCTACTATTAAGTTATCGAAAGATTTGGTGTCTTTTCTTGAGAAATACAGAGATGAAGGATTTGCTTCCAGTATTGTTGTTACTACTGAGGTTGCCTCTGAGATGAATGTCGAGCCAACTTTTCAAGTTAAGCGTCACATTGTTAGGAAAAGAAAATTTGATGAGAATGATGATGATGATGATGATGATATTATTCAATCAGAGAAAGAGTCTTTTCAAGTGAATTACTTTCTAGTGGTTGTGGATATGGCAATCTCTTCTTTGAAGGAGAGATTTGAGCTAGTGAAGATATTTGAAGATACTCTTAGATTCATGTATAACTCAAAGATTTTAAAATTATTGGATGAAGCTACCCTAAAGGCATGTTGTACTAAGTTTCATGCTACTTTTTCTCATAAAAGTTCATCAGACATAAACTTGGATGACTTTTTTTTCGAGTTGAAAGTATTGTAAGTGAGTTTGCCAGAAGAGAAAAAGTCAGCCATTGAACTTCTTGAATTTGTGAAACATGCAGACTGTTTCCCTCATATTTCAAATGCTTATCATATTTTGTTGACAATGCCAGTGATAGTAGTGTCTACAGAAAGGAGTTTTTCCAAGCTATAGTTGCTAAAAAACTACCTTAGATCATCAATGTCTCAAAAAAGATTGAACGGTTTGACAATGTTATGCATTGAAAAGGATATGTTGGGAAATATTGATGTTGACATTGTTATTCAAGATTTTGCTTCTAGAAAGGCTCAAAGAAGTCATTTTATATGATGGGTGAATATTTTTTGTTACAACCCACATCTAGGTTAGTAAGAGAATACCTCAATTAGCATGAAGTACCTTGATTAGTACAAAGTATCTTGTTAAACATCATGGTTAATCAAGATAAGATAAGATGTGAATCAATAGTTGAGATTGAATCATCTGAGGTAATTAATGATAATCATAGTCTTAATCGTTAAGTTAAATAAGTACCCAAGAAGCGATTAGTAATTTGATTAGTTGAGACAAGCTAATTAGCATGATTTCATGCCTTGGGTTTGTAGTGGATTACGTGCTTGAAGTTTTGCAAAAAAAATCATTTGATTCGGACCCCCGAGGCCATAGTTATGGCGTTTTTAAGAATCTTGGACTTGAGATGCAATTTTTCCCAGTAATTTACCCCTTTAGTGGGTCGGATACCTTTTTCCTTTATCTTCTTCTTTCCGTTAGAATAGAACCGCAAAAGTGGTGCCCCAAACCCAGTGTTCGACCGAGCAGTAGAGGGAGAAATAGGCACGATTGAGGGCAATTCTCGAGCTCTTCACCTCCGACCAGTTTGGGCGTCGTCCTCCTCTCTTATCCTTCCTCCTCTACCTCGCCCTAGTGGCACCCCTACCTGATGGAGCACGCAGCGACCGACCTACAGCAGGTGCTGCGCCGGCCAGCAGTAGGGCGCCGGCCAAAGACCCTTTTGGGCGCAGCCAACTCTCCGGAACGCTGCTCTTGAATCCGTCCATGAGGTCTGTGCTCAAATCCAAAGCCCTAGCCCTAGATTCAGCTCTTAACTAAGCTCTTTTTTTAACCTGTACGTGAGGGGAAACATTGTTGTTTGTAGTAGGTCTGGCCAGGGGCTGTCTTGGGGCAAGCAGTACCATGAATCGCCACAATTGATTCCAGCTATTAGAAAAGAGCAAGCATCCGCAGCCACCCAGCCCTCAACTAGCAGCTAGCTTGGTTCCTTCCAACCAGTACGTGTGTATGGTACTGTTCCTTTGCAGCAAATTCATTAACAGGACAATTCCAAGGTAGAAGACAATAGAAATCCACCCGGAATCAGACCCTGAACGCATCCCCGGACGAATTCGGGCATCCCGAATCACTGTGAGTAGGATTTCATTCATTTATCATTAATAAACTCAGGCGTTTGAATATTTTTTGTTTTGTGCGCGTTTTAAGTTGATAACAGTCGTTATCAGGCGTTGGGCAGCATTTGGTGTCGCCCGACTTTTATTTCATAAATTGTTTCGTTGCCCTTCTATATGACTTAATTTAGCATCTGATCAGTGTGAATTGAATCAGTGAATTCATATGGTTCATCAGAACCTATATTGATCAGTGTGAACGTTGAAATTAGAAATACACGCCTGAAAATGGTACGGGTTGGGTACAAAGTCAGACAGTATAAATTTTAGTAAATTAGCAGATGCATGATATAAGGATAGGGTGTTTCCATGTGATAAGTGAATGAGGTAACTGAAACCCTAAGGATAGGGTGTATAATGAATCAAGTATTTTGATATCAAAATTCTCAATATGAGATGTGGTGATGCTTAACTGTTAAATTGTATGTTTCTTGTGCATTTAACTTTACATGCTTATTCTCTTTGAGTTGGTATATATATACTACAGGGTTTCCTATTTTCACAATACATATCTCGTGAATTGCAGGTGATGAGATATGACATGCCCTAGAAAGGGATGTTACTGAGATCATGCATATATGTATGAAATGTTAGAATGAGAATACTTGTTGGGCAGACATGATATATGTTGAATACATGAGTTATGATGTTTCTTATGATATGATATGGCAGGTCGTGTGAGCCTTGCGAGAAATGTTAAATGAGTTATGATTTCTGTTTAAAATGTACCTATAATGTTAATGTTAGACTTAGGTGCCCTGAACACCGTAGAACCCCTTTGAGAGGTCTGCTTCTTAGGGGTGAAACTCGTGTTGCAACAATAACTGTGCGGAGTCATGGTGGCACGAGGACAGAGAGGCACTGTTCAACAATAATCCGTGCGGAGTCACGGTGGCACTGGAGAAAATAGGGGTTATTCAACATTAATCCATGCGGAGTCACGGTGGTAACCCAGTGAGACTCTCCGCCTGTGTACTCAGGTTAGAGGAGGAGTCTAGAGCACTCAGAGTTAGTGCATTGAGGCCAGAGAGCCTGTGGTCCTGTAGCAGAACAGGGCTGACAGTCAGACTTAGCATTTTCTGGGTGTGTCGCTAAGTCTTGTATGGTGTGGCCGTAGTGCACTGCGAGTCTCTATGCAGAGTACACTGCATAGATCAGGGCATAAGCTAAAATATGATCATATAGGTTCACAAAGTTCCTTATAAATGAAAGAGTTAAGGAAGACTAGAGCATAGTCTTCTAGTAGTTATTCTTTGGATGCAATATTTACATTCTTTGTTATTTCAATTATATTGTTTTAGAACTTCTCAGTGTAGTATTTTTTGTATATTAATCTGAATAATAAACTTAACGAGTTGTTTAGTGATAGTTAAATGAAAAACTATTCACTGAGCGAGTAGGCTCACTCCTCTACTCAAACATTTTTAGGTCAGCGACAGTTCCAGGAATCTGAAGGATCTTACCACCCTAGTCACTAGAAGGTATATGTAGTTAGTTAGATAGTGGTCTCTTAATCCTTTCCCCTTGGTCCTTGGGACATGGTGTGGGAGAGAGAGAGTATGTATGGTGAATGAGTAAAAGATGTAAATTATCTGTTATGTTTTACTTTCTGTTAAACAATGTTACATGTTGTAAACTCTGTTTATGTTCTCTAGCCAGTTTAATTGAAATGCTTCCACAATAGTTTATTATGTTTCAGTTTACAACAATAATCCGGATATCATTACGAGGTTTTAAAAGAAAAAGTTCTCAGTGATTTGTTTATGTGATAATCCCTCCGTCGCGCCCTAATCTCGTGATTAGTGGTTAGTGTGAGATCGGGGTGTGACATCTTAGTATCAGAGCATAGGTTGAGTATATGAATACTCTAAGTCAAGGTCAGGGGACGATAAGAGACCAATAGGATTAGGACTTAGGTGTCTTCCTTCTAACTACAATTTTCTAACAGGAAGTGTTCTGTTATACTATTACAGATGGCAGGAAGAGGATGTGGTCACGAGAACCAAGTAGAGAGCTTAGGCTGAGTCATTAGGGATCATTGGGATTAAAAGATAAAGTTATAAGTGAGGAAAATAAGAAGTGATATGTCTTTAGCTCTGGGAGGTCTGAGTGTTTAGATACCCTGGCCAGGTGTCTGAATACTTAGATTGACCAGTATCAAGCTACTCTGTCTATTCTTCTCTGGATGCCCTGGCCAGGTATGCAGAGGAAGGATAGGCTAGAGAGAAACCCTAGAAATCTTAGGGTTAAGAAACTCGAAATTTATGCAGGAGTAAGAGATTAAACATAGGATGTGATGCAACTCTTACTTTATATTTCTTATTTGATTGGAAATCATTAGAAATGCTCTTATATGTATGGATTTAGATTTTCAGTTTATAGAATAAATATGATTCTTTTATATTGTTGTGTGTCATGAAGTGATTTAGTTATTGTTTATATTCTTTGTATTAAGTATACCAGAAGTTATGTTTAAATGAGTTTGCCCTAAGTGGATATTCTTCCCACATGTTTGAGATTAATAGGAGTTGGTTAATCCTGAGTAGCTCTTGGCTTCAGGACTATAGGTTTGGCCTGGTCCGGCTAGAAGATTGTGTTACTAGGATCTAACGACTCTTATTAAGAATATAATGAAAGTAGACTCTGGATAATTTAGACCCGCAACATAGTGAGAATGTATATACACTAAGATGTTGAGATACACGAGAAAGATTAGGATAGCTAAGTATTAGTTGGAACTGATATCAGAGGCTCAACGTTGGGACCTCATATGAGCAATCCTTAATTAGAAATAAAGGAACACAGTAAGGGTCAGATTAAATTTAATGATTAGGTGAGAAATACCCTTAATGGTACTAATCAATAATGTATAACAAATGCATGGATCCAATACATGATTAGTAAACCCTAGTGGAGGGTGTATCATTGTGAACCCTGGTTGAGGGTGTATCCTTGTGAACCCTGCTTGAGGGTGTATCCTTGTGAACCCTGGTTGAGGGTGTATCCTTGTGAAACCCTAGTTGAGGGTGTATCATTGCGATTGTTTATGGGCAACTTTATAAGTTATGCCTTAAACTAAGATAAGTCCATATCATGTGAGATAGCTGTACAATTCTAATGTGTGGCCTATGCATTATATGCTAAGGGTGAGTATTCTGTGATGGAATGCATTAAGAGGGGAAAAACATTAATACAAGATAAAGTTGGTTAACTCAAGAGGGTCTGAATTAATGAGAAATGGGGAACCCTAACCCTAATTTGGGGAAAAGGGAATGATAAGCCATGTTTGATAGTGAACCCTAATTCCTGGTTAAGGAATGATGATATTACTATTGTATCACATGATGTGATGAATATCTTGTATGACTGTTATCATGCCTAATAACCATGCAGGTATGATGAGGTGATGAATATAGCCAAGTTTGGGCTGTGACATTTATATAATAAATGATTGATTGGTTTTTTTGTGTGTGTTGATGTTGTTGTTGCTTAATAAAAGTAATAATGTGAATGGATTTTATGAGCCATGTGAATAAGTTGTTACCTAGTGAGAGGTGACAAGATATGAATGGCCCTGTGAGCCATGTGTGATGCTTGGGTAACAAGTATCATGTTTATTTGTAGCATTTGTGTTAATAAGTTATGCTAGAGAACTTGGCTGATGTTACATTTCTGTTATATATCTATAGTTCGTTGATGATTATTCATATCTGTTGTATCCATTACAAGTAGATGGATGAACTTATGAGATCTAAAGTTTGATTTCAAACTAAGGGAGTAAAGTTACATCACAATTATGCAATGTTACTGATAAGGACCAAACCCTAGAATGTTTAGAGTTGTAGTAGTTCAAGGGATGTCGCTAGTGATTTGAACTTGAATACTAGCATCTCTATAAAACAAAATCATGAGATTTACACTATGATTGGTAGGCTAGCACTAATGAACTCCAGGGTTTAAAGGTAGTTCATCTGATAGGTAGATAAACAATATGAAAATGACTTGGAGAAAGAGTGAGATATAAATTTGAAATATAACAAATGTGTTGTGAACAAAAGAAGAAATATAATATAAGTGAAGTGCGATATGAAATAAATTCTTGCAATAATAATAAGAATGAGGAATAATCTATTCTTACCTTGTGTGTTTCAATTTTTGGGATGTTTATTCTATATGATCAAAATGAGAAGGATAAGTAACAAGAAGCAAGTAGCATAGAATGAGGAGTACTGCCCTTACATGATCTGAAGTTAGCTGATGTAATTCATGATCTTAAGATACAACATCACCATCTTTATGGTGAGGCGTGCCAGGTGTTTATAGATCATAAGAGCTTGAAATATATCTTTACCCAGAAGGATCTGAATCTTAGACAATGGAGATGATTAGAATTGATTAAGGATTATGATGTAATGATAGATTATCATCCTGGAAAAGTGAATGTGGTAGAAGATGCCCTCAGCAGGAAACCAAGTTTAACAACTGATGCATTCTTTATGGCATGTTTCAAGAGAGACTTGCTAGTAGAAATGCGGAAGTTGAACATAGACTTAGGGGTGATAGAGTAGAGTGGTTTGACTGCACAAATGCAAGTCAAGCCTACTTTTTACGATCAGATTAAGGAACTACAGTAGGGTGATAATAAGCTGCAACAGATCATGCATGACATGTCAGGGGGAAAAGACCAGAGTTTAGGTTTTCAGTTGATGGATTGTTGTATTAGCATGACAGGTTGCATGTACCTCGAGATAATAATTTGGAAGAATAGATTCTTGAGGAAGCACATGCATCGATGTATGCCATGTATCCAGGTAACACTAAGATGTACATGAATCTCAAGGAGTTGTACTGGTGACGTGATATGACAAAGGATGTAGCTGAGTATGTGACTAGGTGTAGTTTGTATCAGCAGGTTAAGGCTGAGCACCAGAAACCTACAGGTACCTTGCAATCTCTTCCTATACCTGAGTGGAAGTGGGAACATATCACAATGGATTTTGTGATAGGATTGCCCAGGACACCTAGAGGTTGTAACTCTATATGAATGATTGTGGATAGATTAATTTAGTCTGCTCACTTTCTTCATATTAAGTCAACCTTTGTTGTCTTGAAGTTGGCTAAGATATACATGGATGAAATAGTCAGATTGTATGGTATCCCAATTTCAATTATATCAGATAGAGATCCTAAGTTCACATCCAAGTTTTGGAATCAGTTTCTTTGTGCTTTGGGCATAAAAAATTAAGATTCAGTACAACTTATCACCCACAAACGGATGGTCAGTCTGAGAAGACCACTTAGACTCTTGAGGACATGCTGAGAGTAGTAGAAAGCTGCTCAGAATAGACAGAAGAGTCATGTCAAGAAGAGGCATTAACATCTCGAGTTTCCGATTGGTAATGAAGTGTATCTGAAAGTTTCACCATGGAAGGGAGTGCTGAGTTTTGGTAAGTGAGGTAAACTGACTCCTAGGTTTATGGGCCTATATCCTCTCATTGAAAGGATTGGACATATAGCCTATAAGTTGGAATTGCCATCTATGTTGACTAGTCTACATGATGTATTTCATGTATCGATGTTGAAGAAGTGTTATCCTGGTACAGAGAAGATAGTGGATCCATAATCTTCTCAACTCAGACCAGATGTATCTTATGTTGAGGGATCAATACAGATAGTTGATCGAAGAAATCAAGGAGCTCAAGAATCGAGATACCGTTAGTGAAGGTTTGGTGGAGAAATCATAACCTATAGGAAGCTACATGGGGGCTTGAGTCTGAGATGCGTAGCAATTTCCTTTTCTCTTTTAGGAATTTCGAGACGAAATTCTTATAAGGGAGGGAGATTGTTACAACCCACATCTAGGTTAGTAAGAGAATACCTCAATTAGCATGAAGTACCTTGATTAGTACAAAGTATCTTGTTAAACATCATGGTTAATCAAGATAAGCTAAGATGTGAATCAATAGTTGAGATTGAATCATCTGATGTAATTAATGATAATCACAGTCTTAATCGTTAAGTTAAATAAGTGCCCAAGAAGCGATTAGTAATTTGATTAGTTGAGACAAGCTAATTAGCATGATTTCATGCCTTGAGTTTGTAGTGGATTACGTGCTTGAAGTTTTGCAAAAAAAATCATTTGATTCGGACCCCCGAGGCCATAGTTATGGCGTTTTTAAGAATCTTGGACTTGAGATGCAATTTTTCCCAGTAATTTACCCCTTTAGTGGGTCGGCTACCTTTTTCCTTTATCTTCTTCTTTCTGTTAGAACAGAACCGCAAAAGCGGTGCCCCAAACCCAGTGTTCGACCGAGAAGCAGAGGGAGAAATAGGCACGATTGAGGGCGATTCTCGAGCTCTTCACCTCTGACCAGTTTGGACGTCGTCCTCCTCTCTTCTCCTTCCTCCTCTACCTCGCCCTAGTGGCGCCCCTACCTGATGGAGCAAGCAGCGACCGACCTACAGTAGGGGCTACGCCAGCCAGCAGCAGGGCACTGGCCAAAGACCCTTTTGGGCGCAGCCAACTCTCCGGAACGCTGCTCTTGAATCCGTCCATGAGGTCTGTGCTCAAATCCAAAGCCCTAGCCCTAGATTCAGCTCTTAACTAAGCTCTTTTTTTAACTTGTACGTGAGGGGAAACATTGTTGTTTGTAGCAGGTCTGGCCAGGGGCTGTCTTGGGGCAAGCAACACCATGAATCGCCACCATTGATTCCAGCTATTAGAAAAGAGCAAGCATCCGCAGCCACCCAGCCCTCAACTAGCAGCTAGCTTGGTTCCTTCCAACCAGTACGTGTGTATGGTACTGTTCCTTTGTAGCAAATTCGTTAACAGGACAATTCCAAGGTAGAAGACAATAGAAATCCACCCGGAATCAGACCCTGAACGCATCCCCAGACGAATTCGGGCATCCCGAATCACTGTGAGTAGGATTTCATTCATTTATCATTAATGAACTCAGGCGTTTGAATATTTTTTGTTTTGTGCGCGTTTTAAGCTGATAACAGTCGTTATCAGGCGTTGGGCAGCATTTGGTGTCGCCCGACTTTTATTTCATAAATTTTTCCGTTACCCTTCTATATGACTTAATTTAGCATCTGATCAGTGTGAATTGAATCAGTGAATTTAAATGGTTCATCGGAACCTATATTGTTCAGTGTGAACGTTGAAATTAGAAATACACGCCTGAAAATGGTACGGGTTGGGTACAAAGTCAGACAGTATAGATTTTAGTAAATTAGCAGATGCATGATATAAGGATAGGGTGTTGCCATGTGATAAGTGAATGAGGTAACTAAAACCCTAAGGATAGGGTGTACAATGAATCAAGTATTTTGATATCAAAATTCTCAATATGAGATGTGGTGATGCTTAACTGTTAAATTGTATGTTTCTTATGCATTTAACTTTACATGCTTAGTGTCTTTGAGTTGGTATATATATACTACAGGGTTTCCTATTTTCACAATACATATCTCGTGAATTGCAGGTGATGAGATATGACATGCCCTAGAAAGGGATGTTACTGAGATCATGCATATATGTATGAAATGTTAGAATGAGAATACTTGTTGGGCAGACATGATATATGTTGAATACATGAGTTATGATGTTTCTTATGATATGATATGGCAGGTCGTGTGAGCCTTGTGAGAAATGTTAAATGAGTTATGATTTCTGTTTAAAATGTACCTATAATGTTAATGTTAGACTTAGGTGCCCTGAACACCGTAGAACCCCTTTGAGAGGTCTCCTTCTTAGGGGTGAAACTCGTGTTGCAACAATAACCGTGCGGAGTCATGGTGGCACGAGGACAGAGAGGCAGTGTTCAACAATAATCCGTGCGGAGTCACGGTGGCACTGGAGAAAATAGGGGTTATTCAACATTAATCCGTGTGGAGTCACGGTGGTAACCCAGTGAGACTCTCCGCCTGTGTACTCAGGTTAGAGGAGGAGTCTAGAGCACTCAGAGTTAGTGCATTGAGGCCGGAGAGCCTGTGGTCCTGTAGCAGAACAGGGCTGGCAGTCAGACTTAGCATTTCCCGGGTGTGTCGCTAAGTCTTGTACGGTGTGGCCGAAGTGCACTGCGAGTCTCTATGCAGAGTACACTGCATAGATCAGGGCATAAGCTAAAATATGATCATATAGGTTCACAGAGTTCCTTATAAATGAAAGAGTTAAGGAAGACTAGAGAATAGTCTTCTAGTAGTTATTCTTTGGATGCAATATTTACATTCTTTGTTATTTCAATTATATTGTTTTAGAACTGCTCAGTGTAGTATTTTTTGTATATTAATCTCAATAATAAACTTAATGAGTTGTTTAGTGATAGTTAAATGAAAAACTATTCACTGAGCGAGTAGGCTCACTCCTCTACTCAAACATTTTCATGTCAGCGACAGTTCCAGGAATCTGAAGGATCTTACCACCCTAGTCAGTAGAAGGTATATGTAGTTAGTTAGATAGTGGTCTCTTAATCCTTTCCCCTTGGTCCTTGGGACATGGTGTGGGAGAGAGAGAGTATGTATGGAGAATGAGTAAAAGATGTAAATTATCTGTTATGTTTTACTTTCTGTTAAACAATGTTACATGTTGTAAACTCTGTTTATGTTCTCTAGCCAGTTTAATTGAAATGCTTCCGCAATAGTTTATTATGTTTCAATTTACAGCAATAATCCGGATATCATTACGAGGTTTTAAAAGAAAAAGTTCTCAGTGATTTGTTTATGTGATAATCCCTCCGTCGCGCCCTAATCTCGTGATTAGTGGTTAGTGTGAGATCGGGGTGTGACATTTTTTTTGAGTTAGGAGAGACATTAGTCTCCCCCTCCCTCAAAGAGCATGCCAGAGCCCGGATGACTGCAAGGGTGGTAAATATTGTGCACAACGGGAGGTTTGAACCTAGGTCCCCTGGGGAGGACCTATCGTGCTCAACCATCTGTGCTACACAGGATGGGTATGATGAGTGAGTATTGATATGCAGATATCTATATTTAATTTTTACATTTATTTTAGTTTGATTTGTAAGAACATGCTCTATTTTTCATATGATAGTTTTGACAATTATGACTAAACTTGTGTTTATTTAAATTTGTTAAATAAGAGTATACAGAGGGCCCATTTTTTATCTTTGCCCTGAGGCCTCTAAAATGTTTGCAATGACCCTATCGATGGCGCAAGGACGACGAAAAGATATTCTTCTCAGACGTATGAAGAAATAGTACTATCGCTCAGAGGGGCCCCGATACAAATAGTGGCAGAGGGAGGGAGTAAAGTGGGGCAATTGCCCCTCTAAACTGCATAAAGATTTGTTAAATTGACTGGAGGCATTTTTATCTTTAGATCATTGGATTGTGGCATACAAAAAAGATTGGCAACCGAATTCATAACAGTAGCCTTTATGAATGTATTTACTTAAATAATTCTATGTAGTTCAACTAATTTACTAGTACTATAACTCTGTTAAATTAGTTTAATAGTCAGACTTATCTCTGATCAGAGGATACTCTATATAACTAATTTAAAAATAACTCCAGAACCACTTCATTCAATATATATTAGGAAAAAAACCAAAATTGTACAGTTTGATATAAATAATTCCGAGAATAGCACCTCCATAAAAACAATTCCCAAAGTAGTCAACCTTTATGATAAAATGCCATTTGAATTGGCATTTTTCTGATCAAAATTTTGAAAATGCCACTGCATTTGGAGCTTTCAATCAAAAATGAATTAAAAAAAATAAAAACAAAACAAAAACGCCAGAAAGTTGGCGCTTTCACCCAACACTTTTGAGTGAAAATACCAACTCTTTTGGTAGATTTGCTTTTTTTTTTTTAATTAAAGGCTCCAATTATAGTGGCATTTTCACAACTTCCATCAGAAAAAAGCCAATTCATGTGGCATTTTCTCAGAAAAATAGGCTAGTTTGGGAATTATTTTTACGGAGGTGCTATTCCCAGAATCATTTTTATCAAACTGTGCCATTTTGATTTTTTTTTCTCTTATATATTAATTATAGAAGATTACATTGTGTTGACTAGATTACTCATAACTCTGCAAATGTACGTGAAGAAGTACGTCAGATGCATCTTTTTCTCCAAGATTGTCTTCAACCAATTACCTCAAAAAGATAACTTCAGAAATTACTTCGTCAACTCATAATTTATAGAATAAATTGTATGAACTGGACTCCTTATGGTTGTTTAGTTTCAACAAAATATATCCAAGGAAGTTTATCAGACAGTAAATTTTTATCCAACATACATGCATCACAAAGTGTATAACACATAAAAGTTTAGAAATATGATATACTAGATTAGGGAGTAAATCAATTTGTCTACTATGATTTGTGATAGACAAAGTGCATCTCGAATATGATTAGGATATGAACAATGAGATGTTTAAATATTTTGTTTACGATTCATTTACACAAACATATACAAACACAATACCAAAGTAATAATTATCTTGTAGTTGTGTCAATAAGAGTTATATGTCTATATCGGTAGAGCTTCTCAATAGTGTCCAAGAAAATGCAAATTAATGTAATGACTTACAGGTCTACAGATATAATGTTTTAAAGGATTGGTTTTGCAATTATAAAAGGTTGGCGATGCAACTTGTTGCCCGTCTGTTTTCTATTTCATTATAAATTGTCAAAAACAGCAGTGTAATTAAGAATTTATTGCATATCATTAAAGTGGTTCTCTAAAATAAAGAGTTTTGGAGTTTATTTTCCATCAAGCGCCATCACATGTACATTCTTATAGTCTTGCAGCTGGATACATATGATGCTTTGCGTACTAATCGTGTGACCATTTTTACCAACAATGAAAAAAAAATAGTGTTTCAGCTAGTCATTGTTGTTCCTTAATTATTGAGGTTCTCGTCTATTGAAGGAGCAATGCCTATTTTCTTGTATGTTATTTTTAGTTGATTTAATTTGTATTATTGATTTCATTATAATAGAATTGATTTAATAACAATGATAAATGAAATGTACTGGTGATTGATGAATTGGATGTATCGTTGTTCATTTGTGTGTTCTTGTCAAATTTTGAGATATTAGTAAATATAAACCCTTATAATATTCAACAAAAATTATTATTGATTGTGTTATTCACTTACTTAATTAGAAGCACAAAGTCTAGATGTATATAAGTTAAAAAAATAGTGTTGATATTTTTAATGGAACCAATGACATTTGAAAGATGATTCCCTTTCATGAACATTGTTAAACACTATTGACACAATTAGATGAATGATAACTAGCTCAAGGATTCAACGGTTATCCATATTCAAAAAGAATTATTTGACACTATTATTAATAAAATAATAGTGGAGCGATTCATGAAAAACTAAAAAATATTAAATTATGTTGAGTGAGATTATATTGTTCATTATGAAATGTATAAGTATATCTAAGCATTATTATTTTGAGTATGCCTTAGTTAGTAATAGACAACCACTAATTTAACTAGATTTCTTTTGTAATTTTTTTAACGACTAATTCCTTTGAAATATGCTTGGCTCCACCCCTAAGTCCATAAAAGGGGAGTTTGAAGCTAGGGAAAGAAAAATGGTCAGGATGTTTGATGCTCAATAGTGAGTAAGTTGTTTTTGTTTATAGAAATTTTTTATTATGTGCCATCTATAGTATGTTACCCCAAGGACATGACAAGGTTTGTTCTTACAATAGTAGTTATAAAAACCAAAAGGTCCATAAAAAAAACCCTAATTGTGAATTTAATTATATAAGCCCCATAATGTAATTTTAGATTTTATAGTCAATGAGAAATGTATTGGTGTTAGTACTACCTTATTTAACTCTAGAAATTTGATTAGTGATTGTAATTTATGGTCTAGTTTGCTTGCACGAGGAGGGAAAGATGAATGAGATCACATCCTAACTTTACTAAAAAACCAAAGGTTAATATTGTGACTAAGAAGTCAAAGCCCTTATAATGGAAAAGGGAAAACACAAGTATCCAATGACTTTATGACATGGCATACAAGTTGCACGTGAACTAGAACTTATGAAATACCCGCCTCTCAAGCCCCAACCACATACATGTTGTCAAACCAAGTAGGTAACCTGGCACAAAGCTCAGATTACGTCATTGTGGGATCTGATCTCCAAACCACGATATAAACACGATTTAAACGTAGCGTAAACGGTTCGATTAACAGCGGAAGACAAAATCATGGAAAATTAAAACTTTTCGAGATTAAGAGCTTGAATCCATAAAAACTTCTTTCATAAAAGGAGATAAACTGATTACATCCTTGATAATTACTTCTTGAGTAATTATATACAACATGATACAAAATCTCAAGAACTCAGAATCAAAATCTCAGACCAAAAGACTCCAAGGACCTGAGAGTACAGAGAACACATAGGACTGACTATCTAACTACCCAACTTAGCAGTCTGAATCTCCACCTGAGATTTACTGCTGCTCCTAGTGCTGCTGCTGCTGATACTGTCCACCTGCAGACTGATTCCTTCGTCTTGCGACGACCACCTAAAAAGGTTGAAATCTACGGGGTGAGACAATTTTAAATAATTGTCCCAGCGAGAGTTATAACTCTTCGCCAGAAGCTTTATTATAACAATTCAAGAACAACATAGGCAATAAAAGCTTTAAGGTAATCAACAGCAGATTTTTATCAATTAGAACAACAACATTTAAGGAATATGAAGAACATGTATACTAAGTAATGTATCTTCAATCAATGTATCTCATGGATCAACCTAAGCAGATATGCTACGCGGTTGATTATGTTTTACAAACATCATTATGCCCTGCGGAGATGAGGTATACCGCTCATACTCCAACCGATCACTATTAAGTCGCATCGGTATCATACATAGGTCATCAAAAGAGCAGGATTCTTATGACCTCATCTTCCTCAGTCAGTGTGAGGATCAACATGCAGGACATCTAATGTCTCTGCTACTATAGCTTACCAGGGTATTCTGGTACTTCGCTATTAGAGTCACAGTGGCATTCTGTACTCTCTTCGCCATCGAAAGATTTCTTGTTTATCTCTCATCGATTGCGGTATAAAAGACTTCCTCGGGAGATTAGTGTTACATCACCCCGGCATAACCCATAGTGAAGGATTGATAGATTAAGATACATCTACATCAATTCCTACACTAGGATGTAAGGACATTCACATCCATTTTCCCCACATACTCAAAAGTATGTGATCTAGGAGTTCCCTTAGGAAAACTTGTTTCACCATCATTTAACTCCTGACAATGATGGATCTATGATCAGGGCTCTACATGGTATGATTATACTTGATTAGTTAGGTACATTTTAGTATTCTTTTAACATCATACATGTTTTCAAACATTAATCATTAGAACAACAGTTACGAAAGTAGAACACTAAATGTATCAAGTCTAACTCACATAATCATCATTTCTCAGTACTCTCATCACAAGTCATCTCTTAAAGCATGACCTTGATGGTATTCATGGCTCTCACAGCCTATCAATCTCATAAGGTGTTATTAACAAGGCATCAGGATAAATCACTTATTCATAAAGCTAACAACATGCTTTCAATGAATATAGTATCATCATCCATACCTGGATATGATCATCCTCATATAGGAACCTGCATGGTTAAATCAACTGATAACAATAAATAACTCATTTAAAGAAGTTGTATCTCCCTACTCATACAAGAGCTAGGTTTCCCTGATTTTCATCAATTAGGGTTTACTATTCACAATACATGTCATCATCCTAGAATTAGGGTTTACTATTCACCTATTGGTGAATTGATCTCATAACATCACCATGTATGAGAAACATCATCATTAAAGTCCTCAGATAAGATTAAGATTCATCAATTATCATAAATAGGGTTTTCATGATCTCACATAGGTGGATCATACCCTAATCATGTACATTCATATATATTGAAGGTATTTTACTTGGATTTCAACCATAATTGGGATTTTATCTCTCCTCTTGCTCATAGGTGATGATTACATCCCTCTAGATTGGGTTAGGTGTAATCAACATTGATAAGCCTAGCCAAGTCATCACCATTGTAACCATTGGGGTTTGCATGATAAAAAGGGGTTACCTACTTGAATCCATAAAGGGTATTTTGGTAAAGTTCACCATTTGATCATAACATGGGTTAATATACTAAACACTTGACCCTTAATGTCCCTAGGTATCATTAGGGTTTAGGTTGAATAACCATCAAACCATCTAAGCCTTCAAGGCATTAGGCAGACTTATCCTTAAAAGTCCCCAATAGGTTTCACACCTTCAATCTTCAAACGATCTTGAGATCGTTTAAGGTTGTAGACCGTTTAGCTTTGGTTGACTTCAAGACCGCATGACACTCAAGACCGTTTACCCTTAAATGATCTTGAGGTCGTTTGCCCAAGATGGGGTGAAGACCGTTTAGTCATAGTTTGACTTCTGAAGTCGTTTGAGCTCATTCGGACCTGAAGTCGTTTGAACTCATTCGGTCCCGAAGTTGTATGAACTCATTCGGTCCTGAAGTCGTATGAACTCATTCGGTCCTTAAGTCGTATGAACTCATTCGGTCCTGAAGTCTTATGAACTCATTCGGTCCTGAAGTCGTATGAACTCATTCGGTCCTGAAGTCGTATGGTCCTAAAAACTCAAGATCGCATGGACCTCTAAGGTGATTCAAAGGGTAAACTCGATTAGGGTTTCCTATGTTGAAGCCTTCAATTGGTCTCAAGCTTGCTAGCCACTTATCAATTGAGACAATTAGGGTTAGCCTTAACCAATTGGTCACTCAATTGATCCTCAATTGATATCCAATTAGGGTTGGAGTTGGTTCAATTAAGGTCTATAAACATTCAACCATCAACACTCAACAATGTGAATCAAATCGAAGTTGATCCCATCAATTGACCTCCGATCGGGCTCAAACTTGGCCCAAACGGTCTTGGGATCATTTGGATAACCTCCAAACGGTCTTGAGACCGTTTTCCCAATAATTCATCAAAATATAAGTTGATTTGATAGGGGTTGAACCTTAATTAAGTCATAAATCAGCAATTTGATTATTTCAATAACCCACTGTAATTGGGCCCTCAATTGATCAAATTACCTTAAACCTAGACCTCCAAACGGTCTTGGGTTGACACCAAAGGGTCTTGAGACTGTTTGGGTGAGTTCCAAATGGTCTTGAGACCGTTTGCCCATCCATCCTTTGGACTCTAGTGAAAATTCATCAAGGTCTGATCTATTGAGTTGATCATCACATCAATACTTAATTGCAATATGATTTGGTACCTTTGGACCTTCAATTGGTCAACAATACTTGACCCCAGACCTCTAAACGGTCTTGGGTAATCCCCAAACGGTCTTGAGACCGTTTGTATGATTCCCCAAATGGTCTGGAGACCGTTTGGGCTAATCAACCCAAAAATCACTAATTAACTCATTGCAATTTCAGCACTGATTTCAATTAGGATTTGCCCTATTAATCAACCTTCAACTGATAACTCGTTTGGAATTAATCCATAAAATTTGGTGAGTCATTAATAAACATCATTTTGAACAGTAATACCAAACGGTCAACACTTGGTCAACCATCTTAAATGGTCTTGAGACCGTTTGCCCAAAAAGGGCAAATTAAACAGATTGAAAATCAGAACTTAATTCAATTGGATTTGCTAATTCATTTGCTTATATCTCACGATTACTTTGGAGTTAACCCCTCAAATTTTGTGGGTGATTAACCTACATAATTATAAACAAGATTCCCATACGGTCATCGCTTGGTCAACGCGAACAAACGGTCTTGAAGGCCATTTGCCTTCATACGACCCTGAAACCGTTTGCCCACCAAACGGTTGTGTAAACCGTATGGGCAATTGGTGGAGGTCGTTTGGTAAAGTGGAAATCCGTGGATAAGCATAGGAATTAACGCCCTTATCTTCTAACTCAAGAATAGTAGCAGTTCTTCACGATTTTGCTTGCAAGGATGCAAGGGAAGATAGGGAAGAAGACGAACTAGCAACTATATGCATAGAAAAAGATGTATAATCAAAGCATAAGGTTTAGAGTTATAAAACCCACCTAAAGGTTGTTACTTGAGCTCCAAGCTTCCATGCTTTAGGTATTTAATGGCATCTTTGAGCTCAAAGGTCGGCCAAGGTGAATTCTCCAAGGAAAAGTTGCAAAGGAATGGCTAGAAAGATAGAGCTAGGTGAGCTAGCCATGAATTCAACCTTGAAATCGAGTTTCCTCCATGAATTCAGGCAAAAGGGATGATCCAAACTTACCTTGAACTCCCTGGTCGTTCTCCTATGCTCCAGAGCTCTGCCTTAGTCGGTTTGAGCAAGGGGGATAAGTGAGGGAATGAAAGAAACGTTCCTTTTCTTGCAAAGGAAGTGGTATATATATATTTTGGGTGAAATTTCTCCATAAAGCTTCTACTTTATCCCATTTCTCATCTAAGTCCTTCCTTTCTTCTTTGCTCGTCCCTACCCCTTATTTCTAAGGACAATCTCCTTCTAAGGTCAAGAATTGAAGGCAAAGAAGATCAACCCATTACTAAAGTATACATATAAAAGAGCTATTATACTTATTCCTTGATTATTTAATCACAAAGGTGTTCTTTATTATATGATTATTCAAATGAAGTGCCCTCTTCATCATTTATACTCTAAATGATGACAAAAGTTATAAAAAATATTTTAGAAGATGAAATTTACAAGTTGCACTCCAAAATTTTGGGTAAATTGCATTTTACCCCAAAACTAGGGTTTCAAGGACATGGATTGCTTCCACAGCTGCACCTTGGTGCTCAAGCTTGGGAAATCCTTCAAACTTTACCATAATCATTCTTATGATGCCTCAACATCAGAGGAACATCTCAACATGTGCAAATTGCAAGTTAACCCTTCTAACTGGGTAAATTGCACATAGGTCTCTATATTACAAAACAATACTAAAACATTGTTCAATTAGGGCAGAAATGGAAATATGTGTTCCTCAAGAGTTTAATTACATGCCAAAAGATAATCACCAGTATCTTAATTACATAATTAGGCAAAACACCTAGGGTTAACTCATAACACAGGTCAGGGATGTTACAAATTATCCACCCCTTACAAGGATTTCGTCCTCGAAATCGATAAAACGTATTAAGAGAAAAGAGCAGGGTATTTCCTTCTCATCTCCTCCTCTAGTTCCCAAGTGGTATCTTCAACACCACGGTGGTTCCAGAGGACTTTCACAAGGCTTATATCTTTCTTCTTTAACTTTTTAGTTCTACTATCAAGGATTGACACTGGTCCTTCCTCATAAGTTATATCTTCATTCAATTCTACTTCCATAGGTTGTAGAACTGACTCGGTATCTGGGTGACATTTCCTCAGCATAGAAATGTGAAACACAGGGTGTAACCTCTGTAACTCTGGTGGCAGCTCTAGTTTATATGCTACCTTTCAAATCCATTCAATGATTGGATAAGGCCCCATAAATCTAGGAGCTAACTTCCTTTTTCTTCCAAAACGAAGAACTCCTTTCCAAGGCGAGACTTTGAGATACACTCTGTCTCCGACCTGGAACTCTAAGGGTCTACGACGCTTGTCAGCATAGGATTTCTGCCTATCCTGTGCAGTCTTAATCTGTTGTTGTATTACCTTAATCTTTTCTGTAGTTTGCTGCACAAGATCAGGTCCTAACAACTGATGCTCACCAATCTCATACCAACACAAGGGTGATCTACAACGTCTACAATACAAGGCTTCATAAGGTGCCATATCAATACTATGTTGATAGATATTGTTATAGGTAAACTCTATCAAGCTTAGGTGTAGATCCCAACTTCCGGTAAACTGGAGAACACATGTTCTCAACAGGTCTTCCAAGGTCTGTATGGTCCTTTCCGACTGTCCATCAGTTTGTGGATGAAAGGTCGTACTAAACCTTAACTGGGTGCCTAAAGCATTATGAAGTTGTTCCCAAAAATGACTAGTGACCTGGGGACCTCTATCAGAGACGATAGTAGCTGGAACCCCGTGCAAACGCACTATCTCATTTATGTAAATCTGTGCGAGCCTCTCAGCAGTGTAGGTTGTCTTGACAGGTAAGAAATGCGCTGTCTTAGTCAACCTATCAAAAACTACCCAAATGGAATCATGTCCTTTGTTTGTCCTAGGTAGGCCAACAACAAAGTCCATGGTAACATGGTCCCACTTCTACTGTGGTATGGGTAAAGGTTGCATTTTTTCTACAGGCTTCTGGTGTTTAGCTTTAACTTGCTGACACACAGGAAACCTCAGAACAAACTCTGCAACATCCTTCTTCATTCCAGGCCACCAATACATATCTTTCAAGTTTCGATATATCTTGGTGCTCCCTGGATGCATGACATACATCGAAGAATGTGCTTCTTCCAGGACTAACTTCCTCAAGTTGTCCACATCCGGCACTATCATCCTCCCATGATAACAGGCTATTTGATCATCTGAGTCATGGAAACCATCTCGTTTCTCACTACCATACTCCGATCTAATCTGCTGAACTACAGTATCACCTTGCTGTGCTTCCTTAATCTGCTCTCTAAGGGTAGGTTTAATATGCATCTCATCTAACAGCCCGACTAACAATGACACCTTCAACTGCACATTGTCATGTCTCAAAGAGATAAGCATATCCCTCCTAGAGCATACTAAAGAGTTTAGTTGTGCCCTTTCCATGGTTGATGTTGCTGATTTCCTACTCAAGGCATCAACAACCACATTAGCCTTCCCCGGATGGTAATCAATCGTACAATTGTAGTCCTTGATTAATTCCATCCAGCGGCGTTGTCTCATATTAAGATCATGCTGAGAGAAGATGTACTTAAGGTTCTTATGGTCAGTGAAAATGTGAAACGTCTCTCCATAAAGATAATGTCTCCAGATCTTCAGGGCATGAACTACAACAGCTAACTCCAGATCGTGTGTTGGATAATTCTCTTCATGTTTCTTAAGCTGTCGAGAAGCAAAAGAAATTACTTGTTTATCCTGCATTAACACACACCCTAGTCCATTCTTAGAAGCATCACAGAAAACTATATATCCTTTGCCTTGCTCAGGTAGCACAAGTATGGGTGCACTTGTCAACTTCTCCTTCAACAGCTGGAAAGATTGCTGACACTTATCACTCCAAACAAAAGGAACATCTTTCCAGGTCAACTTAGTCAAGGGTAAGGCTATGGAACTGAAATTCTTAATGAACCTTCGATAATAGCCTGCTAACCCTAGGAAACTTCGAATCTCCGTCGGTGTCTTCGGTTGTTCCCACTGTAGAACATATTCTACCTTTGTAGGGTCAACATGAATTCCCGATGCAGATATCACATGTCCAAGAAAAGATACCTCCGACAGCCAGAACTCACACTTGCTAAACTTAGCATACAGCTTGTGTTCTCTTAGCAAGGTCAAAGCTTGGCGAAGATGCTGCTCATGCTGCTGAGCATCCTTGCTAAAAATCAGAATGTCATCTATGAAGACGACAACACACTGATCGATGAAAGGTCGAAAAACTCTATTCATGAGTTCCATGAATGCAGCTGGTGCATTGGTTAGTCCAAACGACATAACCATGAACTCATAGTGACCATATCTTGTCCTAAAGGCAGACTTGGATATGTCACTATCCTTAATACGGAGTTGATGATATCCAGACCTCAGGTCTATCTTTGAGAAGACGGTTGCACCACGCAACTGGTCAAAGAGATCATCAATCCTCGGCAGAGGGTACTTATTCTTTATCGTTACTTTATTGAGTTGTCTATAATCAATGCACAACCGCATTGACCCATCTTTCTTTCTAACAAACAAAACCGGAGCACCCCAAGGTGAAGTGCTCGGTCGGATAAAACCTTTCTCAAGTAACTCTTGAAGCTGTTTCTTGAGTTCTGCCATCTCAACAGGTGCCATCCTATACGGTGTCTGGGCTATAGGTTTCGTGTCTGGGATCAAATTGATTTCAAAATCAATTTCCCAAGGCGGTGGTATACCTGGAAGTTCTTCAGGAAACACGTCCTTGAATTCCCTGACTATAGGAACTTCAGCAGGGTTGAGACCTTCTTTGGTAACATCTACCACATGGGCCAAGAATGCATAACATCCTTGCCTCATCAGCTTATCAGCAACCATAGCTGACACAAGACAGGTGGGCAGAATCTTCCTTTCTCCTTGAAAGATCCACGTGTTGTTTTTATCAGCAAACACAACAAGCTTGGATTCACAATCCAAGACAACTCGATACTTTTCCAAGGTATCCATCCTGAGTATTATATCAAATCCTTGCATATCAAGTGGTATAAGGTCCACTTGAATGCGATGATCAGAAAAGAAGAGAATGCAGGGAGAGCATACCTCTTGCAACATGGCAGACCCACTCAACGGAGTCTCCAAAAACAAGCTATCTGCACTATGACTGACCGTCATATTGTAGTTACGAATCACTCTCCGAGTGACAAAGGAGTGTGTAGCACCCGTGTCAATCAGAACAGATACCACACATGATTTAGACATATAAGAATATAAAAGTTCCATCTGACCTGCCACTACCCGTGGATTGACCACTACATCAGGTGGGTTCATAGCATAGAACCTTGCTGTCGCCTGGTGTTGAGGTGGTGTTGATGATCCAGGTTGAGACACTTGTCCACGTCCTCGAGCTTCTCCTTGAGATTGCCTTCTCTGAGATACCTGTTGACTCTGCCTCTAAGGTTGTGTCACACTGACAGGCCTAGATCGACAGTCCTTCATTAAATGCCCCACCTTCCCACAGTTGTAACAGCTCCTCTCCAGTTGTTGTGGTCTGGGTGGTCCTGTGACTGACATCGATGCTGAACTACAAGTCTGTTGTTGAGGTAGGCTTCGTCCCCTGCCTCTACTCGGTGACCACTGTGTCTGAGCACTCGTTCTGGGTGGTGGAGGTGTAGGTGCAGAGAATCTAGGCTTCTTAAAGTCTCTAGATGAAGAACTCTGGAACTGCGGATATCTTTTATAGGTTTGTCTCTTCTCGACTACAGATTTCTCTATCCTTCTGACTGACTCAACGAAGGTAGCAAACATCTCCCAATTCTCTAGGGCAGACACGGGAGTAGTCAAGTCGGCGTTTAAACCCTTCTCGAACCTTCTGATTCTTTCTTCTTCTGTGGCAGCCATGTGCGGACAAAACCACAGTAACTCCATGAACTTAGCTTCATACTCGCTAATGTTCATCATGCCCTACCTCAGTCTCTCAAACTGAGAGATCTTCTCATCTAGGAAGGTCTTTGGAAAATATCTATTGATAAATTCCCGACGGAAATCTTCCCACGAGATCTCCACTCCAGGCCTCTTCTGCTCTTCCATGGTCCACCAATGACCAGCACTTCTCTTGAGAAGATAGACAGCGTGTCTAACCTTCTAAGCTTCTGGGATGTTGAGGATTCTAAAAGCTTTTTCCAATTCGGTCAATCACAGATCGACATCTGCAGGATCAACTGTTCCAAAGTATTCGGTTGCTTCGACATGATGAAGTCACTCGAACGTCTTACCGATACGTTGTCCTTCAGGCTGGGCAGGTGCCCTAGGTGCAGGCATGGGCATCCTGTCGGTGATGTGTGTAATGGTAGTCATAAACTGTCCGAACATAGTTTGAACAGCTGGGTTTTCCATGTCAGCTGGGTCAAACTGAGGTGGCTCTCTGGGTGGCTCAGGTACAGGTTGTTCTATCTCTAGGTTCCTTGCACCTCCTTGGGGTGCAGAAACACTACTTTCTACCATGAACTCCTCGTGTGGTTCAGACATTCTTAATTATCTTCTTCTCCTGAGGAGCAGAAGACTCTATTAGATAAGAAAGAAATACTAAGGATAGACTCGACATCCTAATTCCTATGTCTCTGTAGACTCAGTGAACCTAGAGCTCTGATACCACTAATTGTGGGCTCTGATCTCCAAACCACGATATAAACACGATTTAAACGTAGAAGAAATGGTTCGATTAACAGCGGAACACAAAATCACGGAAAATTAAAACTTTTCGAGATTAAGAGCTTGAATCCATAAAAACTTCTTTCATAAAAGGAGATAAACTGATTACATCCTTGATAATTAATTCTTGAGTAATTATATACAACATGATACAAAATCTCAAGAACTCAGAATCAAAATCTCAGACCAAAAGACTCCAAGGACCTGAGAGTACAGAGAACACATAGGACTGACTATCTAACTACCCAACTCAGCAGTCTGAATCTCCACCTGAGATTTACTGCTGCTACTGCTGATACTGTCCACCTGCAGATTGATTCCTTCGTCCTCGACGACCACCTAAAAATGTTGAAATCTACGGGGTGAGACAATTTTAAATAATTGTCCCAGCGAGAGTTATAACTCTTCTCCAGAAGCTTTATTATAACAATTCAAGAACAACATAGGCAATAAAAGCTTTAAGGTAATCAACAATAGATTTTTATCAATTAGAACAACAACATTTAAGGAATATGAAGAACATGTATACTAAGTAATGTATCTTCAATCAATGTATCTCGTGGATCAACCTAAGCAGATATGCTACGCGGTTGATTATGTTTTACAAACATCATTATGCCCTGCGGAGATGAGGTATACCGCTCATACTCCAACCGATCACTATTAAGTCGCATTGGTATCATACATAGCTCATCAAATGAGCCGAATTCTTATGACCTCATCTTCCTCAGTCAGTGTGTGGATCAACATGCAGGACATCTAATGTCTCTACTACTATCGCTTACCAGGGTATTCTGGTACTTCGCTATTAGAGTCACAGTGGCATTCTGTACTCTCTTCACCATCGAAAGATTTCTTATTTATCTCTCATCGATTGCGGTATAAAAGACTTCCTCAGGAGATTAGTGTTACATCACCCCGGCATAACCCATAGTGAAGGATTGATAGATTAAGATACATCTACATCAATTCCTACACTAGGATGTAAGGACATTCACATCCATTTTCCCCACATACTCAAAAGTATGTGATCCAGGAGTTCCCTTAGGAAAACCTGTTTCACCATCATTTAACTCCTGACAATGATGGATCTATGATCAGGGCTCTACATGGTATGATTATACTTGATTAGTTAGGTACCTTTTAGTATTCTTTTAACATCATACATGTTTTCAAACATTAATCATTAGAACAGCAGTTATGAAAGTAGAACACTAAATGTATCAAGTCTAACTCACATAATCATCATTTCTCAGTACTCTCATCACAAGTCATCTCTTAAAGCATGACCTTGATGGTATTCATGGCTCTCACAGCCTATCAATCTCATAAGGTGTTATTAACAAGGCATCAGGATAAATCACTTATTCATAAAGCTAACAACATGCTTTCAATGAATATAGTATCATCATCCATACCTGGATATGATCATCCTCATATAGGAACCTGCATGGTTAAATCAACTGATAACAATAAATAACTCATTTAAAGAAGTTGTATATCCCTACTCATACAAGAGCTAGGTTTCCCTAATTTTCATCAATTAGGGTTTACTATTCACAATACATGTCATCATCCTAGAATTAGGGTTTACTATTCACCTATTGGTGAATTGATCTCATAACATCACCATGTATGAGAAACATCATCATTAAAGTCCTCAGATAAGATTAAGATTCATCAATTATCATAAATAGGGTTTTCATGATCTCACATAGGTGGATCATACCCTAATCATGTACATTCATATATATTGAAGGTATTTTACTTGGATTTCAACCATAATTGGGATTTTCTCTCTCCTCTTGCTCATAGGTGATGATTACATCCCTCTAGATTGGGTTAGGTCTAATCAACATTGATAAGCCTAGGCAAGTCATCACCATTGTAACCATTGGGGTTTGCATGATAAAAAGGGGTTACCTACTTGAATCCATAAAGGGTATTTTGGTAAAGTTCACCATTTGATCATAACATGGGTTAATATACTAACCACTTGACCCTTAATGTCCCTAGGTATCATTAGGGTTAAGGTTGAACAACCATCAAACCATCTAAGCCTTCAAGGCATTAGGCAGACTTATCCTTAAAAGTCCCCAATAGGTTTCACACCTTCAACCATCAAACGATCCTGGGATCGTTTAAGGTTGTAGACCGTTTAGCTTTGGTTGACTTCAAGACTGCATGACACTCAAGACCGTTTACCCTTAAATGATCTTGAGGTCATTTGCCCAAGATGGGGTGAAGACCGTTTAGTCATAGTTTGACTTCTGAAGTCGTTTGAGCTCATTCGGACCTGAAGTCGTTTGAACTCATTCGGTCCCGAAGTCGTATGAACTCATTCGGTCCTGAAGTCATATGAACTCATTAGGTCCTTAAGTCATATGAACTCATTCGGTCCTGAAGTCGTATGAACTCATTCGGTCCTGAAGTCGTATGAACTCATTCGGTCCTGAAGTCGTATGGTCCTAAAAACTCAAGATCGCATGGACCTCTAAGGTGATTCAAAGGGTAAACTCGATTAGGGTTTCCTATGTTGAAGCCTTCAATTGGTCTCAAGCTTGCTAGCCACTTATCAATTGAGACAATTAGAGTTAGCCTTAACCAATTGGTCACTCAATTGATCCTCAATTGATATCCAATTAGGGTTGGAGTTGGTTCAATTAAGGTCTATAAACATTCAACCATCAACACTCAACAATGTGAATCAAATCGAAGTTGATCCCATCAATTGACCTCCAATCGGGCTCAAACTTGGCCCAAACGGTCTTGGGATCGTTTGGATAACCTCCAAACGGTATTGAGACCGTTTGCCCAATAATTCATCAAAATATAAGTTGATTTGATAGGGGTTGAACCTTAATTAAGTCATAAATCAGCAATTTGATTATTTCAATAACCCACTGTAATTGGGCCCTCAATTGATCAAATTACCTTAAACCTAGACCTCCAAACCGTCTTGGGTTGACACAAAAGGGTCTTGAGACTGTTTGGATGAGTTCCAAACGGTCTTGAGACCGTTTGCCCATCCATCCTTTGGACTCTAGTGAAAATTCATCAAGGTCTGATCTATTGAGTTGATCATCACATCAATACTTAATTGCAATATGATTTGGTACCTTTGGACCTTCAATTGGTCAACTATACTTGACCCCAGACCTCTAAACGGTCTTGGGTGATCCCCAAACGGTCTTGAGACCGTTTGGATGATTCCCCAAACGGTCTGGAGACCGTTTGGGCTAATCAACCCAAAAATCACTAATTAACTCATTGGAATTTCAGCACTGATTTCAATTAGGATTTGCCCTATTAATCAACCTTCAACTCATAACTCGTTTGGAATTAATCCATAAAATTTGGTGAGTCATTAATCAACATCATTATGAACAGTAATCCCAAACGGTCAATGCTTGGTCAACCATCTTAAATGGTCTTGAGACCGTTTGCCCAAAAAGGGTAAATTAAACAGATTGAAAATCAGAACTTAATTCAATTGGATTTGCTAATTCATTTGCTTATATCTCACGATTCCTTTGGACTTAACCCCTCAAATTTTGTGGGTGATTAACCTACATAATTATAAACAAGATTCCCATACGGTCATTGCTTGGTCAACGCGACCAAATGGTCTTGAAGGCCGTTTGCCTTTACACGACCCTGAAACCGTTTGCCCACCAAACGGTTGTGTAAACCGTATGGGCAATTGGTGGAGGTCGTTTGGTAAAGTGGAAATCCGTGGATAAGCATAGGAATTAACGCCCTTATCTTCTACCTCAAGAACAGTAGCAGTTCTTCACGATTTTGCTTGCAAGGATGCAAGGGAAGATAGGGAAGAAGAAGAACTAGCAACTATATGCATAGAAAAAGATGTATAATCAAAGCATAAGGTTTAGAGTTATAAAACCCGCCTAAAGGTTGTTCCTTGAGCTCCAAGCTTCCAAGCTTCAGGTCTTTAATGGCTTCTTTGAGCTCCACAGGTTGGCCAAGGTGAATTCTCCAAGGAAAAGTTGGAAAGGAATGGCTAGAAAGATAGAGCTAGGTGAGCTAGCCATGAATTCAACCTTGAAATCGAGTTTCCTCCATGAATTCAAGCAAAAGGGATGATCCAAACTTACCTTGAACTCCCTGGTCGTTCTCCTATGCTCCAGAGCTCTGCCTTAGTCGGTTTGAGCAAGGGGGATAAGTGAGGGAATGAAAGAAACGTTCCTTTTCTTGCAAAGGAAGTGGTATATATATATTTTGGGTGAAATTTCTCCATAAAGCTTCTACTTTATCCCATTTCTCATCTAAGTCATCCCTTTCTTCTTTGCTCGTCCCTACACCTTATTTCTAAGGACAATCTCCTTCTAAGGTCAATAATTGAAGGCAAAGAAGATCAACCCATTACTAAAGTATACATATAAAAGAGCTATTATACTTATTCCTTGATTATTTAATCACAAAGGTGTTCTTTATTATATGATTATTCAAATGAAGTGCCCTCTTCATCATTTACACTCTAAATGATGACAAAAGTTATAAAAGATATTTTAGAAGATGAAATATACAAGTTGCACTCCAAAATTTTGGGTAAATTGCATTTTACCCCAAAACCAGGGTTTCAAGGACAGGGATTGCTTCCGCAGCTGCACCTTGGTGCTCAAGCTTGGGAAATCCTTCAAACTTTACCATAATCATTCTTATGATGCCTCAACATCAGAGGAACATCTCAACATGTGCAAATTGCAAGTTAACCCTTCTAACTGGGTAAATTGCACATAGGTCCCTATATTACAAAACAATACTAAAACATTGTTCAATTAGGGCAGAAATGGAAATATGTGTTCCTCAAGAGTTTAATTACATGCCAAAAGATAATCACCAGTATCTTAATTACATAATTAGGCAAAATACCTAGGTTTAACTCATAACCCAGGTCAGGGATGTTACAAATTATCCACCCCTTACAAGGATTTCGTCCCCGAAATCGATAAAACGTATTAAGAGAAAAGAGCAGGGTATTTCCTTCTCATCTCCTCC